>CM045890.1:2904276-3109276 GCA_025169545.1 Anguilla japonica | reverse complement strand
CCAGAATAATCAGCCCATCCTAAATATAGGTGACCTTCAATTCGACACGATCCACAGGAAGAACACGCATTTTTCGTATTAAAGGACTTTGCTCACATGACTGCCGCCAAAAGATGACTGGTGGGGATGGGGGGGGGGGGGCACACAGGCATAATTGGGTAATCTGAAGGCAGACAAAGGCAATTTCACAAAATTCCCCAAGGGAAAGCTGGCCAATTAGGATGGTCCCTGGGTTGTGTGGGGGTCGAAGGTCGACTCTCAGTACGTCCTGGAGCATTAATGAAGCTTTCAGATGATGCACACGCACACACACACGCACACAGGCAGTTTAGCCTTTTATCAAACACTCCAGATGCCAGAAAGCGATCGAGACATCTAATCATAATCATAAGGTCTGTCTGATTCACAGACAGAGACCTAGGGGGAGACTCAGCATGCACAACCCCCCCCCCCCCCGGCAGCCATGCACACACACAGAGACCTGAGCTGACGACCCCACCTGACAGCCAGACGTGCATCGAAAGAGTCCCCAGGGCCCCAGACTCACGTGTTATAAGGCATTATAATGCAGTATAACCATCCTGAACTGCTAATGTCCTCCCGCACATCGTCCTCCTCTCCCTGTGGCACAGTGACCCAAACACACACACAGGACCCAGACAAAGGCCTGGGCGGCACACCACCGGCAGCTATAACCCAACAGTGCTGTTCTGACCCCGCCCAACCCCGAACAACCCGTCTCCCAATCCCATCCAACCCCACGCAGCCCCCTTCCCCCAATCCCACCCAACCCCGAACAACCCGTCTCCCAATCCCATCCAGCCCCACACAGCCCCCTCCCCCCAATCGCACCCAACCCCACATAGCCCCCTTCCCCCAATCCCACCCAACCAAAGCCCCCTCCCCCCAATCCAAAGCCACAGGCCACTCTGTCACACAAATTCCGATCCGGCTCAGAGGCCATTCCAGAATCCTGCCACTCAAAAGAAGCAGAAACCTCCCGCGATGTCATTATGACATCATAACAAGGGCGGGTCACAAAGGAGCAGCATTAACCAGACAAAGGGCCACAAAAACACTGGCAAATGCTGACCAGCTCTGCAGCCTCATGACATGCTGGGATTCAGTGGCATGGCACACACATCTGGGGGGTCTTTGGGGGGGGGGGGGGGCGGGGGGGGGTGTTTGGGCTCCAGTTCAGAGCTCAGTATGTGTCACGGGCCGGGTGATGATGTCATAGGAGACACAGCTGCTCCCTGCTCCTGGGGGAGTGCTCCTCAAAATGGGGAGCACCTGGGTCTAAATCAGCAGGGGGGGGGGGGGGGGGGCTATATATCAGAGTTAAATCAGCTGGGGCGACTGGTCGTGAGGTCTATATCAGTGTGGGGGCCAAACATTAATGACTCACAAGCAGCAGAACAACCCAGAATGTGGCTGCGATCCATGACAGATAGCGCATACATACACACACACTCGAATGGACACACACACACACACACACACACACACACACACACACACAATAACTGCTCATTTCTTATGTCCAGGGCATCACCAAATATTCACAACACATTCCCAGAGCAGCAATCTCCTAATCCACCCACTCCCCCCCCCCCCCCCCCCCCCCCCCCCCCCAACTCCTCTGACTCAGGGTCCATAAGTTCAGTTCACATCCGACTCTGGAGACCCATAAAAAGCACTACATAAAACCTCACTCCGCCCGCCCACCCATTCACTAATTCATTCACCCATTCATTCAGTCATTCATTAATTCACCCATTCACTAATTCATTCATTCATTCAGGACAGGCGCTGAATCACCGGCTGGTGTGATGCCTGGTCTTTGTTCTCGGCCGATAACCGGCAGTCAAAGCCCCGGAGGAGGCTGAGCGAGGGGGGGGGGGGGGGCATTGGAGGGTGTGGGGGGAGGGGGGGGGGGACACGCCCACCCCGCGGCCCATACCCCCCCAAAATCAGCATCCGAGGACCAGGTGCCTCAGGGTGCCACTGGGAAATGGGGTGTTGGGTTTTCCACACATGAAAGGGCAATGCGTAGCTCACCGTCCTTTCAAAGACAGGGACAGGAGCTGTGCTTTCGCAAGATTAAAACCATTCAGACCACCACTGTTCTGCTCCATCACCTTCTCTCTGCCAAGAAGCACAAAATGTCTGAAGATGGCAGCCAGCCTACCAGTAGGAAATTCTGAAAGTTCAACACACATTCTTGTAAAAGTATCTCCCACTAGGTTTCATTTAAAAAGACAGTATTACATTACATTATGTTCATTCGGCAGACACTTCTATCCGAAGCGACGTACAATAAATGCATACAGAAGGTTACTGGACCAACTACAAAACACAGGTCCGATAAGGTACAATACTTATTATGTAACAGTTATTCATAGCCATGAACACATTAAGTCCCATTCACACAGTAAGGATATGCTAGGTCAGAAAGTTATGGTAAGTCAAACTAGGAGGCGTGACGACGAGCTACAACATCAAGATAACGGTACAAGTGCAATATAAGCGCTGGATGGAGAAACAAGTGTAACACAAAAGTGCTACAGGATCAAGATGGATCCAGGTTGTAAGGGCGATCCTAGTGCAGTGATAGCCAGGTAGAGTCTGAAGAGATGCGTCTTCAGACCACGGCGGACGATGGGCACTTTCAATATGAGATCAGCTAGCGCGACCACGCGCTCAAACTTGTCAGAACCGTACAGTAGCCGGCCGCTGGAACATTATCTGCGGCAGTTGCTTCGCATGCAACGGTAAGGCCCGCCCACCTCCTGCTGAGTGACAGCGTGCCTCGAGCGCTAAGGCCCGCCCACCTCCTGCTGAGTGACAGCGTGCCTCGAGCGCTAAGGCCCGCCCACCTCTGGCTGAGTGACAGCGCACCTCGAGCGCTAAGGCCCGCCCACCTCCTGCTGAGTGACAGCGTGCCTCGAGCGCTAAGGCCCGCCCACCTCCTGCTGAGTGACAGCGTGCCTCGAGCGCTAAGGCCCGCCCACCTCCTGCTGAGTGACAGCACGCCTCGAGCAGTAAGGCCCGCCCACCTCCGGCTGAGTGACAGCGCGCCTCGAGTGCTAAGGCCCGCCCACCTCCTGCTGAGTGACAGCGTGCCTCGAGCTGGTCCACGCAGAGCCTCGAATGGCTACAAGCTGAGGCACATCCACTGCTGGTAGTAGCACTAAAGGGCCAGCCTCCAGCCCCTTAATGCCACTCCTCACTATTACATTACGTTACATCAGAGGCATTTAGCAGACGCTCTTATCCAGAGCGGCTTACACAACATTCTACACAGCATTTACACTGCATTCATTCATACAGCTGGATATATACTGGAGCAATGCAGGTTCAGTACCTTGCTCAAGGATGCAATGATGTCCAACCCGACTTGAACCTGCGACCTTCAGGTCAAAAGACCAGCTCCTTACGCATTACACTGCACTGCCACCCCCCATGTAAAATACGCTGGCAATTACAGGACTAAGAGAAAGCAACACATCTCAGAGGAAAGTGTTCCTCTGGTCAGCAGCGTAACGGTCAAAACAACAAACTCAGTCACTATTTTTCCCTCCCCATATCTATGACCCCGGCCAGCACACAATTAATCCACAAGCTCGAACCCTCTTTTTTTGCAACCACAAGCGTATCTCTGCTGAAGTCATTGGATGCAAATCCATACCACCGCAATGCCACTGAGATTCAATTTAAATATTTAAATGCCAAATAACAAAAACGCTCACTGACAAACATAAGGAAGTGATGAAATGCGCTGTCAGCCAAAATAAACACGGTAGTGAAAAAGTATTCACATGGCAGTGTAAAACTGAACACAGGGCATGAACACCACCATTTTTTAAAGTTGTGGAAGCTTCTTTTTCCTTTCAAACACAACTCTTATGGTCTTCTATAACTGGTCCAGATGGATCACATGGGTTCTCACCAATCAGATGTAAGCCTGACATACAGCAAGAGGAAAACAGTGGACCCCTATCCTTGTTCCACCACAAAACAGATGGGCAGAACTTTCACAAATATTTGAGGAAACGGGCAGTTTTATGGGTGTGCTGGGGGTGTCTGAGTCACACCTGCTGTAAGTGGTGGTTCAAGTGTAACTTTGTTTGGAGGGAGGGGGGCAGCAGCGTCATCAGACAGGAACGCCGCCGGAGACACCAGCCCGTGCGCTGGGGCTGCTTTCACAACCTCACGTTTGTCTGGCCAGCCGCGTGAAAGCCTGCCAAGCGATCCCTGCAACGAGTTCAACGCTCTTCTGAGAACAAAGGAGGAGCACTTCCTGTTTCCATTAAACAGCGGAGTCACAGTCAACTAAGGACTCCCACACAAAAAAAAAGCGGTAAACAAAAAGACAAAACAAATTCGGCGAGTTGGAAAAGTGTAGAAAACATGTATGGCTTCTGCAGTTCAGCTACCACAGGCGAGAATGAATTAGCCTGCCGCTTCTCTTGTTCAGTCGTCTATTTGAATAACAGTGATTTAAAGAGAGTATTTGCATTTGGGATTTACTCTGCGTTTGGTTATCGCTCCGATTTCTGACTAGCGCGCAGATAAGCTTTCAGGCAACTTCAACTTTCACGGCACAGTACACAGTCGCGTGTTAACACATTCTACTGTACATTTTAAGCCAGCAGGGGTCCAGCTGTGTGGATGCGCTGCCATTTAAACGGGGTCTAAGACGCCTCCACCCCTGCGCCTTTTAAGAGGATTTCATAGCACAAGCTACATATCAGAACTAATGCGGGCGAGTTAATCCTGCAAGCAACCTAACAGACCATTTCAGTAATTCGTTTAATGGATTACTGAAAATAATTAAAGCTTCAACCATTACGTGATGCCAAAACTCATAGGGGAAAGGGACTGAGAAAGTTCACCCAAAGAGAATCAGAACGCGCGCGGCTACGATTTTGTTCCATTTTAACCGTTAAATTCCTCCTTGCGCGTGCTCCCTGTTGCCAGCAAACTTCCAACTACCTGTTTAGACAAGAAAAAACAGTACGCCACAGCGCCAGAAAAAACCAGCCTTAACTGGGTCTTGGTGACACGAAAAGCAGCCGTTCCACGGCACTGAACCCTCTGGAGGGACAAACGAACCTTGCTTGCACTGTGAAGTAGAGTAAACTTAAAATTGCAAGTCTCTCGGCGTTAGGTTTATAGGCGTTTTCCCAAGACCGGTACAGTAAGTTTGACTACACGCGGTCTTGAAACACAGCCAAATAACCATATATGGTAAATGGAGCAAAGTGTAGGCCTAATTACAGTATTCTACGTACACCTGAGTGACTGACAGGACCAGCACACATTGCGTGGAAGAGTTCAACAACGTCATTCACTGACTGCACTGCTTTTAAGGTGTCAATGAGTAAAGACGGCGCTTTGCCATGCAACCTATTTAAATAAAGTCCTATTCAAAGCTGGCACCCTCGCCTGACGATTCATTCGTGCCTCATACTGAAAGCACAACATCACGAAAGGAACTTCACAGACAAAAGAAACTTTGTAATATGGTGGTTGCATAACATAAAAACGACGATTTAAGTCCCGCAGGGCGATTCAACTGAACCGACGGAAATCAACTAGGTTATACATCTTGTCTCTTTTTCCATCACGTGTGAACTCGCTGGTCATACATTCCATTTAAAGCCCCCACCTCAGACCGCAGTTTGCTCACAGACCAGGCTACAATCGCACATTAATCAAGGTAACCAACACGAATCTGTAGGTGCATGTGTTTTGACAACTCACTTGGTTATCTTGCGTTCAGCGTTGGTGCATAGACTTGAACTAGACTGTATTTCAGCAGGGGCTTGCTGAGTTGAAGCGGACGTTAGAAATAACCCATGCCATCGCCTCACCTCGCAAGCAGTAGAAGCCGCTGGACATCTTCTCCCGTCATCTTCATCATTTGGTGGATCTGCCCAAAGTGTGGCCATCGTGTCACGTCAAATCGCAAAGACAAAGACCCTCTGTAGACCACATTGAGCGACGAATGGGGAAAATCCGAAAGTACGCAAGAGTTGGTCCAATGGTTGTTAAAAAAAAATTCAAAAAGAATAACAATTAAATAAAAAATAGAAAGATAAAAAATCTAATCCACTCCGTCTTCTTTCTTCATTTCCTCGATTATATGACTCTAAAACAAACAAAAAAAAAATCCGTTAGAATTTAAATACACTTTTTCCCAAATAAATGTATAGCTACCTATGTGTAAACTATTCGGAAAGGTTCCCGCAAACAAAAGCCAGTCATTTTTGGCAACCGTCGCTTGGAAGGCGACCACTACCCTTTTAAAATTATGTAGCCTACAGGATCTTGGGGATATTAATCACCCATAACCAAAACAAAAAAGGTAGGGTACTATCAAAAGTATGTGCCCTATTCACTCACTAAAATAGAATGCGGTCTAACTTGACACGAGAATTAAAGCTTCATTGTCAAGGATTATTTAGTATAACTACTTCAAACTTGGCTAGCAAGCGAACAGCACGTGGACTAGTGTGATGCCATTTGGCCAAAGCTTAACTTTTTTTTTTTTTTTTTTTTTTTTTTTTTTTTTTTTTACAAATTCGACAATAACGTAGATTAAACGAACATATCAGAATCAACAATATCATCCGTAACCCGTGAACAGTTTAATATTCCTTCCTTGTAAATCTTCTGTGCTAAAAGACAGCTATTTAATACAACAATTATCATAACCAAGAAAGGAAAAGGAAACTATTCACTTAGCTATCAGGACTGAAATTATCTTACACCAGCTATCTGGGATGATAGGACTAGGCTCTTAACAACCCAGCAAGTACCACATGATTGCCAACTAAACCTTTACAAGAGAAGGCAGAAACTATGTAGCAAGTCATGTTTTAGGTATTTCGGTAGCATACTTAAAAAACCTGTGAAACTAAGCGTGCAGTAAAAACTGGAAGGGATACAATGTGTGCCCGCGCAAGGACGTAGCCGCCCGTCCCCGGTGAACGTGAGCTAACCAGGCAGCTGCTCCAAAGCAACGACGTGCGAAATCCAAGATAAAAGTGTCCAAAGAAACCGACTGAATTGTCACATGTAGGCTAGCTAGATCATTTTTTTTTGTCCTGGGGGAAAAAAAACAAAGACACGCATCTCTCTTCCTCTCCTACCTTGTTTAAGGTAAATTCGGGAAATTCATGATTGTGACTAGATAAGGTGGGCACGCGCTCGGATAAAAGTATCCTGTTATTCCAGGAGATGGCTACAGCCATCGGGATAATAGTGCAGTGACCCTCGAAACACACAAAAATGTGGCTAGCGAACCAGTCATTTCTTTCCCTAACCCTAAATTATGGTAACGTCAAGTTGTTCCATTTTATTTCACCCGGAGGCATTTCGTCCTGCGAACAAGTTATAATTTGGCATCTAGTTGAACCACACACGTTTCGGCCACACGGACAAAAGTAACCACATCGTTAGCTCTTGTATTGTTAGGCTCCTCGCTTGTAGCCATACACGCACGTAGACTACAGTTAGCGAGCTAACTGGATACAAAACTTACCCGGACGAGTTTGATAGCCATAAATCCACCGTCAAAACAATAGGATAAACACAAAAAGTCATCGTCCCAAATCCAGAACAATTCGTTGGAAGATTTTAAAAACTCTGTAATCCAAAGGCTTTTTTACCATCCAGCAGCTCACGTGAAAAGAGCTAGCGTCAGCTAGCCAGTCCACTTCGGCGAGCGAACAACCTGTTTGCAAAACCATAGGCTACGGCAGCGGCGTGGTGAACGCCCATTAAAACACAAAAATATTTCCTTTCTCCGTGTGAACAGAACGTCCATTGTTAGAAAACTATGTGCGGTCCATATTTACCCGCCCAAGTACGTCTGTAATAGGGTATCGATTAAAAAATGATTTGGCATGCCCTTCTCGTTTCCCCCCCGCCGTTGAGCGGTGGACTGTAGAATTGAGGGAACACGGATCTCCCAACTCCCTGGAAACACCGCCCTCCGGTCGCCCTTGGCGCACCCACCCAATCACAGTGAACTTTTAAATTCTGTTTCAAACTCTGCCAACTGAACGCCGCTCGCACGTAGCTGGAGAGCTAGAACCCTCCACAGAAAGGTGCGCTTAATCGGTTATGTTGCGTTTACATTTTAAAGGGAACATAAAAAATTTCCACGTCTTATTTATAAACGTAGTCTTTGTGCGTCTTTGCAGAAGAGGCCTCCAATAGCGTTGGGTGACCTTATGCCAGCAATTTTTTCCCCCACATTTTTATTTTTCATTGGACATTAAAACTGAAACGTTTTAATGTCCAATGAAAAATAAACTACTTTTGATTAACTATCCACATTATTTTATATTACTTTTCAGTATGAAATAAAACATGCATTGTGTCGTTTTACATGACTGTGACCATGGAAAAAGTAATGAAAAAAATGAAAACTAGTAAGAAACCATGAAATAACTAATGTTACTCTTTGTTTTAATTACAGCTGTTTATATTCGTCCAAATACACAGTGTAGGTCACTCATTAGTTCCATATTTAATGGCGTACACGGATTTTTAATGAGAAATTAAATTCTGTTTTGGTGGTTCGCTGGACCTTGTATATTCTTGCGCTGTGCTGGTTTAATAACAGTCATAGACCAAAGAGAAATGATGAAAGCGGTCTGCTTGTTCCGTGATACAATACGGCCAGATAATGTAGCTGACCTATGATCCATTCATTAAAAAAGCACTTTCACACAAGAGAACAGACCTATCACCCATTAAAATAATTGAATGCGCATATCTTTCCAAAAGACCATCATTGTAATGCATTATCAATACTTTATTTTTTAATGTAAAATATTTTTGTTTACCTCGGAGTTATACGCTTAGTAGCTGAAGAAAAATCTCTCCCATTATTTTGCTGAAACCCTTTTCAGTCAGCAGTGATTATATCAGTAATGGTTTCATTCAACAAAAACTGGCTATTTTGTTCACAATTGACTTATGCGGTTGTGTTGCAATGTGGCACTAAGTGGATGTAATAGTCATTTAGTCCAAGAGAAACGTGCTTCTTTAGAACTTGTGGGTTACAATAAACAAACAAAAAAGACAGTTATATTCTCTTGCCTGTTTTGTAATAACATTTGCTTATTATAACTAATGTGTATTTAGAGATTAAACAAATGTGCATCTTGCATAAATATCACATATTTTAAGAAGTGATTTTAGCAACCTACGCTGAAACTGGGGATGACATCATTCATGAATTTGGCCTTTTGCCATGATTACACGATGGACGTCCTCCACACTGGCCAGACCTGGCTGCAATTAGTGCATGCATAAATATTTCAAGACTTGGAGGATGTGCATTTGAATATTCTGTATGTCCCAAGTTTGAAGGTTCAAGAAGTCAAATCCCAGTTCTTCCTCCTGAAGCATTCTGTGAGTTCCCTTGTAAATGTAACTTGTTTGACAAAAAAAATCATATCTACAAACACCATGCAAACAGGAAAATACGTTAAATTATTTAAATTATCAATTGATCGAATCCATTATTTACCATGTACCAATTATGCTGATTTATTTGACCCTCATTCATGAAGATTTCATAATCAAGAACCATGTAATAACAATTCAAACTGCCAAAAACTGAGCTATTTAATGGGTACATATTTGAATAGTAAGTCTCCCCCCCCCAATAATAAGTTAAATCCCTGTTGAATGCATACTTTCCTATTTATTTATTGTTACAGATCCTCAACCCACTCTCTCTCTTTCTCTCTCACTCCCTCTCGCTATCTATCTCTCTCCCTTGCTCTATCTCTCTCTCCCTCTTTCTCATCCTTTGTTCTTTATGAGGATCGAGAGTGCACTGATAAAATTATCGGGTGCTATTTTGGGGACAGTGAGTCAGTGACCCAAGGGACAGTGAGTGACCACCCAGCCCATATAAACGTGTACATATTTACTTCTGTTGCCAGTGTTGCTGTTATTGTTGTTATTGTTATATATTATTACATTTATCATCATTATTATTATTATTTTACATATTTATTTCGATGTATGCTTTGGTGATGGTGGTGATAACGGACTTCTGTGCCTTTCAGGTCAATCTGCGTAACAATTACAATTGTTCAGGTGATTAAAGAATTTATCGGACACTAGTGCCGTTACCACGGTTACACAGATCGACCCGAAAGGCACAGAAGTCCGTTATCACCATCACCGTCGCCGTGCGGCATCCAGTAGTTTTTGTGGGACACCAGGGGGCGTTAAAAGGTGTTACCGTCTCCTGTGGCCTGTTAGTGATAATATCAGCGATGCTGAGTTTAAAAAGGACAGGGGGAACAAATCTCCAGAAAGGATGTTTCGTCAACATAGCAACTAAAAACGTGAAAGGACCGAGTGAGCGCCCGGCCTTGGTACACAATGTTACTTATTAAATTCCGGATTGGTTCGTTTATGAAAAAGAGCATTGAGCCGACTCTGCAGCATCTCTGTAGGTCTTCGGCGTTTCGTCCCCCAGAGAAGAGAGGCGAGCTCGCAGAACGGCAACACCCCCGAGTGACGTCAACCCAGCTCCTGCGCACACAGGCGCTCGAAACCCCCCAGACACCTGAACAGGTGCCACCTGAATCACCTGAATACGCTCCCTCTGTGACTCTTCCAAGAAACGGGCCTCTCCCTCTCTCTCTCTCTCCCTCAATCTCTCTCTCCGTCTCTCTCTCTCTTCCTGTCCCCCCCTCTCTCTCTCTCTGATTTTCAAGTGGAATAACCACCTTAAACACACACACAGTGTGTTCATTGTATTTGCAACCACGGTTCAAGAGTAAATAAGAAAAGCTGCGAAACAACTGAACGTGTTTTTTTCTGTGGTAAATGGTTGTTGTTGTCTAGTAACCCAGAACATCTCATAAAACCACACACTGCAGCTTATGCATCACAAACACATGGCATGACATTATGTCATTTCCCATGTCTTTGATTCTATTTAATGCACTTTACACACAGACAAACACACACCCACACACACATGCACACATACACACGCACATACAGATACACACATGCACACACTCACACACACATACAGATACACACATGCACACACTCACACACACACACACACATACAGATACACACATGCACACACACACACACACACACGCTCACACACACACACACATGCACACACACACACACTTACAGATACACACATGCACACACAGCACAACCAGCATAACTGAAATAGCTGTAAAGTCTGATTAAGTACAAGTGAAAAATATCTTAAAACTTAAAAATAAATTCAGACTTGCTGGGCCAAATACAGACTTGACTTTTCCTGCGTCTAGTTTTACCTCAGCAGCTGCCAAAGAAAAGAGCCATAAACGTACGACAAAATAGCTTACGTAACTAAATAGGAAACTCGTATTTGCTGGGACAAGCCGTGCTTCCTCTACAGTTTAAACTGAAAAGTCGCATGCTTGGCGCGAGTATGTTTGTCAGCCCAAACACCTCTGCCGCCATTTTTTTCCCCTCCTCAGTACATTTACACCAGTCTACCGATACCATAGTTTTCCTAGTGTGTTCACGTGTCCTCTTAATGCAGGTGTGTAAGTGTTCACGTGTCCTCTTAACGCAGGTGTGTAAGTGTTCACGTGTCCTCTTAATGCAGGTGTGTAAGTGTTCACGTGTCCTCTTAACGCAGGTGTGTAAGTGTTCACGTGTCCTCTTAACGCAGGTGTGTAACGTGTTCAGGTGTCCTCTTAACGCAGGTGTGGTAAGTGTTCACGTGTCCTCTTAACGCAGGTGTGTAAGTGTGTCACATAACGCAGGTGTGTAAGTGTTCACGTGTCTCTAACGCAGGTGTGTAAGTGTTCACGTGTCCACATAACGCAGGTGTGTAAGTGTTCACGTGTCCTCTTAACGCAGGTGTGTAAGTGTTCACGTGTCCTCTTAACGCAGGTGTGTAAGTGTTCAAGTGTTGTGTAAGTGTTCACGTGTCCACATAACGCAGGTGTGTAAGTGTTCACGTGTCCTCATAACGCAGGTGTGTAAGTGTTCACGTGTCCTCTTAACGCAGGTGTGTAAGTGTTCACGTGTCCACATAACGCAGGTGTGTAAGTGTTCACGTGTCCTCTTAACGCAGGTGTGTAAGTGTTCACGTGTCCACATAACGCAGGTGTGTAAGTGTTCACGTGTCCACTTAACGCAGGTGTGTAAGTTTCACGTGTCCACATAACGCAGGTGTGTAAGTGTTCACGTGTCCTCTTAACGCAGGTGTGTAAGTGTTCACGTGTCCACTTAACGCAGGTGTGTAAGTGTTCACGTGTCCACTTAACGCAGGTGTGTAAGTGTTCACGTGTCCACATAACGCAGGTGTGTAAGTGTTCACGTGTCCACATAACGCAGGTGTGTAAGTGTTCACGTGTCCTCTTAACGCAGGTGTGTAAGTGTTCACGTGTCCTCTTAACGCAGGTGTGTAAGTGTTCACGTGTCCACATAACGCAGGTGTGTAAGTGTTCACGTGTCCACATAACGCAGGTGTGTAAGTGTTCACGTGTCCTCTTAACGCAGGTGTGTAAGTGTTCACGTGTCCTCTTAACGCAGGTGTGTAAGTGTTCACGTGTCCTCTTAACGCAGGTGTGTAAGTGTTGACGTGTCCAACTTAACGCAGGTGTGTAAGTGTTCACGTGTCCTCTTAACGCAGGTGTGTAAGTGTTCACGTGTCCTCTTAACGCAGGTGTGTAAGTGTTCACGTGTCCACATAACGCAGGTGTGTAAGTGTTCACGTGTCCACTTAACGCAGGTGTGTAAGCACTCCTGTACGCTGTATCACTCGTCTCGGTTTCCCTTTTGTCCATTGTTGTCACGGAGACACGGATTCCCAGGAAAAGCTCGCGGCCCTTGCACAGAGGTACAAAGCGACGTCTGTGGCCCAACAAGACCGCGATCGTTAAGGACAACGAGCAACAGAGTTGTATTGTTTCCGCCACCGCACCGCACAGATCTAATACCCACAACCCCCCCTCTGACACGCTAAGCGAGGCCTTGAACCCGACACACCTGTTAAGTGGAACACGCAGTGGGGACCCGGTGGATAAGGCTACGCTTCAGACAACCACAAAGAGGTGTACATTACGAACAGGAAATCAGCCTGACTTCAATACAGCACTGAAAGCAGAATAGAAAGAGCCGTCTCAGAAGGTGTTCATTGTTGCCTGGAGCGCACACCAAGGGGAATTATCGTACGAGAATCGCGATCGTTAACAATTTCTGAAAAACCCTACCCCCTCTCAGAAACAGTATAAAACAGACCGGGGCAAATAAACATTTCACATACTTGCAATATTTTGGTGACAGTGGAGTCCTCCTGTAGATGTCGGAGGACTTCCAAAGAAAAAAAAACGTCACTTATTCACACGAAGAACGACACGTGAATCCGACTTTGCTCTGAAGATTCCTGAAAGCGGACTACTGTGGGAGGCATTTATTACACAGATTGACAGCTGACAGCAATATACCTGAGATCTCACTAGCCCATCAGTGATTACATGGGGAATCAGTGGACAAGGCGTCCAATACGAAGAGCTGACTAAAAATAACAGACAGCAGAAGCTCATTGATTATTGATTATTGATCATTGATTCTTCTACTAGACACCTGGCGCCGTGTAACTAGTTTCTGGGAAACAGACAGATGAACCGGCAGCTGAAATGGATCTTTTAGCAGCGGCTACACACTCGTTACGATGCCATTAATACCTGCCTTTGATTCATGACCTTATTTTCATATGCTTACCCCATCTGAAAAAAATTCTGTCCTCCCTCGCCCTCCAGAACCACGAAGCCAGCCGAAACACACCTGCCCTCCCCGAAACCCCACCCCGCACCTTGCCCCCCTCACCCCCCCCCCCCCCCCCCCATGGCTCTTTCAACACTGTGCACATTACCACTCAAATCTCCACCTCACAAGAAGCACTGGACCCCCCAAATCCACCCCCACCAAAGGTTTTTTTTTTGTTTTTTTTAAACCATCTCACTGCCTCTAGGAAAAAGAACCACCATCATATTTATCTGTGTTTCTGGGACATGCGGAAGGTTGGCACCTGGGAATTTGTGGGAAATACGGGAATACCAAGTCTGTAATGGAAAAGGGAAAAGGGAAGCAAAAAGGGAAAAAAACACTCCGCTTGAAGTAGATAGGAAGAAAAACAATAAACACTACGTTTCCTTCCTCTCATTAGAAATAAAAACAGGCGCGTGGGCCAAAACCTCCATCTAGCGTATTGTTCAAATTCAGTTTAATACTCAGATGTATGCTTCTGTGCAGGATGTACAAATGGTATGCCAAAAGAGAACAAAAAACAAAAACAAAAGCAGTCTTACTTACTGTGGAATATTGTACACCTTTATTGGTCTCCAAAGAACACATTTGCACACAAACACATTTTCACAGCATTGGGCTCAGATATACGCACAAATTCAAGAGAATTAGTTTTTTTTTTACAGGATTGTAAACAGTGTCAGGTGGAATGTAGTGGTTCTGTCCTGCACTGCTGCCAAATGCAGAGCTACACAGGGAACGTGGACAAGCTGTACAAACAGCAGCTCTTGTACCTAAACAGGTAAAAGTCCTAAATAAGCAGAGGCTGATCAAACATACAGATGGAAGCGTGGCAGGCGGAAGATTTACGACCAGAGGACTCTTTAAAAATGTCTCTAAGGCGCTTTGAACACCTGCAAGCAACACGGGAACGATGATTAATAAAGTTATAACTCCAGGGCCTCCGACGTCAATCAGACTCTAACAAAGGACTGAAGAGGGGGGGGGGGGATCAGTGGGGAGGGGTGGAGGGGTGGAGGGAGAGAGCAGAGGAGTGAGTGGGGGATGGGGTGGACCACAGGAGTGGTGGAGGGGAAGGGTGCAGCAGGGGAGGGGAGGAGGAGGAAAATGGAGGAGTAGAGGGGTGGAGCAGGAGGGGGGGGGGGGGTGTGGTGGAGCAGGTGCAGAGCAGGGTTTGAGTACAGGCCGAGACCAAGCTGAATTTTCCCCCGGCCGAATACCTGCAGCATTTTAACACTCATTTTTTTGGCCGCTCGCTTGCTTAGAGATGTAGGAGATTTATTTTGCTGTGTGACCAGCTGAGCGTATGAGTAAAATGATAAAAAAAACTGGAGCTTTTCTGATGACTCTAATGTATTGCGATTACTGCCCTTTTTTCTGTACCTCCCAGGGGAGGAATAAAACACAGAATTTGGCAGTAAATTAAAAATGAGAGGCTTAAAAAATTTTAATGCGAGGCCTGAGCTTAAGATCAAATCCTAGAAGAAGTTTCTCCAAGTAGCACACTGTTACTGTTCTTCCCGTATTCCAACTACTGTTGCATCATTAACAGTGGAATGCCAGTCACTTCCTCAGCTGAACTATGTGAACACAGTTGAGGGGGATATTTGTTGATTATGACATCATAATACAAATCATCACACTCCCCATTGGTTGGCTTCAGTGGGACATCAAGCATTCTTTGTGCGCAACCAATCGGAATAGACCACCGTGAACAGTAAAAACATATCATAAAATATATGACGTACCTCGTCAAAGCCTTGCTTACTAGCTGCACATCAAATGCATAAAATGTAATGTAATGTAATGCATTCTTAGTATCGGATTATCAGTCACAATAAAGTACATTTTAAATGAAAACATTTTCATAGACTGTTAAAATACAACACAATTAAAATGTTGATGTAATTACACTAAATCTATCCTCAAAATAATATTCTATAGAAATAGTGCAAATCCATATCTGGGGGGAAAAAAACCACAATGAAATTTCTAGAGCAATACTGAATAAATGTAAAACCTGTGATGATTCTGTTATTCTTTAGATACATTAACATTAGATCCAGATATGTAGTCATTTACATATTTGTCACAAATTTTCTATGAATTAAACATCACTGTCTCCAATGCAGCCAACTGTATGATATCTTCCATTTAACAGCTATTATTTTATCAAGCCACACAGATAAAAGCATCAGTAAGTTATGAGTACATAGTTCACAATGCAAACATGTCGATGACATGCCGTTAGTTGATCAGCTACAGGACACTACAGACTTCCCAGGATTCTCAGTCCATTAGGCACCAGGTGAGTAAATGGTTTTCAAAAACATTTTTGCATAAATCCCTCCACACAAAATAAACAGTGCCAGGCAAAAAGGCAAAAAGAGAGTTGGGGAACCCCCCCCCCCCCCCCTTTAAAACTCACTGATCTAAATAGCTTCAGTAAACCGGATTCAGAAAGGCTGGCAGGTTTCACAGTTTTTTTTTGTAGTTTTCAGGACCAAAGCAAGCTTGTGGTGCGGGCTTGCGGATGTGGTGTGCGATTAGCTCACCTGGCAATGACAGAATAACAGAGAGAGGCAGAGAGACAGACAGAGAGAGAGAGAGAGAGAGAGAGAGAGGGAGAGAGAGAGGAGAGAGAGAGAGAGAGAGAGATAGAGATAGAGAGAGAGAGAGAGAGAGAGATAGAGATAGAGAGAGGCAAGGGGGGGGGGGGGGGGAGCCTGCTGATTGACAGGTGCTGGCGACAGACCGGCGCTGCGTGCGTCCATGGCAACGGGTCCAAACCTCCCGGTGCGGGACAGCCAGACGGCGTCCCCGGGCCCCAGTTTCAGATCTTGTACTTCATCTTCCCGCTCTCGCTGATCACGCATATGTGCTGCAAGGAATGAGGGGACGGGCCGGGCAGCTCCATCGGTCAAACGTTTAAACTGCAGCCATCCATCCATCCATCCATCCATCCATCCATCATCTATACCCGCTTATCCTGAGCAGGGACCATCCATTATTTATACCCGCTTATCCTGAGCAGGGACCATCCATTATCTATACCCGCTTATCCTGAGCAGGGTCCATCCATTATCTATACCCGCTTATCCTGAGCAGGGTCCATCCATTATCTATACCCGCTTATCCTGAGCAGGGACCATCCATTATCTATACCCGCTTATCCTGAGCAGGGACCATCCATTATCTATACCCGCTTATCCTGAGCAGGGACCATCCATTATCTATACCCGCTTATCCTGAGCAGGGTCCATCCATTATCTATACCCACTTATCCTGAGCAGGGACCATCCATTATCTATACCCGCTTATCCTGAGCAGGGACCATCCATTATTTATACCCGCTTATCCTGAGCAGGGTCCATCCATTATCTATACCCGCTTATCCTGAGCAGGGACCATCCATTATTTATACCCGCTTATCCTGAGCAGGGACCATCCATTATTTATACCCGCTTATCCTGAGCAGGGACCATCCATTATCTATACCCGCTTATCCTGAGCAGGGTCCATCCATTATCTATACCCGCTATCCTGAGCAGGGACCATCCATATTTATACCCGCTGAGCAGGGACCATCCATTATCTATACCCGCTTATCCTGAGCAGGGACCATCCATTATCTATACCCGCTTATCCTGAGCAGGGACCATCCATTATCTATACCCGCTTATCCTGAGCAGGGTCGCGGTCAACTGCAGCCGCGTAGCAGACCTCCCCCGGACGTGGAGAAGACCAGCGTCAGTCACAGGAAGGCAACACAACCAAGAGGACACAGAAGGCCCATTGATAATCAGTAAGTGTCGTTTTTTTTTTTTTTCTTCTGTTCATTAAACGGCATCTTTTGCCCTGAGCTCAGTGTGCTCCAGTGTTCCCTATTTCGGGCTAGCCCCCCGGGACCTTGTCCCGTTAAAGAGTCCCCCTCTATAGTGTGACTCTCCTGGCTGTTGAGCACCAGTTTAGTCCTCTTTAATTTAACTGGCTGGCTTGAAGTGTGTTGGGCATTTTCCTGTTTGATATCGTGAGTGTAGCTATTTGAACAATCGAACAGTTAGTACTATGAACCAAAATGGCACTAGAGAGCTGTCCTTGCTTTATGCATCAATACCCCTGACATCAGGACGTCAGAAGGAACTTCCATAAGAGGAGAACTGAGCTTTAGGGACACAGAAGGAGTCAAGGCGCAGTCTGAAGATCGGGGCCGGCAGCAAACAAACATCACTCCACCCCCCCGACCCCTCCCCCCCCCCCCCACCCCACCCCCCACCTCCCCCAAACCGCAGACAGACAGACTGACGGCTCCACAGCCCTGTGGACTCAAATGACGCCGCTTCGATGCGGCGTTCGTGTCTCGTAAAAATTAAAAATAAAAATCGGCCGCTTTGTTTATTGTGACCCGCTGCGCTGAAAAACAAGCGCTTTCGTAAACACATCGCCCGCTGTCATCTACTGGCTGCTCGTGAGGCAGCCAATCAGCAGCAAGGCCTCACCGCTTCCATGTGATTGACCAAAACACATCACATGATCGCACTGACACTGTCTGCTCTTGCTGCTCATTGGCTGATTTGGCTGGTTTTGGTTTTCTTCCCAGAAGCATTTCACACGACCAGGAAGTTTACCATAGAGTCAGGTAGAATTAATTATTAAGTACAATTTTAAAAAGAGAAAGGCAATACACCACACGGTGGCGATGCCCGGTATTGCATTTGATAATTATTGTTATGGAACTACCCACCCATAGGTCACATCATTTCATCAGAAGCAATAAACTGCATATTTCATCAAATCCTCATAGTGCCTGACAAACACAGGCACTTGCACGTGGTTTTCTTTTTTTCTTTTTTTTAACTTTACTGGCTCCTAAGGCTGTTGCCAATCCAAGTGGCAAATGCAAGTGTAACTGCATTTGTCTGCTGAGTTTATGCTAATGTCCCTGAGAAGGGAAGGTGTTTCTGGTTATTTGCGCTTGAAAACGCTGACTCTGTGAGGACCTGTGACTCATCGTCCGTGAGTCACCCAGCCCACGCTTCCCCTCGCCTGATTGGCCGATCCCAGACGTAGCCCCAGCATACCCTAAAACGCGCTCCCAGATGCGACGGGAAACGCAAAAACTCACGTTCAGGTCGCGGAAATACTCGTTGTAGTCCAGGGCGTAGCCGACGACGAATCGGTTCGGAATTTCAAATCCTACGTCTGTTTCAAATAAAATAAGGGAGAAAAAAAGATTAAGGCAAGGCTCGATTAAAAAAAACCAAAATAAAAAAACCACGACACCACAAATTAAAATGAAAAAAATTAAATAAATGAGGTGATTCATCCATCGAGACTTCAAGGCTGTCATCATTTTATATCCAGAATAAACACTACTTTGAAAGTACGTAATCAGTTTTTTTTACATTCTCTATAATGCATAAGGATGTGCTTTTATACCTGTGAAACCACATTTAATTGGAGTGTCAAATAAGGTAAGACAATATGCCAAACTCTCGGTGCTGTATAGGTATGGGGCATGCCCCGCCAAGGTGTAACTTGGCTGGATGGCATACCTGCCATTCCAATTTTACAGGTGAAGAAACTCAAAACCTGCTGGATAAAAAAAAAAAACTGTTGATGCGGAAAAAACGACGAGTTTTTACGTACAGTCCGGGGGCCTCCCCACTGCGTTCTCCACCCTCTTCACCAGCAGCCTGAAACAGGAAACAGGAAACAGGAAACACTTCACACTCGGCTCATCCCACTCGCTGACTCTGACACTGGCATACACATCAAGGACCTAGTTTAAAATTCCTGCCACCTGGACAGAGAGAGCAGACAGACAAAGTGTACTAAAGACTTGAGTGTTTGAGCTGCAGTGGGCTCTACTGATGAGTAAGTGTACTACAACCGCCAGTGAGCATTTAACCTGCAGTGGGCTCTATTGATGAGTAAGTGTACTACAGTCTTCAGTGAGTGTTTGACCTGTAGTGGGCTCTATTGATAAGTAAGTATGCTACAGTCTTCAGTGAGTGTTTGACCTGTAGTGGGCTCTATTGATGAGTAAGTATGCTACAGTCTTCAGTGAGTGTTTGACCTGTAGTGGGCTCTATTGATGAGTAAGTATGCTACAGTCTTCAGTGAGTGTTTGACCTGTAGTGGGCTCTATTGATGAGTAAGTATGCTACAGTCTTCAGTGAGTGTTTGACCTGTAGTAGGCTCTATTGATGAGTAAGTATGCTAAGTCTTCAGTGAGTGTTTGACCTGTAGTAGGCTCTATTCATGAGTAAGTATGCTACAGTCTTCAGTGAGTGTTTGACCTGTAGTGGGCTCTATTGATGAGTAAGTATGCTACAGTCTTCAGTGAGTGTTTGACCTGTAGTGGGCTCTATTGATGAGTAAGTATGCTACAGTCTTCAGTGAGTGTTTGACCTGTAGTAGGCTCTATTGATGAGTAAGTATGCTACAGTCTTCAGTGAGTGTTTGACCTGTAGTGGGCTCTATTGATGAGTAAGTATGCTACAGTCTTCAGTGAGTGTCTGACACCACAGTGGGCTCTATTGATTTTTTTTTGAGCAGCGTCGGATTACCCGGCGACCTTGACCATCTTGGGCTTGAAGGTCTCCACATGCTTCAGAAGAGCCTTCATGGTCTTGCCAGTGTCGACTATGGCCTGCAGTGAGATGGATGTTAAAGGACACGTGTAGGTTCCTCCACAAACGCGTTCCGCTACACACAACATTCATAAAACACGTGAATATTTTTACATTTCTGAAAATAACTGACCCCCCCCACCCCATAAGATTTACATGGTATACACTGTATATACGTGCATATACTATTCACATTGTACTGGAAATATTATCACAATATAGTATTAGAAAAGCTATGCATTAGAAACAGAGTCTATCCAGCGTGTAGGTAAATGGTCAGCCTAGACAGCTAAATGATGCATTATTTTGCTCTTGTTTGTGTGTGTGTGTGTGTGTGTGTGTGCACGTGTGTGTGTGCGTGCATGTGTGTGTGTTTTGGGGCTGATCAGCATCGATGGAAGGCCCCCCCAAAAAAAAAAGCGGGGAGACCCAGATGAGGGGTAACGATGTCACGGAATCCCGTCTGACTCAGTGTGGGGCCCCCAGGAGCCAGCCGGGGGGGGGGGGGGGGGGGGGGGGGGGGGGGGGGGGGGGGGGGGGGGGGGGGGAGCGTCTCTTTACGCTCTTTTGTCCTCCCCCAGCGCACGGTTGTCTGCGCAGCCTGTCGTGCGTCTTCACCTTCCAAACACAGCATCACGCGATTATCCTGCCTCACTGTCTCTCAATGTGCGTTTGGGGGGGGGGGGGGTTACCGCACGGTCCCCTGCGTGCGTACACAGTCAGGCGTGAGGGCGTCCCACCCCCGTTTCCAGACAGTTACCCCAAACAAAAGCACATCCCCCCCCCCCCCCCCCAAAGCCTTCCTCATCATTAACAAGGAAACAGAGATCACTTGGCTGTCTCCTCCCCCAAACTCCCACCCACCCCCAGCCCCCATGTGGTTGTTTACTAAGTTCTTATGTTAATTCTTTCCAAATATTTCTGAAAAATACTGACGTGTTTGACTTGTACTGTCCGTTCTGTGAGGGTGAGGACTGGAGCCAGACAGAGAAACTTCAGTTCTAGGATGTGCTATCAGGGGGCAATCTCTGTCCTCGCCAAAAACTATTAAAGTAAGTTTTTAAAAAGAAACATTCACAGGTGATTTTCTGACCCAGTAAAAAAAACTAGGTCTAGAAATAGGTCAAGCTCCACAAACATGAAAACTCATACGCAAATGGGAAACATGGACTACAGCCGATTATTTGAACGGTCAAACAAAAATATCTCACAATTATTTCTAAAGGCTTCTGCTTCCACAGTACTTCAGCTGAACTTTGCTTTAATTGGTACATTTTGTGTAAACCATGTTTTGACTGCACAGAAAACCAATAACTCTAACAACATCCTGTGTAGAAACAAACGACTGAAAGACATTCGCTGCAGGAATTGGAATTGATTTGGAGATGTTTTCCACAGAGAATTAAAAAATAAAAATAAAACCCTCGTTATTTCTTGCTGTAAACAACGGCAGTTGTTATTTTATTTAGTTTTGTTCTTTTATTCTCTGTGACAGACCACTAAGTACCTACTCAGAATTACAAATGTTGTACTCTAAATGAGATGTCATTGTTGTAGGGATGAGTTTTGAGTACATGCAGAACTTGGAATAGAAATGATCTGAAAGTCCAGCATTCATACGAGGGAGAGATCGTTAGGCAGTCCAGTAAATTTGAATGGCATGAATAATTGCACACATTGGTAGTGCTGTGAATGATTTCCAGCCCTAGCCCTCATTAAACTGGAAAAATACTGAAACATAATGTAAATATGTGTTACTTTCTGGAAAATGTAAAAATAAATGTAGCGGACGACAGTATAATATAATTCAATATTACATTACATTACATTACAGGCATTTGGCAGACGCTCTTATCCAGAGCGACGTACAACAAAGTGTACGTACGTTTTGAAGATATTGACACGTACAACAAAGTGTCAATATCTTCAAAAGCAGAAATAATTAATTTCTTCCCCAATATATTGTGAAGCTTTGGATGATATTTGAAAATATATTGAAATAAATATACCATCAATATACTGCATCACAAAAAGGCTTGTTTCGACGTCTGGGTTCAGACCTCTTGTAACCAGTGGAATTTGACATTGTCGACTTACCTCTACAATCAAGACGTTCTTCGTCGCGTGCCAAAAAGAAAAAACAGGAAAAAAAGAAGACAACAAAAAACAATTACTAGGATTGCTCAATATCGCATGTAAAGCTGACACTAAGTCTGAAATTGCACAACCATTCAAACCACAAAGATTTGCGATGATAAGCGACACCGTCGCTGACAGCCTGTGGTTAAGAGGGAGGAAGCAGCAGGTAGACAGACGGCCTCCTTCAGACGGGATGGTCTCTTATTTTGTTAGCTACCCATCTGCCCCCACCCCAGACCGCTCTTCCTCCCCCTCAACGGCCAAAATAAATCCACAGGAGAAGACCTCTCTCGCACGGCAAGGCGGCGATCGATGGATCTTCTGCGCGCTTTTGCGGAACTCGTTTTTGGGCGTATCGTCGAGCGTAGCAGCAAACATGAGGGCTAAAGACCCCCCTCCCCATCGCTCTCTTAGCCACCTTCAGCCCCCTCACACACCTCCCATAAAAACCGCCGATAAGCGGCTTCCCTTTTCCTCATAGCGAAACCATCGAAAAGGCCACTTCTGCAAACGCTGGGAATGTGAATTTGGCGGCAATGCCTGTGGAAAATCCCCCTGAGACGGTGCGCCAATCGTAAATACAACACCGCGTGATAATTCACACAGCATCCTGGGTCACCGTGGAGTCTCACTAAAGGCTGTGTGGGCTGCCTCTGGGAAATTTAACTAGGCCTGTAGCCTATCTCCATAGAGGGACAGTCAGCTTTGAACGCGTTAAAATAAAGTATGAAATACTGCATCAATTAAACTTAAAAAATACAAGTCAACTAGGGAAATGCTCAGACTAATTACTTCAAAAAGCATTCAAGTAACACTCTGATCAACATTTCAAGAACAATTTACACGACAAGTTCAGCAGAACATTACGTACATATCAGCAGTGCAACAAATGTATGAAAAGAAATGTATACAAATCACCCACTCGGCTAGCGACAAAATGGGAGCTGGTCAGTCACCAAAATATATAAACAAGTAAAAAAACTTTGAAATACTCCTTGATTACATCATCGTTAACATGGTCACTCGTACTTGCTGTAAACAGCTGTACAGAACTACATCACGAGGTCACCACATTCATTAATGACTACAGCATGCCTACATGTTCTCACAAACATGTCAGCAGACCATATATACACAAACAACATTGATAGTTTATGTTTTACAAGCAGGTCTAAAGTGGCTGGGGCGTGAGATTATTTTTGGAACTTTCTGGAAAGAGTCGTCATCCATTAAGCAACGTCAGGGACGACGTTTGGAGGCGTTAATTTATCGGACGTTAATGGGCCTTAATAAACACTCCTGGCCTGGCCCAAGCACATTATAACCCTGGCCTTTCAAATGTCCTGAAAGAAGCATCTTTGGACCCACTGCATCGCTGAAGTAACGTCTGGCAGTGAGTCATCCTTCCCAGTGAGCACCAGAGACCGTTAAACTCCTCCCCCTCAACGGCCAAAACAAATCCACAGGAGAAGACCTCTCGCACGGCACGGGGGGGGGGGGTGATGGATCTCCTGTGCGCTTTCTCGGGACTCAATTTTTGGGCGTATCATCAAGCGTAGCAACAAACATGAGGGCTAAAGACCCCCCTCCTCCGCTCTCTTAGCCACCTTCAGGGCAAGCACCAGCCAGAGATTCTGCAGAATAACCAGAGGGTCAACTCCAGCTTGCATTCTGACCTTTCTGTTACCAAGCAACAGGAGATTCCGGTTGGTAACGGAACTTCTGATAATATATTACAGAACAGAGCTTCAAACTGCCACCATACAGCCCTTGGCCCTGGTAACCTCTTGAGATGCATCAGTTGGGAATGTTTCGGTTAAACGGCTTCAGACAGAACATTCGACAGCAAGAATACAGAACTGAGTTTCTAGTGGGTATAAAGTATCTCTGGTGCAGGAGAACCGGTCAGAACTGAGTATCTAGTGGGTATAAAGTATCTGTGGTGCAGCAGACCAAGTTGGTTCAGTGACCTCTGACCTCTGAAGGGGGGTCACCAGCAGTGTCCTACTGGGGAATTGAACCTGCGACCTTTAGGTTACAAAACCAACTCCTTACCCATTACACAACACTGCCACCCAAGAGCTGATGAGAAATCAACTTGTACTGTACATACCTTCCCATTCAGAACAGAGAGGTCCTCCGCTCCCACGATGTGTAGATCCTCTGTGGACTTGTCATTCTGCAAGCGAAAATCAAAAATATTTTAAAAAAAAGTTAAATTACAAAAAATATTTTGCAATGTCAATTCATGAAATAGAAACCACACTGTGACGATATCACGCAAGTTCTCAACACAACCCAAATCCTACACTATGCTGATTAAATCGAACATGCTTCATTTGGAGCACCAGGACTCCCTGGAATTCTGATAGCCCTCAGATCCCAGGAAAAGGCTGGGATTGTGAGCCACACGCAGCAGAACCACGAGGGCAGAATATAGCGCCTTTCAGTCTGGGCTTATTCCACTGGGAGCTAAATGTGGCAGTCACACAGCTAGGTAGAACTCCACACTAATAGCATGCGTGTGAGTATGCATGAGTGTGTGTGTGTGTGTACGTGTGTGCATGCATGTAAGTTTGTGTGTGTGTGTGTGTGTGCAAGTGTAAGTGATATTTGCATACACGCATGTTTCAGTGTAAGTGTGCAATCACGGATGTGTGTGTGCGTGTGTGTGTGTGTGTGAGTGTGCGCACGGGTGTGTGTGTATGTGAGTGTGTGTGTGTGTGCATGCATGTGTGAGTCTGTGCTTTTGTGTGACAAACAAGCAAGATAAAGAATCTTCAGATTTCACCTCAGGCCATGCCGGTTCTGACACAGGTTCAGCACTGATACAAAGTGTTTGCAACCCACAGATTTTTATTTGTTCCCACGGCAACATTCACTCCATGTGATTGCACGGTGGTTGCAATTTCCCTACTCAGTGCATGGCAACTCCTAAGTAAACAAGCCGACAGGGCCATTGCTCAATCCTTTGACCTCAGAGAACACCTTGAGAGAGAAAGAAAGCAAGCGAGGGAGAGAGACACAGATAGAGAGAGAGAGAGATACCGAGAGACAGAGAAACAGAGAGAGAAAGAGACACAGACATACAGAAAGAGAAACAGAGAGAGAGAGGCACAGGCACAGACAGAGAGATATACAGAGAGACAGAGAGATGGAGAGAGAGTGAAAGAGAGAGAGGGAGAGAGAGAGACACAGACATGGACAGAGAGAAAGAGACACAGAGAGAGACAGAGAGAGAGAGAGAGAGAGAGAGAGAGAGAGAGAGAGAGAGGCACGTTTCTCTGCTCTTGATTGATCTTTGTTGTAAGTGTGCAGGACACATTCCATGGCTGCAGGTCCAGGAGGAGAAGGCCAGGGGCCTCGCTCTTCTGTCTCAATCAATCAATGAAACAAACATATCGGCCAACCATCCATCCATGTGTCCAATTCGCTATCTATAGCTTCTGTTCTCTATCTGTAGCTTCACGAATGTCCTTTCAAACTCGTCTCCACTAAAAAAAGCAAAGCAGCAGGCTACTGAAACTTCAGCACTCAGCATATGGGGTCAGAGTTACATTACATTACATTACATTTATTTCGCAGACGCTTTTATCCAAAGCGACGTACAAAAAAGTGCATATCATGGTCATAGGCAACTGCAGAACACAAGTTCAGAAAGGTATAATACTTATTTTGTACAGCTATTTCTAGCCAAGAACACAGTTCACACAGTGAACACTATTCTAACCTAACCTCTGCAAAGCCAACTAGGCAGAAGAATAAGCTACAGTATTAGGACAAATACAAAATACCAAAAGGTGCTGGGATGGGGCAACATGTAACAAGTGACATGACATGAAAGAGTTAACCTGCGGAACCACATAATTCAAATATTTCACATAGAACCAGTGAAGAGAAGTGAATTGCAAACTATTTCTCACCTTTTTTCCCCAATTAAACTCTACATGTTTTTAAAAAATTATTTTTAGGGGGGATGTATTTGTCTTTGTTTTCTGCTTATAAGTTTGTAAATTGGCTCCTGCTGTTGTTCATTTTATGTTGAGAATGGAAAAAAATGTGGTTCTATGTTATGAACTTCAGCACTTGAAATAACTTTTGTGAATTGAACCTCAAATAAAAAGATTTATATAAAAAAATAATAATAATTCTTTTTAAGATGGCATGCAAGACAATCATTTATTGTAATAAGACGAATCAGATTTTAGGTTATTAAACTGCCCTATAGTGCATGGTGACTCAGTGATTTACTGGGATACATATGAAGAGCATGGAGACGTTACTGCCCAAACGACCCAAAACCCGAGGGGGGAATCACAGGGACACCCCCTTTCAGAGAGAGGGGGGGAGAGGTACAGACCCTCCTGATCAGAGAAAGGGCAGGACGATATTCACCCAGAGACTAAAGCACCACACCAGTCAACAGCCGTTAAACCACAACGAAAGGGAGAAATGAGAAGTGCGAGCCACGGTACCCTCTGTGATATTCAGCGCTGTCAAGTGACATCAACACCTGCAGGAGATCAACACACTGGAAGGGCCTCCAACAGCAACACTCAGACCCCAGCACTTCACCAGATCTCAAGGAGGGGAAAAAATGTTACACGACAGCACCCCCTGCTGGCTGCAATGACATTTAGATACTGCAGATTATTTCTTCAGAAATTGGAAAATTAAGTTTAACCTGTTTAAAGAGTTAGGGTGTTTTTGGAATGTTTTATCTGAATTCTAAGCCAGTGTTCTAGAACTCCACTGCTTGGAAAGCAGTACAGTGGAAGTGTCTGACGTGTGAAAGAGTGAATGAGAGAGGATTTTGAGTTCTGTGAAGGAGAAAGATGGAGGGACTGGCTTCTGAGATCACAGTGAATCGTGCTAGAGATCTTAAGAGCACATGATATATAGTTATTAGAGAGCAGCGATCATCAACCCTGATCCAGGATAGACTAAATATAATATATGATATTTGTTTGTTTTTTTTTTTTTGTTTGTTCATTTTTGAATACAGGTGAAAAAAATGATCCACAAATAAGTTCATTGCCGTTATTTATTTATTAATTTTTTTGTCTATGTGTCTGTGAGAGTGGTGAAACGAAGATGCGCTTAGACTCAGCAGCGTCCCGGTGGGGTGTACAGGTGTGGGTTACGCGAGATGGAGAACACAGCACGTTGCCATGGCGCCGAATCGTCGCCTGGCTGGAGCGTTCCGTACGGAGGGAGCGCGGAATCCCCCGGAGGGGCGGGGCTGAGGGAGGCAGCGGGCGAGGCCTCGTCGCCAAGCCACCGCGCGGCGAGACGCCGACGATCTGGCGAGCTTCCCGCCGCAGCGCTACTCCGGAAGAGACCGCACGTCCCCTTTTTAAATTCACATCTAAAATGATGTCCCCCCTCCCCCCCCCCCCCCCCCCATCACGCCGATGCTGGTCAAAACAGAGCAGCTGTGTCGGGGGGGGGGGAAATGGCGCCGCCGTCCACAGCCATAAAAATATAAACATTCTGTCATTTCGTTTCGCCCCATAAAATCTGTTTTGTTTGGTGGAATTTCCCAATTAGGGCTTCGTGCATGAGTTATTCACGCGGTGCTTTATCGGCAGGTTGTTGTGTTTTTGTGGTTAACACCTTCCCCCTCGAAACGCGCCGGAAAGAGAGAAAGCATTCAGAATTCACACTTGCCCTGTAAATTATTCATATTTTCAAAAATTTCTTATTTTGTCTTTGTCAACTTCATTTTTCGTCAGCCAGATGTCTCTCCCTAGTGCACGTCATATTGGTAAGGACGCTGTCTTTCAACCCTTTCATTCACACACATGTGATTAGAACATTCTTAACTGAAGGACAGTTAAGAATGATCAGTTTAGAATGTTTGGTTGAGAACATTCTTATTACCTATTTGTGACCTCATACCTGAAAGGGTTGAAAGTTAAGAATTAGAATGATGATTTTTTTTCATGGCAAGTAGTCCCAGCCATGACAAACATTTTAACAAATGCATATAAGGGAGACACAGCACACAAGCAGTACTGCCTGAGTACACAGAGCACAAGCTGCAGAACTCTGAATGGAAATATGTTAAGTGTCTTTGAGCAAGCGAGGGGGGGGGGGACAAAGTTTTCTTGAAGCCTGAATAGAAAACCCCATTAAAGGCTGGAGTTCATTAGGAAACTCTGGGATTACAGAACCACACAGCCTCTCCATCAAGGTGAAGCTAGGCCCCACAGCTCTCAATGTTGGGCCAGGATCAGAGTTCAGCCAGCCTCTCCGTAAAAACAGGTGAAGGCCCCTTTGAAAGACAGACAAAGCCTGTTTGTGTGCGCAGTTAAATTAGAGGTCTTCACAAGTCTAAAGAGAAACGGCACCCGATCTGAATTAAAGCAGCGGCTCCAAGATCTTTACAGCGCTGAAGGCCTGGGTCACCTCTGCTGGGAGGGGAACGAGCCAGACAGTGTAGGCCAGGGGTGCAAAACTCCCATCTGGGAGGGCCACGGCATCTGCTGCCATCTCAGCACAAGCGAATCATTCAGGTTATCGATTGGCTAAAGAGTCCACACACCTTGTTGCCAAGGCCTTAACTGGCTGCATATTGAACAGAAACCACAAATGCCTGTAGACACCGTGGCCCTCCAGGACTGGAGTTTTACACCCGGGGTGTAGAGCAGGGATCAGCGACTCACGGTCCTCGAGGGCCGAGACCTGCTGGTTTTCCGCCCTCCCTTTGCCTGGGAGTCAGGGGTGAAGACAGTCTGGCCAATCAGTAGCACTAATCACCCGGGAGAAAAGAAAACCAGGGCTGGATTTGGATTCGAGGGCCAGAGTTGATGATCCCTATCACAGCAGGTATACCTGCAAGGGGGTGTGGTCACATTCATTTCTTGTGTGTAGCATAACAGTGTGAACAGCTCTTGGCAGCACACAGTACCTCCCATTTATGGGTCTCCCATATAAATATTTCATATTTTTTGTTGCTTCCTTCAGACGGGTAGACAGCTGAGAGGATAACAGATAGAGACGACACCACAGCACAGAAGGTGTCATGAGCTCTAACTATTAAGCTACACCACTGCACTAAAAACAGCATGCAGAGGCTGCGAGTTTGATTCCAAGGTGAGGCACAGCTAGTGCACTCCCGAGCAACGTAATTAACCTGAACTGACTTCTGTAAATCTCCCTCCGCTATGTGAGTGAGTGCCTGACAAAAATAAACATAAAACTGCAGCTGTTAAATGAGTGCTTACACAGGCCCGTTCTGATCCAGTTCACCGCATGAAGAGATGCGTTTACGGGCCGGACACAAGTCCGTGAAACGGAACACTTCCTGCCGTCACGCGGCACGTGTCCACATGTTGGAAACCACAGTTCCTGCTCAGATTCTGGGCCTAAATTACCAGACATGGCCGTCCCCGTCTCAGGACGTGCTGTGAAATTTCAGTGCGGGCGGGTCCACAAATTAATCGCGAATATCAGAGTCCAGAAACCCTCGATCACAGAAAGGGCCCGGGAGTGTTTCTGGAAACTACCGCTCACCAGGTAGCTCTCCAGCCGGATGAAGGTACTCACCAGGTAGCTCGAGTTGGATGAAGGTACTCACCAGGTAGCGCAAGTTGGATGAAGGTACTCACCAGGTAGCTCTTGAGCCAGATGAAGGTACTCACCAGGTAGCTCTCCAGCCTTGAAGGTATGAAGGTACTCTCCAGCCGGACCAGGTAGCTCTCGAGCCAGATGAGCTCACCGGGTATGAAGGTACTCACCAGGTAGCTCACCGGGTAGCTCTCGAGCCGGATGAAGGTACTCACCGGGTAGCTCGAGCCAGATCTCACCGGGTAGATGAAGGTACCGGATGAAGGTAGGTACTCACCGGAGGTAGGGTAGCCGGATGAAGGTACTCACCAGGATGAGCTCTTGACCCGGGTAGCCATGGACTCAGAAGGGATGAAGGTCTCACCGGGTAGCCAGTGAGGTACTCTTGAGCCGGATGGACTCACCGGGTAGCCGGAGGTACTCACCAGGTAGCTCTTGAGCCGGATGAAGTCCACCCTCATGAGCAGGGACTTGTTGGAGTTTCGGCTCAGGGCCTTGATGTACTCCACCAGGTCGGCGCAGAACTGGTAGCCGCCCTTCAGCACGCACAGCACCACGATGTCGTGGTCCCCGAGGTCGTCCATGATGTTCCGGGCCAGACGCTCCGTCCTGCAAGGCACGGTCGCGTTTAAAATTTTGGCGTGTCACCTGATGACCTCATCCAAACATTACTTTTCCTTTCCCTCCTCATCCAGAGCGACTTACAAACATTACCTCAACACTTCTTTCCATGTTCTCAAATTCTTACATTCTATTCTTGGCCAGTGACACCACTTCCTCTGGTAAAATATTTATGATGTAGATGAATGTAGATAACAGAAAGGAAAAATAAATAAATACTGTGTTTTTCGGTCATGAGGCCACAGTGGCTTTGACTACACTTATCTGAGTAGCATTGCTTTGTGACAAAATAAATTAATTTAAAAAGTCAGTCAGAGATAATTGTTCTGGTTAGGCTGGCATGGTGACAGAGAACATGACAAACTGCAAATTTCACCTGCAGAATGACAAGCCCACTGACCACATCAAATCAACGGCAACGTTCTCCAACATAGTGCTTGCACTGTGCCATATCAGAGGGGGTATGACACAGCCCAAAACAGTGACTGAGACCTACACCACGGTCAACTGTCACTCTAGCACAGTACTAACCAGCCAATGACCAGCAGTTAACAGTCACTTTAGCAGAGTACCAACTAGCCAATGACCAGCAGTTAACAGTCACTTTAGCACAGTACTAACCAGCCAATGACCAGCAGTTAACAGTCACTTTAGCAGAGTACCAACCAGCCAATGACCAGCAGTTAACAGTCACTTTAGCACAGTACTAACCAGCCAATGACCAGCAGTTAACAGTCACTTTAGCAGAGTACTAACCAGCCAATGACCAGCAGTTAACAGTCACTTTAGCACAGTACTAACCAGCCAGTGACCGGCAGTTAACAGTCACTTTAGCAGAGTACTAACCAGCCAATGACCAGCAGTTAACAGTCACTTTAGCAGAGTACTAACCAGCCAATGACCAGCAGTTAACAGTCACTTTAGCAGAGTACTAACCAGCCAATGACCAGCAGTTAACAGTCACTTTAGCAGAGTACTAACTAGCATATGACCAGCAGTTAACAGTCACTAGCAGAGTACTAACTAGCATATGACCAGCAGTTAACCATCACTAGCAGAGTACTAACCGGCGTACTACCAGCGGTTAGCAGTCCCGTTAGCAGGGTACTAACTAGCATATGACCAGCGGTTAACAGTCACGTTAGCAGGGTACTAACTAGCATATGACCAGCGGTTAACAGTCCCGTTAGCAGGGTACTAACTAGCATATGACTAGCGGTTAACAGTCACGTTAGCAGGGTACTAACTAGCATATGACCAGCGGTTAACAGTCACGTTAGCAGGGTACTAACCTGTCCATGATGATTCCGTGAGGCAGGTAGACACACTCTAGATCCCCAGAGTAATGCTTGGGAAAGGTAAAGAGGTCTAAATGGTAGCCTGGCCATTCGTCTTTGATCTAAGAAAACCACAGTGACACACATACACATATGCAGAAAAACAAACAAATTATTGCAACTGAAGAGCCAAAGATTTTTGTACTGAACGTGACTTCAGTGAGGTAATAGCCTAATAATAATAACAATAACAATAACAACAACAATAATAATAATAGATGTTATTCTTTTGTCATTCTGTTGTCATTCTTTACACTGTCATGTTTGTGCCATTTTTAAACAAACACCTTTTGTACACTACGTTAGCCTTCTGCATAAAAAGGCTTCTGCATAACAGTCATCAGTGTGCAGCGCAGCAGGAACGTAAGACACAATAGTCCATAGAAAAACAGACAGCGAGCCGCACATCACGCGCAGCACGAGGAGACGTGCGCTGAGAATCAATTCACATGCAATTCGTTTTCGTTCCTATAGCCTGTCTGCCCCACAGAAAAACTGTCCCCAAACTCTTGGTCACGTTCATATTTATTTTGATGTACAACGCAATCGTTGTGAAAATATGCGCACAAGCAAACCAAAAAACAGGACTACAAACTTAACTAGCCTACTGTGCAAACTTAACTAAGTTTGTTTTGCTGCGTCAAAGTTTTTATACACATTTACTACTTATGCACACGTAGTGTAGTACTTTTGCGGTCAAATACAGACCACTACAACTACAATGTTTGCGTAGTATAGCCTACTTTGGCTAACAATTCATTGTGCACAAATCCATGCATCATTCCGCATATAAATATTTACTCTATGAAACTACTTTCGCCTCACAGCCAACTTTTGCAGTTAAAAGCGAGTGCCCAGTTAACCATGTGCACATTTAACAAACGAGGACTCTACTCTGGAATTTCTAAGTTAAAAAAACACACACACACACAGAGTCAGGCAGCGCGCATTTTTTACGTTATGACTATTATTGTTCCACACATCGATCAGTCAAATCATTCGTTTGTAAAGTAACACAGTTTTCACAAACCACAGAGAGAGAGAAAAAAACGATTTACCACGATGCCTCCGCATTTTCCTTCCGCTTTAATTACAGGGCAATCTGCCATTTTGGTTTTCTTCGACCTGTCAGCCAGCAACTCAGGCACCCGTCTTGTCCTTAAACTTCAGTCAGATAAGCTTGTGCTTTGAACACGAAAAACGTGGAGGAGGGACGCGATTGTGCAGAAGCAGGGTTGCCAGATATTTAAGCATTTCTTATCCGAATAAATTCTCAAAATTTCTAAATGGGAAAAAGCTATAGTATGCTAGTCTACTACAAAGTATAAGGCCAAAAACTGTGTTTTCCGAATTATCTAACTATTCTAATGACAATCAATACCTGGGACCTAATTTCGAAGAGGGAAACTTTTTCTGGCAAGTTCTCCGACTCACCACAACTGTCTGGAGGTCTGTCCCTGGCTATGGTTCCCAAATACAACCTAACTGTGGACGTATGGAGGTCTGTTCTCTGGCTATGTTTTTTTCCAGAACAACAGTAGGCTACATTACGTAGGAATCCACCTCTTGCAGTTCATGTGTCCTCATAAAAACTCAGCCATAAGTTATCGGGTTAGCACACATTTTATAACATTGTAGTAAGGTTGTGGTTAAATAAGAACGTTACAGCAATCTTTCGCAACGTTTTTCGTTTTACAACGTTCTGGCTCCCCGCAAATTTTACAAAGTTCTAAATTAGTTTTTTTTTTCCGAACGTAATGCTCATTCGAAGTGTTATTATAGAAGACGAATAAATTGTGTACAGAATCAAGCAGAAACTTTCACAGCCTACGCCACTTCGTTGTGATGAATGATTAATCCCGTCGTGAAATTCTCATAAACAACGACGCACATTGTTCTTGTTCATACTACACGAGCCCCATACAGCGTGGTGGCAATCGGCTCCCGGACAATATCTCAGTGTCACCCATTTCAATTTGTTTTCGTCCTCTGTTTGGGTCACCACAAAATGGGCCGCGTTCCCGTAAATGCAAATGAAACCCAACGTCGTTAAAACGGATTAAATCGATAAACAGTCTTAATTGTTGCAGTATAATTCCATTTTGACCACAAGGTTATCAGAACACTTTCACTTGACTCCTGATTATTATTTAGTAGTTAATACATTCTTCTAATCACCATCTGACTTATAATTATTTTAACTCCCTGCCTCAAATTGAGGACATTAACAACCACTTCATTTTACAATTTTGCAGCCATGGTCCTCACTGTAAACTATGCGCTCCCTCCCTGTACCTGTAACCCAGCCCTGTAGAAGATTTACCGTCTTGTAGTTTTTCCATTTAAACCCTAATTTTGCACCCTGGACTCTAGGCTACTAATTAACAACTCAACAAGATAGCTAGTTATTGAACGAGCTGAGCTTTGTTAGGGTTGGAGTGGAAACCTACTGGACGGCAGATCTCCAGGAACAGGGTTGGGCAGCCCTGCTCTAGCTGTCGAATGAGGTGTGCTTTGTTATTAGTGGAGTGAAAACTGTCATTTCAGAGGAGAGTAAAGAAAAGGTTACCTTTTCATAAAACATAAAACCAATTAAAAATGGATCCATTCTATTCTTGAACGGACTTATTTATATGTGGGAAACACATTTGAAACTCTCAAAAGTGTGACTTAAAAGATATAGTTTAGAGTGATCTCTCTGTGTCTCTCACTCACTCTCTCTCTTTCTTGCTCTGTCTCTCTCGCTCTCTCACATTCCTCCTCTTGCCCCCCCGCCCCCCCTTTTTCAGCTGTGTCATTGCCAGCTCCTTCTTCCACTTGCATGAATACCTTCTTGGGGGTGGTTTCCGTGACAACAGACTGGCCCTTGCATTGGTTCTAACCCCCCCCCCCCCCCACACACACACACACACACCTCCTGCTCTCCCTTGGCCTGCACAATCCCCCCCCCCCTGCTAAACCGTGAGTGGAGCACACAGAAATGACTGCACTTATTTCAACCAATCAGTGAGCAGCCGCACGGGTCAAAGCGACAGGGGGCTTTGGTTCATCTCCCATAAATAAATATTTTAATTTAATTCGACTGATGTGGACTCGTTTATTAATTATGAGCATTCATCATCACTCAAAAAAACTTGCATATCTTAGCCGCGACAGGCCATTCTGGAATATCGCCCAGCGACATCTATTTGGCATCTAAACGGGAAGCTGCTACATGATTTTAAATTGCCCTTGGAAACAATCACCAGTAAACGAATAAGCTTCTGGCTTCGTAAATAACACAGGACAGCACAACTGGCTACTGCCTAAAGCAGTGATCTCTAATAGTCAGATCCTGGAGGACCAGTGTTTCCTGGTTTTCTATGGATTTCAGCACTTACGCACTTCAGCACTTTTAAGTCATTGGGTACTTAAGAGCCCACTCACCTTGTTTCCAAGGCCAGCACCAGCTGCCGATTGAAAGAGAACGTTTAAAAAAAACCTGCCTCTGCTGCAGTGGAATATGACTGGGTTGTGAAAACCCCTGGAATAAAGAAATAAAACACGCCTGAAGTGTTCTTTTGAAACCCTGTTGAGTTCCTGGTAGTTCAGCTCTGCAATGCGCGCACTCGGGCTTTTCAGCGCCCGGAATCGTTTCGTAGCTTTTGACTTTGTGAAGCTGAGCGTGTCAGGCAAAGCAGGCCGTTAAATCTGAAACACGGTTTGAAAGATGGCATCGTGGCGATCCGTCCGGCGACGTTCCCGGGGCAGATCGTTTTGCAGCGCTTCAGAGTTTTTTCAGTCGCTATATCATTTCTGGACACGTACTCACAGGTAATCATCGGCAGACTGTCCGGTCCAAGTTTCTGCATCAAAATTATTCAGGGTGCCATCTGTTGGACATGAGTAAATTAAAAAAAACAATAAATGAACTAATAAATCATTTACATATTTATTGACTGTGGAGGCATCATTTGTTGAAAATAAATTACAAATGCACATATATTGTCTTGACTTACATTACATTACATTACATTTATTTCGCAGACGCTTTTATCCAAAGCGACGTACAAAAAAAGTGCATATCATGGTCGTAGGCAACTGCTGAACACAAGTTCAGAAAGGTATAATACTTATTTTGTACAGCTATTTCTAGCCAAGAACACAGTTCACACAGTGAACACTATTCTAACCTAACCTCTGCAAAGCCAACTAGGCAGAAGAATAAGCTACAGTATTAGGACAAATACAAATTACCAAAAGGTGCTGGGATGGGGCAACATATAACAAGTGACATAAAAGAAAGGGGGGGGGGGGGTTTACTTACAAAGTACACATTTAAACGCATATTTGTCTGAACTCCACAATTTCTGGTTTGTAATAGAACATTTCACATGTGGTTAAAGTGCAGATTCTCAGCTTCTGTTAAGTGATATTTATATTCACTATGTACAAATGGCAGAAGTGCTTTGACAAGTAAAGAACAAAAACCCGGCCCAACCCTACAACACTCCAGGACCCGGGATGCAGACCCATGACACAGACATCATCATGTCAAATAATTTTGCTTTGCTGCAACGTGAGTCAAGATCACATTACAGTATAATTGATAATACCTTCAACAGGCTCAGACAGAAATGGTCACCGACAAGCGCTAAAATGATTTAGCTTCACGAATGAGCCCCAGCCACCACTGATGCACTTGATAGCAAAAGGGCAATAAATTATTAAGTTTTCTGCCTCTGTCCTTTTCACGCTTCACTAATGTGTCGAAGGCTCTCATTTGCACAAGCGTTTGATTACCCAGAGGCCGATTAGCGGTTCCCTCAAGCTGCGCTCCTGCAAGGAGTGATGGGAGAATGGGGCGGAGTTAATAATCACTGCATATGTATGAGCCAATCAGGAGGCTTTGCGCTTCACGACGCAAGGCTGGGATTGGTCCGAATCAGCATGGGACTGGCAACGTTTGGCGGTGCGGACTCATTTTCCCATCACCACCTGGGAGAAACGCTGTGTCACGCACTTAAGTTCCCAGGCAAATCAGATCAATTTTGGTCGTATAGTTCCTGTTACAGAAAGCTGCCTCAAAGATGCTCTGCAGGGCAAAAATCAGGCCTGAACTTCCCTAAACATAGACATAGCTCAGGAGGTAAGAGCGGTTGTCTGGCAGTCGGAGGGTTGCCGGTTCGATCCCCCGCCCTGGGCATGTTGAAGTGTCCCTGAGCAAGACACCTAACCCCTAATTGCTCTGGTGAATGTGAGGCATCAATTGTAAAGCGCTTTGGATAAAAGCGCTATATAAATGCAGTCCATTTACCATTTACCTAAACAGCAAGCACATGAGGTTAAAAAAAAATACATTCCCCAGTGGGGAGAAAAACCCTCAAACAGAGGCGAGAGAAAACTCCGAAATCTCACGAGGAACCTGACTATAGAGGGACGGCCCATCCCCCACAGGCCAGCCCTGTGTAAAACAGCGGTAGAGTGGAATGTAACAGGAACCTAATAAGGGATCTATCACAGAAAATCAGATGGGCTGAGACAGTAAACTGGCTGGAACAGCAGAAGTCCAAATGAGGGAAGTGCATCGCGGTTTAGACGGGCCGGGTGACTCACCAGTAGACCCACAGGCTCCCTCACACGGAACGAGCGACCTTTCGGCAGACACCTCTTTCATCCTGGGACGTCCCGACTGTCACCCTTTAAAAAGCTGTGATGTGTTCCCTTATGCCCGGTTGCCATTTTAAGGGGTGAGGGAATACATTTTCCAGTTTCCCCCCCCCCCATAATGACTCAGACAGGCGCTGAAGTGACAGTGTGTTTGTGGATGGAGTGATATGAAAATAAACTCTGTGTCATATGATAAAGGTGGATTGGCTGAATAACCCTGCCTCAGGCACAATGTTGTGATGTACCAGTACAAATGGAAGGCCACAGGGTTTACTGGTTTCGGGTTGTCTCAAATCTCAAGTCCACAACCTTATGCTAAAAGGGGCTTGGTTTAGGTCCGGTACAGCAGACAGCTTCCAGCATGCAGAACATATACCAAAATTAAAAAAAAAAAAAAATGTTTGCACACCAGAGGGAACAACTAAGAGAAACAAGTGACCTTACAAAATATATATTCCTGTGTTGTACTGAATCTCCAGTTTATTTAATTAAATTTCCTTTGAAGAAGAAGAAAAAATGTATATATCTAGAAATTATCTACAAAAATATTCATTAGGCTCTGTTCCAGGTTTATATTCTCCTTGTCCTTGCTTCAGTGTTATGTCGACTAACTGTCGCGGCGCTATTAATACATGGAAACTGAAATCATGCGCCATCATGTCTCCCAGTGACTTTATATGACCTCGGTACAAAGCAGGGATTTTCATATTCATTTACGGCCTTGCAAAAGCGCGACGGCCCCAAAAATCTTATCATCTCTCACAGAAACTGGAAACCTCTGAGGCCAGACGTACTGCGTAATACATTCTTTTACCTGAGACCTTTAATGAATTCGGTCCATTTTAAAAGGAGATGTAAAACAGACTGAAAGTCAAAAACTGAGTGAGGCTTTTTAGCATTTGTGGGGGGGGGGGGGGGGGGAAATGGTGCCACCTTTTTGCAGGAATGATGGAGAGGCGTGCTATTAACATAATTAATTCATTGGCGGGAACAACTTGTTTCAGATTTGAGGGCCTGAAGTGAATGCCAGTGCAGCTATTAAAGATCTTCCATGTGACATTAAAGGCATGCCCAATTAGCCAGTCACAGTGCAGCCTCCTGCTCTGCCAATCAGTGCACAGAGCTGCAGAGTGTGCAGTGTGTGTGTGTAGAGTGTGTAGAGTGTGTAGAGTGTGCAGTGTGTGTGTAGAGTGTGTAGTGTTTGAGCACAGTGTTTGAGCAGAGTATGCAGTGTGTGTAGAGTGTGTAGTGTGTGTGCAGAGTGTGCAGTGTGTGTGTAGAGTGTGTAGTGTTTGAGCACAGTGTTTGAGCAGAGTATGCAGTGTGTGTAGAGTGTGTAGTGTGTGTGTAGAGTGTGTAGTGTTTGAGCACAGTGTTTGTGCTGAATGCACAGTGTTGTGCAGAGTGTGGAGTCTTTGAGCACAGTGTTTGAGCAGAGTGTGCAGTGTTATGCAGTGTGGAGTCTTTGAGCACAATGTTTGAGCAGAGTATGCAGTGTGGAGTCTTTGAGCACAGTGTTTGAGCAGAGTATGCAGTGTTATGCAGTGTGGAGTCTTTGAGCACAGTGTTTGAGCAGAGTGTGCAGTGTTATGCAGTGTGGAGTCTTTGAGCACAGTGTTTGAGCAGAGTATGCAGTGTTATGCAGTGTGGAGTCTTTGAGCACAGTGTTTGAGCAGAGTATGCAGTGTTATGCAGTGTGGAGTCTTTGAGCACAGTGTTTGAGCAGAGTATGCAGTGTTATGCAGTGTGGAGTCTTTGAGCACAGTGTTTGAGCAGAGTGTGCAGTGTGTGTGCAGAGTGTTTGAGCAGAGTATGCAGTGTGTGTGTAGAGTGTTTGAGCAGAGTGTGCAGTGTGTGTGTAGAGTGTTCGAGCAGAGTATGCAGTGTGTGTGCACAGTGTTTGAGCAGAGTGTGCAGAGTGTTCGAGCAGAGTATGCAGTGTGTGTGCACAGTGTTTGAGCAGAGTGTGCAGAGTGTTTGAGCAGAGTATGCAGTGTTCGGACTGTTATAGCCCTGTGAAATATGGTAACTGCTGAGGGAGCAGTCGTATACTGAGTGCTGCTCTTCCCTCTCTTTTTGCCTAGTGGTGCATGTTTACTAAAAGCTTCCCTGCACGCATTTGAAATCCTTCTCTCCCAAATCTGAAATGTCCAAACGCATCTTATCAGCTCTCACTGCCGCCGCCGCAATCGATTAGCAAGAGAGCGCACACACAGGCACACGCGCGAGCTGTCCTGCTGAAGCACCCCCCATCACCCACCGCTACCCACCATCCCCCCCATCACCCGCCATCACACCCCCCATCACCCCCATCACCCCCATCACCCCCATCACCCGCCATCACCCCCCCATCACCCCCATCACCCTCCATCACCCCCACACCCCCATCACCCCCCCCATCACCCCCCATCACCCTGCTACCCACATCCCCCCCATCACCCGCCATCACCCCCCATCACCCCCCATCACCCCCATCACCCGCCATCACCCCCCCATCACCCCCATCACCCTCCATCACCCCCATCACCCCCCCATCACCCCCATCACCCACTGCTACCCACCATCCCCCCCCCCACCCCCACCATCACCCTCCATCACCCCCCATCACCCTCCATCACCCTCCATCACCCCACCACCCCCCCACCACCCCCATCACCCGCCATCACCCATCACCACCCCCATCACCCGCCATCACCCATCACCACCCACCATCACCCGCCATCACCCCCCACCATCACCCCCATCGCCACCCAACGCCTGTTCTCACCAGCTTTACCGCCAAGTCACGCGTCACACCGCCACCATCGGGAGGCATTCATGTGCTGCTGCAAGCGCTCCCCCTGATTGGCCAGCAGGGGGCGCTTGTGTGTGCTGAACCACCATTGTCCCGGCTGGCGGAGAAACCTCCCATCCTTGTTGCCATAGCGCATCACCCTGTCACTCACGCTTCAATCATGTTTATTTGAATGAGTTTCACACAAAGAGAATAAATTGTCATTCTCTGAAAACTGTAGCACTGGTGGATGCCACATTTACTTTGTGCTGTACATAATAAATGGTCCCTCAGTTAGCAGGGACAAGAAGTACTTCTTGGCATTACACAGTCAGATTCTGCCATAAAGTGTGCGTTCGCACATTTTCACTGAAAGTACGAGAAATCTCCCAAATCTGGAACATGGGTTTTAGTCAGCACAGTTATCCAGCTAACTCAGTAATCCAGGGCCCTGTTTCACAAAGCAGAATTACTGAGTTAGCTGGACACCTGCACTGAGTAAAACCTGAAACCCTCCCAAATCTGGAACATGGATTTAAGTGAAAAGAGCTCTTCCGGCAAACTCAGTAATCCATTGTTATCTTTGCACATGGCATATTGCAGTGAATTAGGAAGCAAAACATGTAATAAGCATGTTATAAGCATGTTAAAACACATCTGGACCAGCACATATACCAATGTTAAGGCTCAAAGTATTAAACCTCCTATATGGCTCTTACTGAACATTGTCGATTATGGGGTTCCTTATATCTTTGCTAAATTTCCAGCCAGATTCTCTCATTCTGCTGTCCAGTCATTACAACGCTTTACTGCCTCTATAACTCATTCCCACTGACTTTGCTGATGTTTGGTGAATATAATGGTTCCCAAATAGCTCATATGAACCACCCAGGGTGGGCTCTCCCAATGGCAGTAAGTACCCCATCGGTAGTAACTGCCCCATTGGTAGTAACTACCCCATCGGTAGTAACTGCCCCATTGGTAGTAACTGCCCCATTGGTAGTAACTACCCCATCGGTAGTAACTGCCCCATTGGTAGTAACTGCCCCATTGGTAGTAACTGCCCCATCGGTAGTAACTGCCCCATTGGTAGTAACTGCCCCATTGGTAGTAACGCCCTTGGTTGGTGAGTTAATTCCCTTCACTGTAAAACACTTTGAGATCATGAACTTACATAACACTATATAAATGCAATCTATAATAACAATAGCAATATAATAATAACAATAATAATAATAATAATAATAATAATAATAATAATAATAATAATAATAATAATAATAATAACTGCATAGTGCTCCTCGCGCGTGCTCCCCTGATCCCATCGCGCGCGTTAAACAGCAAATTGAAATGGAACCTCGAGCGCGTGACTCACTTCAGCGATTCCCCCACCGCGGATCTCGGATGTTGTCAGGGTGATGTTCACAATCGCGATTTCCCAGGCGCTGCATCGGAGCTGCGATTCTCGCGCACGCCTCTTCACACCCACGACGCGTGGCTGCAGTCCACACGCATTCCTGCTGCTGTTTTTCTCTGGTTTTTCCGTACACGTCCTGGGAGGTATAAGGACATAAACCGCTATCTCAAGGAGACAGATTGTTCGCAATCTGGACCTGCAACAGTAGACCTACTGTACGTTTTTAAAAACAGCCATAGCCTATGTGCAGCATTTTTTTTTCTTCACACTTCGCTTTTAAATGTATGTTTTTAGATCTATTAAACTCTAATTTATAGAACATTAACGTTAATTAATAGAATTTGAAATACAGGACTGTCAGTCCTGCAGCATAATTTAATGAACGAAATCAATGACCAGCTATATTTATCCACCCTGCACCCTCCTTCCCCTATCCACCCTCCTATCACGTGTAAGCCTACTTAGTAAAATGCTCAACTGAGAACATATGGTCCCTGTTGGACTCGTGTGCTTTCTTAGAGGTGATTTAGCAACTCTACCATTTTACTGTGTACGGTGAAGGAATACCTATAGCGAGTGAAACTCATTCGCGCGCATAGATAGGCTTTTCGGTTGCCATCTACGCAAACGGAAACTCAAGGAGTAATTGCGGGGAGACTGTGATTCGGCTGGGCCGCCCGCCGCAGCTCTGAGAGACGGATTGAGTCATTCTACGGCTGTCTGATAGAATCAGTGAGACCTTGCTGGGCGTTGGGATAGCTCCCTATAATGACGGTTTCCTCGGCGCAGCTCCCTTTCCTGTCTGTGTGATATGCAGCGAACGTTCTGTGACGCCTGCCCGTGCAACGACATTCCACGTCGGTCCCACGCGACAACACTACGGCGGCCTTGAAACAGATCTATCTTCGCGGACATTCGATTAGGCGATTTAAGTCCACAGGCAGTTTCAAGACTAGTCCTGGGTAGAAAAAAACGCGTTTCATCGATCCACGCGATTACTCACTCACGACTCTTGAATGTAGGCTACGCGAGACGCACACAGAGAACCTTTAAGTTCTGTGAACCCGAAAAGACGAGCCGCGGTCACTTTGTTTCCTATTGACATTTTTATACGGCAAACATCGTCATCACGGCTTTTAAACTCCGTTAATTAAATCATTACTGCTGGTCCACTAGTGAGAGCTGACATTTAACAATTTAGCTACGCGGCTGCAAAATTGATCGCGGCCGGGGGCTTCCCGCTCTTTCCGCGTTCAGATTGCAACTAATTAAACTGTCAGGATTGCGCTTAATATGGACCCGGCGTCCCCGCCGCTACTAGGGAGTTATTTATAGCCACGTTTTCGAGCGGTGGCTATGTCTCGGCGATGGTGAAGAGGTTAGATTTCCCTCTTCATTATTCTGTTTGTATTGCCAGAATTTCCCCGGCACCTGTTTCTGGCTGGACAGCAACAGCGAGGCCCGCCCTACAAACCCGAATGTCTGCGACTGAGTGATTAACTGACTGACTGACTGAGTGATGAAGTTAAACCATTGGTCAGCCGAGTTATGAAGTTACACCATTGGTTGGCCAGATCACGTGTATTAGGTCCAGGCATATACTAGGTTTTAACCTGGCCTTGTTAAATTAGGCCTGCATTATCTGTCTGTCTATCCATCCATCCATCTATCCATCCATCCATCCATCCATCTATCCAGCAGTTTCTCTGACTCCAAAATTCAGACTAGGGAACTTGAAGACCGGTTGTTTGATCTGTCAAATTCTGCTTAATCTTTTGTGAGGTCAGCCTGCTTTTTCACAGCTGGCAAAACTGCCCATGCAGAAATGAATACTCAGTATTCTATGATTGATATTTTAAAATGTGGACTATTACACTTTTTTTTTTTTTTTTTTTTACTCCTGCAGTGCAAGCGAGTGTTCAATTTGTTAATTCAGAGGTAACCAAGCCCTGTTCCTGGCGATTTACCGTCTCATAGGTTTTCATTTCAACTGTAATTCGGCATAACCCGACTCTACTGATTAGCAGCTCGACGAGGAGATCTCTAGCTGTTGAGTGAGGTGTGGCTTTGTTAGGGCTGGAGTGAAAACCTACAGGACGGTAGATCTCCAGGAACAGGGTTGGTTACCACTGTGTTTGTTCATGACAATCAAAAATGTAAACTGATTTGCCGCGGGTGCTTGTGCTTGTTTTTGTGTGCGTTTGTTTGTGTGTGTGTGTGTGTGTGTGTGTGTTTGTGCGTTTTCTCTGCACACACATCACACACACGCTCGCTCGTGGTGCGGTTAACCGGGCGTGGAGGTCGGTTGAGGACGCCGTGCTCGGGACGCGAGTGCCGGTGCGAGATTGGTGCCGTCCGGCGCCTCTCCCCCCCCCCCCCCCCCCCCCCCCCCCCCCCGCTCCCTGCGATTGTGTGGAAACGGTCGATTGGCTCGCGGGCTGCTGGGGGACCCATTCCGCCTCGCCGACCGAAACGGCCCTGGAAAATGAGAAATGTCACCTCCGCGGAAACGAGCTGTCCGTCCGTCTGTGTGTGCGCTCCCCGCCCCCCCCACCCCCCCCCCTCCCCGCTCCCCATGCAAATGAGCTCACCCCCGCCGCCGCCGCCGCCGGAGCCCCGCCCCCCCCCCCCCTCCCCCCCGCTCCCCATGCAAATGAGCTCCGCCCCCGCTGCCGCCGGAGCCCCGCCCCCCCTTCCAAAGTTGAGTAAATAGAGTGGACTTTGATACGGCGCTGGATGGATACTGTCTGGTTTGTAAATAACCCGAGCGCTAGGTGTGCTTCAGGCGTAAGGAAATGGCGACCCGTCGTTAGGGCTGAATGGCCTGTTCTCATCGTTATGTTGTGGTATATTATGTTATGTTACTGTATACTATGCTGTGTGTTATGTTATATGTTACTTTATGTTATACGTTATGTTATAAGTAAATACTCCAATGGGGGAGTAACAGAAACAGGGGTGTGGCACAAAATTCTGGGCTTTGTGTAAATGCTGTCTCTGTGGGCCCCCTTCCCAAAGGAAAGTGTTTAGTCCAGGCCTTTTGTTCTTATTATGCTTTCCAGCAACTGGTGAGAACTGCTTGGTCTAATGTGTTGTCAGCTCCCTGCGCCCCCCCCCCCCCCCCCCCCCCCACCCCCCACCCCCCACTCTGTCTTATCAATTAAACACCGCGTTATCGTTATCTTCCTAATTAGACGGGGAGACTTTGACAGTCGGGAGTGTCACAGCGAGGCCAGAACCCTCGAGTCCGGATGAGTCATCGGAGCCTTGGGGGGGGGGCACGAGTGGTGGGGGAGTGGGAGGGGGCGCGGGTGGTGGGGGAGGGGTGAGGGGGAGGGGGCCCTTGCCCTGTAAAAGATTTCCCCGAGGGCTCCGGTTGTGTAGATCACAAAAAGGTGGGCCATGATATATCACATCAGGTGGGCCCTGGCCCTGGACAGTCCACCAGGTTACATTACATTGCATTGCAGGCATTTAGCAGACACTCTTGTCCCTGAGCGATCGACACAACTTTTTACACAGCATTTACACTGCATCCATTCATACAGCCGGATACGTACTGAAGCATTGCAGGCTTACCTTGCTCAAGGGTACGACGGCAGCGTCCTAACCTGGGACTCAAACCTGTGACCTTCAGGTTACCTGACCAGCTCCTAACCCATTACGCTACACTACCACCCAGGTCTTCAGTGCTACTGAGCACGTAACGGACTAATTAGCCGCTGATTGCCCCCCTGACTCCCCTCCCTGTGTTTCCCGTGTTCTACACGGTGAGACAGATTTACTTGTGTAATCAGAGGCTTTAATTTGCTCTACTAAGTGCTGAGCAACGATGAACGCCAGGCGGACCATGTGACCAAACTGCTCCGGCCGCTGCCTTGGGTGAGCGTCAGCTTCCCGCTCTTTCAAATCCTCGGGGGTAAAGTGGAGAAAAACTTCCAGGTACACTTGGAGTTGAACGGAACAAGGCCTACAGGATGCTGGAATATATAGCCAAAAGTATTCAGTATAAATCCAAGGAAGGTATACTTATCGTATACAGTATATTCATTGGACCACACTTGTAGTATTGTGTGCAGTTCTGGGGACTGTACTATAAGAAAGATGTAGAGGCCCTGGAAAAGGTTCAAATAATTTTTTTTTATGCAGGGAGTAGTCAATGTGTGGAATAGCCTGCCAGGTCATGTAGTAGAGGCAGAAACTCTGAAGATTTTCAAGGCTAGGCTTGATACGGTGTTAGATACTATCTAGCCTGTAGGTAATCAGAGCACTAGGTACAATTTAGTCAGGAAAACGGCGAGCATTGTTGGGCTGAATGGCCTGTTCTTGCCATCATGTGATGTTAAGAAAGTATTCATTTAGTGGTAAAGCCAGCACGTTTTGGCATACAGATGAAACATGATCGTGGCCATATGCCAAAACGCATTGACGTTTACGATAAATGATTACTTTCATCCATTCAACTCCAAGCATACCTGGAAGAGTTTTCTCATATTGTCATGTAACCTCTTTTTTAACCACTGTTTGTGTTGCCTGTTCCATGAAAACTTTGTAACTAACAAAGTGATGCCTGCCAGAGTGCTATGTTTTCTCAAATGCCAACGCCTACACAGTTTCAAATGTCTCAGTGTTAACTAAACTCTGTTTAGTTAACTCTGAAAGAGTTTAGATAGAATCCGAATGAGAGAGAATGAAAATCTCACCAGTGTTGATTTCAGACCAAATATTTTTCTGAACTTTCTCCCATTTTTTTGCTCCTTGAAATACAGAAGCGCTGCATGACGCTTGCTAGGGTGCAGACGATTCACAACGTGTTAGACGGCAATGCTGTTATTTTGCATCAAATATAAAAAGACTATGTAAACACTAACATAGTGACAATGGGCCTCAATCACATTTGATCGTAAACTGTGTAAGAACGTGCCCAAGAACATTTTAGCATTCATTGTTTTTTTTTCTTATCTGTACTTGTTCATGGCTGCTTCCTTATGCTAATCACGAGAACAGGATTCTGCATAACATTTACAAACAGCCAGAATTCATGCATTTTCGCAGGAACATTTTTAAGAACAAAAGTAAAAATAATTTTTTTTAAAGTTTTGTGATTCAGGCCCAATGTTTGTGTGAATCAATATCCTTGTGTGAAACAAATCACTCTTGAAACCATGGCATTTTTTACTATTGTGTGTGTGTGTGTGTGTGAGTGTGTTTGTGTGCATTTTTGGACTCTGTTAAATGGTTGAATGTTTTAATGTTTTACTGGGCATTAAGAAGTGTTTTGCGGTGTTAAAGAATGTTCTGTGCCTGAGCGACACACGGGCTCAGAGAGAGAGAGAGAGAGAGAGAGAGAGAGAGAGAACAAGGCCTGGCCAAACGCCAGCCGAGTGATGGGGACAGACGTTCGGATGAAGGGATGCCAGATGTTTACGGCAAAAAAAAATCTCAGCCGCCTCCCCCCCCCCCCCCCCCTCAGCCTGCGGGGTGCGGCATTAAAACTAGCCGGAATGGAGATAGGGGTGTGAATATTTATGACGGTGATTGGAAGGCGAACGGGACGGGTTAGACTGAGGGGGGGTGGGGGGGCAAGGGTGTCGGAATCCAGTCCCAGAGTGCTGGCGAGCGAGCTGGTTTGTTGTTCAAACCAATTTATTCAGGCTTAATTATTTAAAGGGCCGCACACACCAAAGCTGGTTCACTCCCAAATATATTGGTTCAGCACAGTAAGCATGTTTCTTTTTTTGCCAGGGATACCAAGGATAAACAGCCTGCAGTTGTAGCCCCCACAGAAACAGTTTGCAGAGTTCATTTTGGTCGTTACCACACTCGCTAAACTGTACGTTTTCTGCCTTTGGAACAAATAACAACCACTTGCATTTATGTAACTGATACAGACCAACCAAAGACTTTGGCAGCGATTTGATCAACATTTGTTAACTTTGAAAATTAAATGAAAGCATTATTTTATTTTCCTCACAAAGACAGTTTGCCGAGTTCAGCAGTCAGTAGCATTAACACGCCTAACTGCGCGAGGACAAAAAACACGACACGATTTTTACACCGTACTTTTTGTACGATAAAAAGTATTGATCGTGCAAATCAAAGCTCAGGCCACAGGAAGCAGGCTGTGCTTGCACTGGTGCGGACACAAACATCACCGGACCGCACAGTCACGTGTCCCAACCTGTCTTCACTCTGGTTTCCCTGGAGACGGGACGCCCGGCACCGAGTCCCCGCCCCTGGGTGCCCCGGAAGAGGCCCATCCATCACTCCGCCAAACGGGCCGATCTGCACACGTCCCTCCGGCGGGCAGGCACCGAACACAAAGTTCCCCAGTTCCACGGTTATATGCCTGCTGGCTTTACTCTTACCCAAGTGGAAATTAAATTCAGTAAGACGCTTTCCAGTCTCAAACCATGGGGCAGTGCATCCAGCCACCAAACCATTTCAGTTTCACAATCCGAGTGCATACCCATATTAGTGCAATTTCACAATCAGAGTGCATACCCATATTAGTGCAATTTCACAATCAGAGTGCATACCCATATTAGTGCAATTTCACAAATACAGTGCATACCCATATTAGTGCAATTTCACAAATACAGAGCATACTCATATTTATAATTACATACATACCCATATTTAGTGCTGTTTCACAATCAGAGTGCATACCCATATTAGTGCAATTTCACAATCCCAGTACATACCCATATTAGTGCAATTTCACAATCAGAGTGCATACCCATATTAGTGCAATTTCACAATACAGTGCATACCCATATTAGTGCAATTTCACAAATACAGAGCATACTCATATTTACAATTACATACATACCCATATTTAATGCTGTTTCACAATCAGAGTGCACAACCATAGTAGTGCAATTTCACAAATACAGTGCATACCCATATTAGTGCAATTTCACAATCCCAGTACATACCCATATTAGTGCAGTATGTTTTCAGAATCCTGGCACATTAAGTCAGGGGTAAAGACCAGCCAATGGGAATCCTTCATCTGCTTGAGTCAGGGATTTTATTAAAGCCAGCCAATGAGAATTCTCCACAGCCTTTTATTTTTTTTTGCTGCAGCAGCGGCTGCAGAGCCTTGGTTCCACAGAGTGTTGGTGAAGTGCCAGATGCTGTTTAAATATTCATGAGCCTGTGAAAGGTTGAGGGGGTTAAAATATAACCGCAGGTTGCAGGCTACAGTGGCCGAGGAGGTAAAGATTGGGGGGGGGGGGGGGGTGTCTTCGGCTAAAGCAGGTTAAGAGAGAGCCAGGTTGGGAGTTTAGCCAGGACACCAAGGAGCCCCCTACTCTTTGTAGATGAGTGTCATGGGGTCTTTAATGACCACAGTGAATCAGGACCCTGGTTTAACATCTCATCCAAATTATGGCATCGCCTACTGCACAGTGTCCCCCATCAGTGCACTGGGGTTTATTCGACCAGAGGGAAGATCGCCCCCTACAGGCCCACCCACGTTAAAACACAGTTTCCCCAGGTAGGCTCCCATTTAAGTACTAACCAAGCCACACACCTGTTTAGCTTGAGTGTCCAGCAGTGTCCAACTCAGGTATTGAACCTATGACCTTCAGGTTACAAAACTAGCCCCTTACCCATTACACCACACGGCCGCCCCCATTCAGCAAGAGCAAGGTGCATGGGGGTGGCTGCTGATTTTAACACAGAGCATTGGCAGCGTATTAACTTGTATTTCGCAATTTATATGGCAACTGAGTTTTTTTAAATCTTGTTCAGTGTTAGCTCTAATAACACAAAGAAATTGAGTATGATCGACAGAGACAGCACCCATAAATTAAATTTTCAAAATAGATACTTGCAGAAATCAGCATTACCCTTTATAGAAAAAAATGAAATACACGCACATTTGAAAGGGTACCAGGTGCAAGGCAGAACGGAAAAAAAAAAGAAACTAAAACAATGCTACAATGCTACCCGCACACTGAAGTCTCTCTCAAATATCAGCAAATATTTATTCTGCAGAACAACAAACAGGAAACGCTTCTGTTCCCTCTGCCAAACTGCGCTGAAATGTCATATGCAGACCAAAATTTAATTAAAAGACAAATTTGGGAGGGGGGCGGAGGGGGGGGGGCAATCAATCCTAAACCAATAGTTACAGAAGCCAGCAGCTAGTGCTGGGGTCTCCATGTTCCGGAATGGGAAATATACATTACATGTGTTCTAATCCAGGCGTGTCCAATCTTATCCGGAAAGGGATACTGGTGTGGGTGCAGGTGCACGTTTCAGCCCAGCATTACGACACCTGACTCAACTAATTAACTGATCATGGTCTTCAATCAAGACCTTGAGGAGTAGAGTCAGGTGTCATAGTGCTCGGCAAGAACGGAAACCTGCACCCACGCCGGCCCTTTTCGGATAAGATTGGACCCCCCCCCCCCCCCCCGTTCTAACCTACTCCAGTCTTATAAAACAAATCAGTGATCAATTCGACTGTTGACCGGGGATCAGCATTCCCCTGTCCGTGTACAATACGATACGATACAATACAGTACAGTACAGCAGAGTACAATACAATACAGTACAATACAATATAGTACAGTACAATACAATACAGTACAATACAATATAGTACAGTACAGTACAATACAGTATAGTACAATACAATACAATACAGTACAATACAATATAGTACAGTACAGTACAATACAATACAGTACAATACAATATAGTACAGTACAGTACAATACAATACAATACAATATACTTTATTGTCCCCGTGGGGAGAAATTTGTCTTGGACTCAAATGCTGCACACATATAGCTGCCTCCATAGTAGTAATAATAAAAAAACAAACAACAAAAGCAAATCACAACCACAAATTGCACATATTGCGCATTACACATATTGCACATGTTACACAACCAGTGATAAGAACACCATGAAGCTATCACATAACCCCTGCAGCCTCAAGCAACCTTATTTAAAAATGTAATAGCCTCTCCATTAGTGAAAAGATAAAAACTGATCCTAGATCAGTATTCTGGCTCAGAGATGCCTTATGAATACTGGTCCTGATATTTATGAATAAACAGAAGAAAAGCAAACTTGGGAGCATTCTCTCTCTGTCGGTTCGGTTTCAGATAAATGTTTGAAAACAAAGTGCATCAGGCACAAGCAGGAAAATGTCTCATTTTATAACTAACATTTACTCATTCACATTAACATTTAGAATTGTTATAAACCAGCTGTCTGTCACCAAGAAGAAGTGGAATATTCACACAAAAATGAATGATTCAATGACACTTTCGACAGAGTTTACCCAGGGGGTGTAATAAAATTTAATTCATGCTGGTAACACATGCAGCAATCATAACAAATCAACAGGATATCATCAGCGTATGAAATTGGATGTTTTGATAAAGTGGGTTGCTAGTTGGCAAATTGGGAACAAGAAACTATTCTTGCAATACAAGGCTGTGTATTCACGCAAAATGTTGTATTGATAAATAGGCCTATATGCTGGTGGCACATTAATACCTAATAAAAAAAAATCCAGAAGTTATGACCTTATTTGTATTCATGTTGTAAAAACATATAATTTTTTCATCTTGTTTGCCACTTGTTTATCATGCTTTGTGGAGTACACATAGGTGAGGTCAAAGGAAATGTCGACGGACAGACATTCTTGTCATCATGCTCGCGCGCGGCCTGCACACTTCGCGTCGCGTAGACCAGACAGCGGGGGATCGCAACAGCCAAAGCAAACGCAGCGGGAAGACATAACCCGGAAATAATATTTACACAGATAACCGCAAAATGCTGCGTAAACACCATGGGTAAGAGAAGATTATACGGAGGCTATCAGTTGCAAGTGTAGAGTACACAGAGCAGTCTTGAAACGAACTAGGCCTATTTAAGTGGCACGTGCTTACTTATCCCCCCCCCCCCCCCCCCCCCCCCCCCCCCCCCCCCCCCCCCCCCCCCACCCCCCCCCCCCCCCCCCCCCCCCCCCCAATTAAAAGGTCTACATAATCCACCAAGCGGCCGCGACTTTTCTTCACGCGCGTCCCACCACGTGGGCATGCGGGCATCTTTGATTAAATATTACAAAAAATGTTTAAATAATTGATCAGTTTACCATAAATATTTCCCCCCCAAACCGCCAGGGGAAAACGTTTTACCAAAAAAAAAAACAACAACAAAAAACGCTGTTCCTTCTTTAACCGCCAGTCCTTTCCCTCGCGCTTCTCTTTCAGCACTGGACAGCTCCGTCGCTCCTTCTAATCCACCCCCGTCAGCCTCAAAGACATGATTGGCAGAATAAATGCCCATACGCGAGTCAAGGACACTTTAGGAACCCTATAAGATAATGAAGGAGACGGGATTTAAGAGCAGTTGGTTCCAGCTGTCCCCCTGGTGTTGTTAGTGCTTGTTATGGACAGAGGAGGGCGGAGTGTGCGCTATACAGGAGCGCGTGAGGAGCGGCTCCGTGTGTCTAAGCTACAGTAGGGCTCTCTTCTCACTTTCGGCTCGAGCCTGTTTGTACACATGCGTGTCACTGTAAAGGGAGAGGCGAGAAAACAACAAGGCTTTTGCTGTTCACGAAACGACCAAATGTTTTAATGAAACCTCAAGATACGCCGATACAGACACGAGCAAGCTATTCACAGCATCTCACTTGAGCCAGGAGGATGTGAGACTCGCCCGCCTTCGCCAGTTCAGCATCTTATCTCGAGACAGTAGCCTAACGAACTTTTCTACAGGTGAATACAAATAGATTTCTCTGTTGAAGATCGTACTGACGTCCGTGCGGGCGGTTTTTTCCCACTTGATTGCTTGGAATAATAACGAACACTGGGCGCTCTCGGGCAGCAGCGCAATGGCTGTTTTTCTGATTTCCTTACTCTTGCAACTGGGATTTGCAGCGGGATCAAATTACGGGTATGTGGAGTGGTCGGAGCAAGACAAAGACCTGGACGTCAAAGGACAACACACGGTTCCTAACACACACGTCAACAAGGAATCACAGCACAACCCGACGTATTTTACAAAACCCTGGACCGAGCGTAACGTGGTAGCGCACAGAATCGAAGAGGACCTGCCGAGGGTCGTAACGGCTTTTCTTCATACGGGAGATTCAGCCACGTTGAAACATGTCAACTGCTCGCGGAGGTACGAGCTGAGCAGCCTTCGGGGGAGATCCTACATCGCCCCTCATTATCCTCTGCACAGCGTGCTTGAAACGGTGGCGCACGCGACCAACTTCTTAAACATGATCTTGCAAGCCAACAGTTCGAGGGAGCACACCCTCCGGCGAGACGTTATGTGGTACCACGCGTTAGTTCGCAGCATTTTAGAGGGAGACCCCAAAATCCACCGGGCTGTGCTCACGTTCATCACCGAATCGCCAACTCCTGGTCCTCACATCTTCCTCCAGGCAACCAGGACGGACAGCGACATAGTTCTCCAAGATCTCTCGGACACGGCCCACCGTCGCCTGAAAAACAAGACGCCGGAAACGGAGTGGTTCAACGAGTTCAGGGACAAAAAACAAACCCACGTGCGAAGGAGAGTGCCGAACCAGGACGTTAAAGCAACCGACGCCTCGGTTAGACGGGGGGACCGTTACGTTCTCGATAAAACTCAGATTAAGTGGTCCGCGCCTTACCTCGAGTGTGAAAATGGAAATTTCATCCCGCATTGGCTTCTCACTTTGTCAGCTGGATTCTACAGTTTGAAGCCAAATTTGGTCCCAGAGTTCAGGTACGTAGCCTACGCTTCTAATTGCAGGGTAACTCAACGAATCTTTGCTTTAACCTTAATAAAAACTACGGTCATCCTGCGCGTAACGAAATCATGGCAATATAATATTATAGGGACGTTTCAAACATTTATACAGCTGGCAACTAAACATGAACGGAAAGCTTGCTTTTCATTATTAATTTACGACGGACGGAACACCGTATATGGAACACTGCACTTCGCCTGCTCGCGCGAATGGATTGCTTTGCACCCAAAATAAAACACCCGTGTGCACTTAGATGAATTCTGCGAACGACGGCGTGGAAAAAAAAAGTGGGCCACACAAATGACAATTTATAGCGACACTTATCGGGTTAATAATGAGAGCCACGCTCGTGGTTTCCTTCGCGCGCTTTCCCCAGAAAGGAAGCACGCGCTTCGTTCCCATGCCCCCGTGCTCCCGTAGAGTCGACTGATGTGCACGTTTTGCAGCTGCGCTGACAGTTTACTTGCCGCGCTTGACTGGAAGTGTGGAGGATGATGCTAAAAATAGCCGCCGACGCTCTCTCCGCAATCCTCGAACCGGCTAATTAGTTTCCTTTTTTTGCCCGCATCCCACCTCCACAGGAACCTGATGACATTCGTTCCCCTGGTAGCAGTTGGTTACCTGACTGAAAACCGGCATATTTGATGGACGCACTCGACAGCAAGCCGGTCGAATTAAATTGTCAACGTGGAACTGAGGTGCATGCATCACTGAGACGAATGTGTCGTACAGGAGAAGTTACCGGCACTAATGTGTTGTTTACGTGTGCTCAGAGTGCATTATTAATACCGGTATTCTCTGGCGTACACATCCTTTTAGCTAGACCTAAATAGACAAGAGTGTCGGCTTGGCTAACATTAATTATTGGGGCATTTTCGATTCCGAAAAAACTAACAGCGTTCAAATCGTTATTTAGAACACTGGGCGCACATACTGTTCTGTAAACGGAGAGAGACAAGCTGGGTTTTATTTTCTTACATACAGTATATCTAGATTCCGCTTGAATCAGACAGCTGTGTTCATTGTAAAATTACTGTTTAATCAATACACCACCCGGGCCTCGGGCCAGGGGAAGCCTAGAACACGATCTTAGATCAAACTATTAGTGTCGTTTCTTTTGGAAAGAATCCACGTTTTTTTTAGCGATCTGGCAATGGCCGTGCAGTTTAACTAAATTTCTGATATATTTTACCCCCTGAGTTACAGTATTTTTCTTTTGCTTACAAGCAATTTTGAAAGAGTAGTCACTTTCTCAGAACAGCTAACACAACCTTCTGAACAGAATCGCTCTTTGCGAAATGATACATTTCACTTGCAGAACTCTCCAATGCTCTCAAAATATCAAACCCATACGCACAAAACCAAATAAGTGCATCAAAGCAGAATCAAGTGTCACCACAGCAGTTCATCATACAGAAATACTGAAGTTATTCTGCTGTAAATAAATAATAAAGTCAAGTCTTTATAAATAAAACAATATACAAAATGTATAAACTCAAAGTAACTGCTCATTGTAGGAAATCAGTTCTGCTCTCAAATCAGTTGTCATCAATTCTGCCCCCTCTGCCAGGCCAGATGTTGTCATCGACATCACGTATATTAACATTTCCTCTTGCAATGCAGCGTGGGAAAAAAAATGTTCTTGTGTGTCAGAGAGTCATCCTTGGCAAGTCTTCTGCTGTGATTGGCTGACAACCTGCATTCATTGTACCAATGAGGCACACTTGCTCATGGGGGCGGAGATCATGGACTGGCCATCTCCATGCTGGGAAGAGATCTTCTTTCGGGTTTAGAGATGGAGAGTAGGGTGGGAGTAGCCCGTGTTTACAATGGGAGTGGCGTGGTGGTGCTGTGGCTAGTGCTGCCGCCTCACAGCAAGCAGGTCCTGGGTTCGAATGTAGCCTGCAAGTTCTACCCGTGTTCGCGTGGGTTTCCTCCCACAGTCCAAAGGCATGCAGGTAGGGTGAACTGGAGGCTCTAAATTGCCCATAGAATGTGTGAGTGAATAGGCTAGAGGGTGTGCCCTTCGATAGTTTACCAGCTTAAAAAAAAAAGGATTACAAACATAAACCATTTTATGTAATACAGTAATACAGTCAAGAACATGGTCACTTACTGTACGTATTATTATTTCTGTGTATTCTAGTTATTGATACAGCTGTTTATCAGCTCAAATTGGACTGCACCCTCTGGCCAGCTTCTCTCGTTGTAAGACCATGATTTATTACATCGGGTACAACTGTGGCTCTAATTTAACTTAAATACATCCACTCTTCGCATTCCCCTGGCTGCTGTACCACCATGCATATGGACCTTCGCCCTTCCTCTCTGTGGCCCAGGCTGTGCTGCTCCTCTTCCCCTCTGTGGTCTTCCTCTTCTGTCTGCCTCCATTTCCCAACAGCACAAGTCACTGCTGCTCTCTTTTATAGCTGATTAGGGGCTGATTGCTGATTGGTCAGTTGTGCACTTAGCATTTGCACACGTGCAGTAGAGTTTTACTCTTCCGTCGTTGTTATTGCCTGCTGTGAAGTTTAGGTGGGTGGGATTTAACTGATCTTTGTATCACGTGTTTGAGACTTTGTTTACGTTTGAGCGAAAACGTGTTCGTCATTTCTATTTTGTTTGACAGCAACCATAAATAACTAACTTGTGTTGCAAAAATAGATATAAATAACGTTTTGTTGGTGTAAGTTTGTGTCTGCCTTTCACCCAATGCATGCTGGGATCGGCTCCAGCACAACCCCCCATACCTACCCCCCATGACCCTGCCCTGGAGAAGCGGGTATAGATAATGGACGGATGGTTTAAGTACATGTGTTGACATTGTGGACTGCAGTTTCATTCGCATGTGAGCAGTAGAATAGCGCTGTAAGATGTGTTCTGTTCGACGTGTCGGTATTCACTGCAGACGCCAACCAAAGCTACCTTTGAATGTAGCCGCGCCTTGCCAATCACAGACACTACAGTTGAAAATCTTAATTAATCTCGGGGGAATCGAAGCTCTCACTTTATTATAGGGCTCAACTGGAAGTACCGTACAGCGCATCATTTTAATTAATGTTGACGTGTACACAGTGCTACACTTAGTTTCACTATGGAAATCAGACGTGTTTTTTTTCCTGCATTTTTATGTTTGCAGACGGTGACTAGCTTGTGCAATGTCCTCAGTGATGCAGTCAGTCTGCAATACTGAGTGCCTTGCAGTCCCTGTTGGACAGAATCTTCAGTTTGGGCGTATTTGGCTTTTCCTGTGAAACAGGTGGATGCGTGCGGTTTATATTGCGCACATTTGCATATTTTAGTTGGCTTTTATTTTGGAAAATTGCCCACTTCCTGACTCAGGTGCCTTCTTCCTGACTCCGGCTTGTGTTCCTGTTTGCTGTCTCAGCTTTGTCCCCCCGGGTTTCTCAGCTCTTTTAAACAACCTTTGACCTTCTGACCTTTGACATCTTGACCTGTCATCATGCTTCCTCCAATGGAAAGACGTGAAGCAAATTTACAGTATCAATATCACTGTCTGTTAGGCATCCTGCCAGTTAAATGACCCAGTCAATAATGCAATGAGTAATTAATTAAATATGTATTAAGCAAGCAGAATTTAAGTTAATTTTACATTGTATATGTACTTCAATAGCTTTTGTGGACTACTATATGGATTAAGATGTATGGGTACATTCATATTTAACAACAACCACATAATAGTTTAAAATGCAACCAGCATTCATGTAAAATCATCTGGCACTGCAAAACTATACAGTGCAAGTTAGTATGAAACTAATTTGAGTTACCGTCATCACATGAATTTTTGTTTTTGATGGAATTTTTTTTTCTTCAGGAGCTCGCAGTGAGTTTCATTTAAAACGTTTGCAGCTGAATGTTTGCCTGATCGGTTCAAATGAATTCCTGTGCCCGGGGATGGCACAGGTATTTGAGCTGTCATTCAAACCTCAATCCATTGATGTGGGACAGCCCATTGGCCATTTTCCACCCGGGGGGGGGTGTTCAGTAACGGTGTGTCATTGTTCGAACGAGACCGGCTTTGTCTTTAAATGGTAAATGGACTGCATTTATATAGCGCTTTTATCCAAAGCGCTTTACAATTGATGCCTCTCATTCGCCAGAGCAGTTAGGGGTTAGGTGTCTTGAACAAGGACACTTCGACATGCCCAGGGCGGGGTTTGGTCTTATCTCTTATGTCGCCCAGGTAGGTGCACAGAGAGAGGCCTCCTCTGACTGAATTGGACAGTTTAAAATGGAACAATCTAGTCAAATTATACAGAATCAGAATAAGATTGTTACAGGGTGGCGGTGTACTATAAAGAGTAAGAAGCTGGTCTTGCAGCCCAGAGGTCACAGGTTTGATTCCTTGGTAGGGTGTGGTAAAAAGTTTTGTGCGATAATAGGCCTCAATGCCTGCAATGTAATTAAAATGCTGATAACTTCTAAAATTTATGCAGTTATATAACTACTGTTGTAATATATGCTGAGCGTATATTGACTTTTGCTCTTTCGTGCGTTTCGGATTTTGGACTTCATGACCTTCATCAGCTCTATGTAGAGCTTATGCAAAAACGAGATGCAGGAGATGCTGTGGTCTGGCCCACGTCAGCCCAGGGAATATCCCTTTCCGCTGCGGTGATGTCACTGTCGGGCGGACGACAGACCCGCCGAATTTCAACCTTTTTCGTCGCTACGGAGACGAACTGTCTGCCGTCCCGCCGCCGCCGCCGCCGCTGAAGGACAGGCGTCCGGCCGGCGCGGGCGCGTCCGTTCGTTTCGACATTTTTTATTATTATTCTCCTGACTTTTAAAGTTCACGTTTCGTCTGGAGCCGGGGGAGTCAGTGCGTCAGCGCTAACGGGCTCGCCGCTAAAGCCATCAAAGCCGTAATGACCTTTAATTACCACACTTTCATTTAGTCGGTTGACAGCTGGCTGGGGGGGGGGGGGGGGGGGGGGGTGGAAATAGGTTCCCATTATCAGGTTTCGGCAGGTGACCTGGAGTTACAGAGCTCGCCGGTACCTGATGGTGTTGAGGCTGAAGGGGCATGAGGCCCTGTAGAGATGTCCTGGGAGAGGACCAGGGTAATTGGTTGGGCCAGTGGTGCTTAGGAAAATCTTCAGAGCGCAAAAATGTAGAGTTAGATCATTTTAATTGGCTGCCTTTGTACTGTGAGCTCTGATGATTGGCTGCCTCTGTTCTGTGAGCGCTGACGATTGGCTGCCTCTGTTCTGTGAGCGCTGATGATTGGCTGCCTCTGTTTTGTAAGTGCTGACGATTGGCTGCCTTTGTTTTGTAAGCGCTGACGATTGGCTGCCTCTGTTCTGTGAGCTCTGATGATTGGCTGCCTCTGTTCTGTGAGCGCTGATGATTGGCTGCCTCTGTTCTGTGAGCTCTGATGATTGGCTGCCTCTGTTCTGTGAGCTCTGCTGATTGGCTGCTCTTTTCTGTGAGCGCTGATGATTGGCTGCGTCTGTTCTGTGAGTGCTGATGATTGGCTGCCTCTGTTCTGTGAGCGCTGCTGATTGGCTGCCTCTGTTCTGTGAGCACTGATGATTGGCTGCCTCTGTTCTGTGAGCGCTGATGATTGGCTGCCTCTGTTCTGTGAGCACTCAGGATAGGCTGCCTCTGTTCTGTGAGCACTCGTGATTGGCTGCCTCTATTCTGTGAGCGCTGATGATTGGCTGCCTCTGTTCTGTGAGCACTCAGGATAGGCTGCCTCTGTTCTGTGAGCACTCGTGATTGGCTGCCTCTGTTCTGTGAGCGCTGATGATAGAGCTGGTTCTGTTAGTATGTGGTGCTGTTGTGCAGTGAGTGTATTTCAGTTGTGTTCTCACTCACTGATTAATGTCTTGCAATGCTGAAGTGAACTCATTTTGACATGACAGTCATAGACGCATAATCTTCATGCATATCTTTCTCTCCACTGCAAAGCCTAAACTGGCCCTCTTCTTCAGAGCAGCAGTTGGGCATTATGTATGAGGGATATTTTGTGCGATGAAGCATGAGATGGTATAATTATCAACACTTTCCTTTTCTACAGTGCAGGTCAGGCATCATTAATTTCAAGAATCAAGAAGTTTTTCAAGATATTTTTGTCCGAGTAAGATTAACCAGATAGACAAATTGAATTTAAAAGAACAGATGGCATTTCGATGGTATTATTTTATTATTTTACTATTATTCAAATCTAAAAATTCACCCCAACTTGTAACTTCATTGTCTTTTATCTAATAGACTGCTACAACTTCGGCCTGAGCAAATGAAAATAACATCGGAAGTGTGTGAGTGTGTATGCTTGCGTGTGCGTGCGTGTGTCTGTGTATGAGTGCGTGTGTGTGTGCGTGTGTGTGTGTGTGTGTGTGTGAATGCGCATGTGTGAGTGTGTGTGTGTGTTTTATAGAATATCTGCTGTGATGTGACACATTGCCTGTGACATGCACCATTACACTCTTCTAATGAGGGCTTCCCTTGCTGGTGGTTTCTCTTGGTTTGAGTGTAACTTTGTGAGGACCGGACTGCGGCGTTATGAGGACTCTGCAGCAGCGGTGGCGTTGGCTTTGTGTGCGTGGGGGATGGACTGCATCATCCGCTGCATGCGGCTTAGCCGTGATCAAGAGGCTTCCAGTCAGAACATTAGTCTCCTATTGCATTCGGCCAGGGGGAGGCGCGTAAACAAGATGGGGAATGCGAGCCTCCCTGATCCGAGCTGTGCTTCGAGCGTCTCTTCCCTCTCCCGCCCTGCTGTGGGTCCCCTGCTGCGTTCCTGAATAAAGATGGCGGCCGCCTCACATCTCCAGCCTGATTCGTACCAGCAACACCAGACCCGTTCCATTACATTACATTGCATTAATTTGGCGTACGCTTTTATCCAAAGCGGCGTACAATAAGTGCGTACCAAAGGTCGCTGGAACAAGTGCAGGACACAGGCCCGCTGAAGTACAATTCTCATACGGCATCAGTTATCCATAGTCATCGAGTCATAACATCAAGTCTAGTTCGCGCTGTAAGCAAAGCCTCGATAAAGTCAATAAAGTTTTGGCAAGTCAAACTGTAAGTGAGGCATGATTACAGGAGATGTGATAAAAGCGCTACAGCGTCAGGATGATAAGGAGCCGTGTCCTCATCTCACCACAGAAGCCAGGAGAGTTCCCTCTAACCGATTCTCCACCGGGCAACGGCCCGTGTCCGCGAAGTCTCGCCGAACCATCCGTGACTCGTCTGCCTGTGGCCTCCGATTTGCCGGAGACTCTGATGTTGAGCGGACATCCTGTTTTTCACCCTCGTTCTCAACATCGACGTGCTGGCATTCATCAGTAGGGTGACAAAAACGTAGTTTTACATGCTGTTTGTTTATTCAGCGGATACAGTACATGGCCAAAGTATGTGGACACCTCAGATCCAACATCTCATCCAAAATTATGGGCATTAACATTTGATATAATTGGTCCACTCTTTGCTGTTATAACAACCTCCTCTCTTTTAGGGAAGGCTTTATACTAGATAGTTGGAGCATTGCTGGAGCCAGAAGAGCTTTAGTGAGGTCGGGCACTGATTGGGCGATTAGGCCTGGCTCATAGTTGGCTTTCCAATTGATCCCAAAGGGGTTGGATGGGGTTGAGGTCAGGGCTCTGTGCAGGCCGGTCAAGTTCATCCACACCGTTCTCGACAAAACCTTTTCTATATGGACCTTGCTGTGTGGCCAGGGGACATTCTCATGCTGCAACAAGAAAGGGCCTTCCCCAAACTGTTGGGGAAGCACAGAATCATCTAGAATGTGATTTGCTGTGTAGTTGCTGCGGGTAAGTTTTTCCCCCCCTTTTCCCTACAGTAGAACTTCTTAGTTGTCATAGCAAAGGACGTTTTTAAATGCCTACATAGTTAAAGATTTATATCCTCAAAGACAGCATTCTAAAACAAAGCAACTTATGTAAGATGGTTGTATAATAGCAAGTAATGATTCTACCAGGATCCATACATTTATATTGAACCCTTTCATCTTTTATTCCTTAGTCTTTAGATTTATCACCCGTTCTGTTTTCCCTGACAAAAGGAAAGATACACGAGCACCTCCTCAGTACCATGCAAACCAGCAGAACAGACATTTTCTCTATATTTCAGTCATATTGAATATCACGATCTCAAGTTTTAATTATGATTTTAATTATTGACATCAATTTTGATGGCAATTTTAAACTGAGCCAATATGCTCAGGCGAGGCCAGGAGGCTGGCTGAGTTTAGCTGGCAGGCACGGCTGGTTCTTAGTTCATAAATAACAGTGAGATTTTGGAAATGCCATCTTCTTTAAAAAAAAAAAAAAAAGATTGATTTGGCACCCACCATGGGGCTGAACTTCTCCAGTTCCCTCTCAAAATTTGGAATGGCTAATCGTCTGCAACCGCAGCTGTCAAGTCAAGTCAAGTCAAGTCAAGTCATCATTTATTTAAAGTGCATTTCACAGATGTCTCTCTGTGAACACTCTGTACACTTAAAAACCTAAAAGATGGTAAAAGATAATGCGTGCATAGTGGTTGGGCAACAGTATAACAACAATAACAAAACAACAACAACATCACCAAAAACAGCAAAACAACAAAACATCAAGTCAAGGGGGGGTCGTATACTGTGAACCCCACTGCTGATTCGGGAGAGTGTACCTTCGACATCCACGGTTTGTCTTTGGAACACGTGATGTCACCGGCTGCTTCATTTCACACCTAGGACTACCGCTAAGCCAGTGGTCTCCAACCCTGGTCCTGGAGAGCTGCAGGGTCTGCTGGTTTTTGTTTTCACCTTAAATCAGCACCCAGTTGAGACCCAAGACACCAGGTGAGTTGAGTTAACTGTGTAATCAGCTGCTCTAATTGATTCCATGAAGTGCAGAGTGACTATGAAAACCAGCAGACCCTGTAGCTCTCCAGGACCAGGGTTGGAGACCATTGCACTAAGCTAAGCTATTGGATACTTTGTTGTCTTTGCTACTTGCAGTAGGAGCAGTGGGCAGCCTCAGTGCACTGCCCCGGGACCAAGGTCAGTTTAGAAGCCAGTGGTTTGGTTAGTGTTCCTAGTAAATGGTAAAATGGCAAATGGACTGCTTTTATCCAAATCGCTTTACAATGGATGCCTCTCATTCATCCATTCACACACACACTCACAGTGAAAGGCTGCCATGCAAGTTGCCAATCAACTCGTTGGGAGCAATTAGGGGTCAGGTGTCTTGCTCCAACCGGCACCCTCCAACTGCCAGACAAACGCTCTTACCTCCTGAGCTATGTCGCCCCCAGATGTTCCATGCAGTCTTTCAGTGTGGGAGGAAACTGGAATACCCGGAAAAACGCCCCTGGCCGGGACTCGAAACCTCCTTCTTGCGAGGCGGCAGTGCCAAGCGCTGCGCCGTGCCACCACACTACTGGCTACTGGAGAGGCTTTTCGTTTTAAAGTGTGCGTTAGTACGTTTGTGTTCACGGGGGGGGGCAAGATTGTTGTGAATTTAGGCAGACCTTGTTTTTACATTTAATCGTCCTCCTCGTATCGCTGTTAAGTGAGTAAGCGCTGTGCTCGGATGACACTAAACACTACGGAGTGCAAAATGTCAGCCGCAGATGCCATCTGTAAACACGTCTAAATGTGGAACGAACTCCTACACGAGAACCCACACCACCTCTCTCCTGTCATCGCTCAGAGAAAAAAGTCATAACCATAATGAACCTTCACATAAATAATACGGTTTTTCATTGTAAAAAAAAACTAGTATTTTTTTTTTGCCATCTTTACTACTTGCTGGGTAGATATGAGGACTAACGATATTTCGATATATTAATTAGTAGTTGAGCTAAGGGGTTTGGTCAATTGTGTATATAGGTGGTGTGATGCCAAAAAGGGGAATGGGGGTGCTGACCACCAGGGGGCAGCACCGGCCCTGCAGACAGGTATGGCTGCAGCTGTGGTTCATTGTAATCACATCAGCTGTGGCCCATTACCTAATTATGGGATCTATAAGAGGCCTAGCTTCCAGACCTAGGGGAGGGTGCTTTTAGATTGTGTTTAGTTGCTGGGCTATAGACAGTATGATGGTTTGGTTCTGTTTTTGGATAGTTCCTGTTATTCCTTTTCCTTTGAAGGGCTTGGTTGCCAGATTGGCCTTTTTGTGTATTCCTAAGGGTCTTTATAACTTTGGTGTTTTGGACAAATAAAAGGCGGTAAGCCAAACTTTCTCTTGTTTTGTTCCTGTCCGTCTGCCTTGTGAGCAGTGGCTGCATCACAATAGTTATTCTGTTTTTTTAGTGTCTGCCTGAATTATTGTCTGCCTCTGTTTTAAAAAGGTTTCTTTCCAGCAGACCAGAATATCTTTTCTGGTTTGAATTATAGTTCCGTTATAGTTATAACCAACTGTCAAGGTTAAGCTTTGGCACTATAGCTCTTATAAAGTTAAAATAAGTATCTTTATTCAAAATCCCCTCCTGCTCTTTTTTTTTTTTTTTTTTTTGCTGCTGATATGAATGAGGTCTTTAAAAGAGAACATCAACACAAAAAAATTATATGCATGTGTATTGATAGGCAAGGAGGAGAAATCTGTCAGTTTACTTCTACAAATGTATTCCTGCTTTGTCACTGGTGAGTGGCATTGCCAGCTTCGATCCAGTTCATCACTGATAAACAGGCTCTTCAGCTGAAACTTTCTGAAAGTTTTTTTTCTTTCCTCATTACGAGTCTTCAAAGGATGCCCTGGAGGCTCGGCTGAAACTTTTAAAACCTTTTTATTCTTTCATTGAAATCTTGATTTTTTTTTTTCTCCCCTCATTTTTTTTAAAATTGAAAACTGAGAACCGACTGAAGTGCTTCTCATTGTATTCCAGCCTTCCTGATTACCCCAGAACACAGACGGCAGGTTTGAACCACGGTGCTGCCCGCTAGCTCTGGGGTAATGGACTATACACAATTCCACACATTGAAATACACGTTGAAACCTATGGGGAAGACTTTGGGCACTTCACATTGTTCTAATATAATATAACGAGAACAACAGGCCATTCAGCCCAATGATGCTCGCCACCTTCCTGACTAAATTAGTGCTCTGATTACCTACAGACTAGATAGTATCTATCTATAAGAGTGTTTTTGTTAATATGAAAACATTGGGCACTTTCACAGTGAGATTGGTTTATTCAAAAGCGCACTAATGGTGAACAGCAAGCAGACAAAGATGATTAAAACCTTATGAAACCACAACGCATGGTCTGCATATGGCCGCAAGGGCACTGGCCACACAAATGTATATTAGTTTACTCACGGATAATTCAAGTTATTTATTTATTCTCTTGCACCAGGTGCAAAGAATGGCATCATAAATGGACCCTAAATCTTGGTTAAGCACGTGATCTGGATTAGTTTCAAAGAACAGCTCGGTAATTAGCGAATGGGCTTCACCTATTCTACAGGGGAATAGAAAGGGGGGGCGGGGAGAAAGCATCCCGAGGAAGGTCATGGAAACGAGGCAAAGTCACGGTTAATGATATTCATTGTTAAAACAAATATTATATAAAGATATTAAGAGATGGGAAAACTGCAGGATGAAACAGAAGGAACGGTGTATTTATCGGGAAAGTGTGTGGTGAAAATCGGCCGCGAAGGATATGAGGCGGTTTGATAGTTTTTTTTTATTTATGCGGTACTGCGTTCAAACTAATATCGTTTTACAGCCTGTCGCCTTACAAAAAGAAGGTTGTGGGTTCAGATCTCGACTTTCTGCGTGGAGTGTGCATGTTCTTCCTGTGTGTCCGTGTGGGTTTCCTCCGGGTACTCCGGTTTCCTCCCACAGTCCAAAGACATGCAGGTTAGGCTAATTGGAGACTCTAAATTGCCCATCGGTGTGAGTGAATGGGCCTTTCCAATCTATCGCTGGGATAGGGTCCTGCACCCCCCGTGTCCCTGCCCAGGATAAGCGGGTATAGATGATGGATGGATGATAATGGTGATATTTTTGATCCCTCTGTCTCTCTCCAGGGGTGTGGTTCGGGTGGACGTGAACCTGCAGGACCTGGACATTGACCAGTGCTCTGCCAACGGCTGGTTCGCAGGGACACACAGATGCAATTTAACCACCATGGAGGTGAGCCTGTCCTCTCAATACTGGTGTTTGGGGGTAAATTGTTGTGCTTTGTTTTTGAATATTTTACAATGATTGGAGTTCTGAGCTGTCTCATATTTGCTTGACCTCCAGATCTTCCCTTTGAAAATAGCTGTAGACGGCCAATCAATTTTCTTTGAGCGACTGCCTATCAAAAAATACTCCCTGACACACATGCAATTACTTTATGTTTAGGCAATATGAAATAGTGTGTGTGTGTGTGTGTGTGTGTGTGTGAGAGAGAGAGAGAGAGAGAGAGAGAGAGAGAGTGTGAGTGCATGTGTTGGTGTCAGATGTTGGGGTGTAAGAACTCCGGGGGGCCCTAAGCTCAGATGTTGGGGTGTAAGAGCTCGGGGGCCCTAAGCTCAGATGTTGGGGTGTAAGAGCTCGGGGGCCCTAAGCTCAGATGTTGGGGTGTAAGAGCTCGGGGGAGCCCTAAGCTCAGATGTTGGGGTGTAAGAGCTCGGGGGAGCCCTAAGCTCAGATGTTGGGGTGTAAGAGCTCGGGGGAGCCCTAAGCTCAGATGTTGGGGTGTAAGAGCTCGGGGGAGCCCTAAGCTCAGATGTTGGGGTGTAAGAGCTCGGGGGCCCTAAGCTCAGATGTTGGGGTGTAAGAGCTCGGGGGCCCTAAGCTCAGATGTTGGGGTGTAAGAGCTCGGGGGAGCCCTAAACTCAGATGTTGGGGTGTAAGAGCTCGGGGGAGCCTAAGCTCAGATGTTGGGGTGTAAGAGCTCGGGGGCCCTAAGCTCAGATGTTGGGGTGTAAGAGCTCGGGGGCCCTAAGCTCAGATGTTGGGGTGTAAGAGCTCGGGGGCCCTAAGCTCAGATGTTGGGGTGTAAGAACTTGGGGGCCCTAAGCTCAGATGTTGGGGTGTAAGAGCTCGGGGGCCCTAAGCTCAGATGTTGGGGTGTAAGAGCTCGGGGGAGCCCTAAGCTCAGATGTTGGGGTGTAAGAGCTCGGGGGAGCCCTAAGCTCAGATGTTGGGGTGTAAGAGCTCGGGGGAGCCCTAAGCTCAGATGTTGGGGTGTAAGAGCTCGGGAGCCCTAAGCTCAGATGTTGGGGTGTAAGAGCTCGGGGGAGCCCTAAGCTCAGATGTTGGGGTGTAAGAACTCGGGGGCCCTAAGCTCAGATGTTGGGGTGTAAGAGCTCGGGGGGAGCCCTAAGCTCAGATGTTGGGGTGTAAGAGCTCGGGGGAGCCCTAAGCTCAGATGTTGGGGTGTAAGAGCTCGGGGGGGCCCTAAGCTCAGATGTTGGGGTGTAAGAGCTCGGGGGGGGCCCTAAGCTCAGATGTTGGGGTGTAAGAGCTCAGGAGCCCTAAGCTCAGATGTTGGGGTGTAAGAGCTCGGGGGGCCCTAAGCTCAGATGTTGGGGTGTAAGAGCTCGGGGGCCCTAAGCTCAGATGTTGGGGTGTAAGAGCTCGGGGGCCCTAAGCTCAGATGTTGGGGTGTAAGAGCTCGGGGGCCCTAAGCTCAGATGTTGGGGTGTAAGAGCTCGGGGGCCCTAAGCTCAGATGTTGGGGTGTAAGAGCTCGGGGGCCCTAAGCTCAGATGTTGGGGTGTAAGAGCTTGGGGGGGCCCTAAGCTCAGATGTTGGGGTGTAAGAGCTCGGGAGCCCTAAGCTCAGATGTTGGGGTGTAAGAGCTTGGGGGGGCCCTAAGCTCAGATGTTGGGGTGTAAGAGCTCGGGAGCCCTAAGCTCAGATGTTGGGGTGTAAGAGCTTGGGGGGGCCTAAGCTCAGATGTAGGGGTGTAAGAGCTCGGGGGCCCTAAGCTCAGATGTTGGGGTGTAAGAGCTCGGGGGCCTAAGCTCAGATGTTGGGGTGTAAGAGCTCGGGGGCCCTAAGCTCAGATGTTGGGGTGTAAGAGCTCGGGGGAGCCCTAAGCTCAGATGTTGGGGTGTAAGAGCTCGGGGGCCCTAAGCTCAGATGTAGGGGTGTAAGAGCTCGGGGGCCCTAAGCTCAGATGTTGGGGTGTAAGAGCTCGGGGGCCCTAAACTCAGATGTTGGGGTGTAAGAGCTCGGGGGAGCCCTAAGCTCAGATGTTGGGGTGTAAGAGCTCGGGGGCCCTAAGCTCAGATGTTGGGGTGTAAGAGCTCGGGGGAGCCCTAAGCTCAAATGTTGGGGTGTAAGAGCTCGGGGGCCCTAAGCTCAGATGTAGGGGTGTAAGAGCTCGGGGGAACCCTAAGCTCAGATGTTGGGGTGTAAGAGCTCGGGGGCCCTAAGCTCAGATGTTGGGGTGTAAGAGCTCGGGGGCCCTAAGCTCAGATGTTGGGGTGTAAGAGCTCGGGGGCCCTAAGCTCAGATGTTGGGGTGTAAGAGCTCGGGGGAGCCCTAAGCTCAGATGTTGGGGTGTAAGAGCTCGGGGGAGCCCTAAGCTCAGATGTTGGGGTGTAAGAGCTCGGGGGAGCCCTAAGCTCAGATGTTGGGGTGTAAGAGCTCTCTGCTCCGAGCGTTCCTGTTTCAGGGCTGCGTCTCTGGCGTGTTTTTCCCGACGCTCCCGGTAACAGGAAGTGCGGAGGCGCTGCGGCGGCGGGATCTTACGCGCTTTTATCGTCAGCGCCCCAGCGCATCGCACACGCTTCTATTTCTGGGGGGGGGGGTTTTTTCGCGGGGGAGAACACATGTTCCGCGCGCGCACACCCCCCCCCCCCCGTTTTAGACGATCCCGCGGGGCCACAGACCAGGAGTGACAGATCTCTACCGCTGGAGCGATCTCCGCCCGCTTGCCGAACAGGATTTGAATACTTACCGTGAGGGTTTAGCGTCCCCCGTGCTAAAAAAAAAAACTACAGATCCCAGTTTCGAGCGCTGGTCCAGCAGGCCGTAGATTCTGCAGGCTCATTCATGCGAAACGTGAGCGCCTGTGCTGCAGCGGGTGTTCCCCTGAACTCTTTGCTCCAGTTGGCCTACTTTACATTTTGCGCTCACTGTAGACTTTCCTGTTTTTTTGTCTGTACGTGTGTCTCTATTAATAGGCAGAGCTTGGTTAGCACACAGGAGTTTGTGTTTCCCCATCAACTGACTTGTAGACCATCCTAGAAGTTATGTCTCCCATTCACAAAGATCTGCCAAGTGTGATCTTCACACTTATGCACATGAGCACACACACAGACATACACGCATGCGCACGCACACACACACACACATGCACATACGCACACACAGCAGTGGAGTGTGGTGATACCACCCCAGTGCTACTCTAGTGTGGGGAAGGGAGGGATTTTAGCCAGAGGAACCTTCCTGTCTCCTTCCACACCAGTGACTCATCAGTAGGGCTTCCACAGCGTGCCAGTGTGGGCTGCACCCTGCAGGCTGAGTCCATGTCCGGCTCTGACTCAGTGGGGTCCTCTGTGAGCCTGGCTGCTGTACAGTGCAGTGAAAAAGAGCAGCGGCTTGAGATCGCACTGGTCTGTGATTACAGGAGAGCTTACGCTGGTCTGTGATTATGGGGAGAGCTCGGGCTGGTCTGTGATTATGGGGAGAGCTAGTGCTGGTCTGTTATTAAAAGGGAGCTCATGCTGGTCTGTGATTACAGGAGAGCTTGGGCTGGTCTGTGATTATGAGGAGAGCTTACGCTGGTCTGTGATTATGAGGAGAGCTTACGCTGGTCTGTGATTATGGGGGAGAGATCGCACTGGTCTGTGATTACAGGAGAGCTCGGGCTGGTCTGTGACTACAGGGAAGCTCGGGCTGGTCTGTGATTATGGGGAGCGCTTGCACTGGTCTGTGATTACAGGGAGAGCTTGCACTGGTCTGTGATTACAGGGAGAGCTTGCACTGGTCTGTGATTATAGGGGAGAGATCGCACTGGTCTGTGATTATAGGGGAGAGATCGCACTGGTCTGTGATTATGGGGAGAGCTCGGGCTGGTCTGTGATTATGGGGAGAGCTTGCACTGGTCTGTGATTATGGGGAGAGCTCGGGCTGGTCTGTGATTATGGGGAGAGCTTGCACTGGTCTGTGATTATGGGGAGAGCTAGCGCTGGTCTGTGATTATGGGGAGAGCTCGGGCTGGTCTGTTATTAAAAGGGAGCTTGCGCTGGTCTGTGATTACAGGCGGAGAGCCTGTGCTGGTCTGTGATTGGTTGGTTGCAGCCATTCTAAATATAGAAATAAACCATGAAACGGCATAAAAAATGCACAAGTGTCTCAATCTAAAATACATTCTGTATGTTATATAATATTGTGTATTTATATTATAAAGTACATCGATTGTGTCACCAGGTCTAGTCCATCTTCCAGAAACAATTCAATATATGTTCAGGGTTTATGGTTTGAGTAAAATGTCTTTGGGTTATGATTTCATAAGAATTTTCTTATAGCTGGCGTGGAGTGGACCTGGCTGTAATCTATAATAAATGTCATGTAATGGATTGTAGCTCGAGTTTTAAATAATTAAGAGCTCTTTCTCTTTCTGTCTCTGCATCCCCCCCCCCCCCCCCCCCTGGGGGATGGGAGGCTGCAGGGCTCCACCCATTTTTACTGGCTTGGTTTATTTTCTGTGTTTACTGTTTAATTTTCTGTTGTGATGTGATCTGTGTGTGTAAGTGTGTGTGTGTGTGCATGTGTGAGTGTGTGTATGTGTGTGTATGCGTGCAGGTGCGTGTGTGTGCGTCTGTTAGTGTGTCTTGTGAGTGTGTGTGTGTGTGTGTGTGCATCCGGGTGTGCGTGTGTGTGTGTGTATGCGTGCAGGGGTGTGCGTGCCTCTGTGTGTGTGTGTGTTCATGCCTGTGTGCGTGCAGGTGTGTGTGTGTGTGTGTGTGTGTGTTGTCGTGTGCTGGGTCTGCAGACAGCAGTGTGACAGCAGGGGGTTCGTTTTTCAAAAATATCCCAGGATCCTTTGCGCTTTACCTTCTTTTTGTTATTGGAGTGAAAAACCCAGAATGCCTTTGGCCTGAATTCAGTCACGGATTTGCACTCTCCCTCTCCGATTCTCGAACCGGAGGAGGTGTTTCTGGTAGTTTGGGACATAGAGGTGGGGAGTGGAGGGGGGGGGGGGGGGTAGGAGTTAGGGAGGGGGGCGGGGGTTCGCCCACTGAGTGCTTCCTATAAATAGAACCCAGTCCTGCGCAATTTCATCCCTGAAATTGAACAGAGCAGCAAGGCGGGGAGGTAAAAGAAAGAAAGAAAAAAAAACAACACAAAAAAAGCATGTCACATTAAATCCCCTTTTTCTCTGAGTAAAACTCCGTCGCCCTGTTTCAGGACACCGACACACTGCAGGGGCGACGGCTCCTGCCTTCTCTTCAAAGGCTCGGTTTTGATGGGACTCACACATCACCTCCCGGCTAATTCATTTAATTTTACATCGAATTTAACCACCACCAACGGGCCCGATTTCACTTTGGCCTGACTCCCACCATCCCCCCCTCCCTTCCCCACCCACCACCCACTCCCCCGGCTCCGCAGTCTCGCCGGCAGTTGGCAACGTTCAGAAAAAAAAAGGGGGGGGGGGGGGGTGGGGTGGGGGGGGGGGGTGGGAGGTGGGGGGGGGGGGGGGGGGGGTGGATAATGCGCGTAATGAAATCTTGTGCAGGTGCCAGCCGCTTCGTTTGGTCCGTGATGTGAATCTTAATGGGCCGACCCCCCAGAGAGTCTGAGCGGACTGAGCACGTGAGGGGGGGGGGGGGGGGGGGGTTCAATTAGTGCGGAGACCCGCCAGGAGCACTCACAGAATAATAACGCACGACGACAGCACGTTGGCGACAGGAAGTGCCGAGCGGTTGCTAAGCGTGGTGGCGTTCGGAAACCAGCGGGGGGATTACGGCAACGAGCTCCAGCGGGTTCAGCTCTCCCAGTGCATTATGGGATGCGCCGTGCGGGGGGAAAATCAATGAGTCATCGCACATGTTCATTGTACTATTTTATACAGTTCCCCCTCCCCCCCCCCCCCCCCCCCCCTTGGATTCATTCAGTTTTTTTAATCTCCCTGCAGGGTTTGAATGGAAAAGCTCTGCAGTGTTTGTGTCCTTAATTACTCTGTTTAAGTTGATTTAATTGGATGGGAACTGAGAGATGCCATTTGGTCTGGTCTGGTGTCTTATCCAGAATACCCAGCATTCTCCACAGGATAGTGGGATGTCCTCTGGTCATGTGATCACTGCTTTTGTGACGCATTGCTAATGCGGCTGCCTCTTAAGCCAGGCCGGGTCGTCTGTGATTAAGAGATTTCGGTCTCAGTGGGACTCGCCGGGATAAATAAGGGATGAATATTAAAATTAAATATGTAATCGATGACTGAAATTCCCCAACAAAATCTGGAAAATTATAAGATACCTTTCTTGGGGGCTGTGGCAAGGGGAGATGGCTGTGCCTGAAAAAAGAGAAGAAGGAAAACTGAAGCGTATTAAGACCTGGTGTGCAGGCAGTTTAGATCCATGCTTTAATTTAGTGTTTCCCAGGACTGACCCATGGGGTACGCCACATGCGGCAGTTTTCATTCCGTCCTGGCTCTTGGATAATTGGCTGCTAGAATGCTGGTGTTCATTTGACATAATTCATTAAGTGAAGCAGTGAAGCAGCAGCTACGGCTGTGCCAATGCTAATAACAAAGAAACAGCAATGTTGTTTTATTGAAGCATTTTAAAATTATATTTGCTTGCCCCGTAGACACGTTTGGGAAGTGATCTCAATTAAGTCTAATTAGCCTTTCGGTTATTTACTTCTGGCATCGGTGAACAGTGGGACGACTGATAGCAGTGAAGTTGAATCTCTCTGTAGTACTAATTATCCGGTCTCATTCCAAACTCCTTATGTGTTTATGTTTGGTCAGAAGCTTTTGGGCTCACTACACAACGCAGGAGGAGTCCTTTGGCATCACTTCCAGATGCCCTCGGTATCTCATAGACTTCAATGGAAACCCTCAGCGTCTTTATGCTGTAAACATGTCATATTGATGTGAGGGGTAAACAGGTACAGTGCATCTTACCAGATCTTCACATGACCAAAATTACAATCTAATATACATGCTATGATTTCATAAAATTAAACATCGCTTTTTTTTTGCATTTCACAATTCAGGAAATAAAAAGATATCACTTTCCACCATCTTGTTTACCCTTGGCGTCACCGTAAAGAGGCTGGGGGGGGGGGGGCGCCAAAAGGGATGCCAGGGATTCAGTGTGTGACAGACAAGCACCTGAGACCGCCTGTGGGAAATTAGGGAATTAAAAGTGGTGTGGGGCCCGTGCAGACCGCACAGCTGACCGTAATGGAATGTGACTGTATTTTTTAAGCTCAGCTAAAAAAAACTGAATGATGAACCCCCCCCCCCCCCACCCCCCATGGGGCAACAGTGGAACAGATTTTTGATTTTCAAAAACATGCCCCCCCTTCCCCGCCTAGCCACACTCTGCTGTTGGCGGAGCTTCTTGCCTTGATGATGCATGCTAAAGGACTAAAGGACTATTCGCTTTCATGGAAACGTAGCGTGAGTTCTAATCTGGCATTTGTAGTTGTATGCTGTTGCTACGGCAAGCTTAAAACAGACTTTGACAAAACGAAAATCCAATTAACTGACGCTAATTGAATCAAATTTCGTTTGTTTGAGGGACCACCATGTGAAGCTGACCGGCTAACTCGGGCGTGGAGATTTATCCCGTCCCTGTCTTAAAACAAATCGCATCTGCATTCTGCAGGCAAACGCAGGCTGAGAAAACGCACTGCGATGGGAGAATACACCAATCAGTCCTGCCAAGTATGCCGATCAAAAGGATCCGTCTTCATTTAGCCTTGTTAGCGCTCACTGTACAGTGGGAGCCAGCTCCACACGTATGAGGAATCTGAGTTCCCACAGTATGGGGCAGGAGGAACATCAGTCTCACTCACTGCCAGCGTGGGCCCCCTGGGGGAGGTGTGGGCCCCCTGGCAGAGGTGTGGGCCCCAGACGGAGGTGTGGGCCCCCTGGGGGAGGTGTGGGTCCCAGAGGGATGTGTGGGCCCCCCGGGGGAGGTGTGGGCCTCAGAAGGATGTGTGGGCCCCCTGGGGGAGGTGTTGGCCCCCTGGCAGAGGTGTGGGCCCCAGACGGAGGTGTGGGCCCCCTGGGGGAGGTGTGGACCCCAGAGGGATGTGTGGGCCCCCTGGGGGAGCTGTTGGCCCCAGAGTGAGGTGTGGGACCCAGAGTGAGCTGTGGGCCCCTGGGGGAGGTGTAGGCCCCAGAGTGAGTTGTGGGCCCCTGGAGGAGGTGTGAGCCCCTGAGTAAGGTGTGGACCCCTGGAGGAGGTATGGGCCCCAGAGTAAGGTGTGGACCCCAGAGTGAGGTGTGGACCCCTGGAGGAGGTGTGGGCCCCAGATTGAGGTGTGGGCCCCAGGGGGTGGTGTAGGTCGCAGAGTGAGGTGTGGGCCCTGGGGAGAGGTGTGGATCCCTAGGGGAGGTGTGACCCCAGAATGAGGTGTGGGCCCCAGGGGGTGGTGTAGGTCGCAGAGTGAGGTGTGGGCCCCTGGGGAGAGGTGTGGGTCCCTGGGGGAGGTGTGACCCCAGAATGAGGTGTGGGCCCCTGGGGAGAGGTGTGGCCTGCATGTTATTGGCCTCAGGATCAGCGACTAGTGAGATGCTCACTGAGGTCTTTGTGAAATCGTTAAAATGAAAGCTAAAAAATAATACAGACTGGGTGTGAGGTTTATCCGTCTTAATTTCTTTTTGAAGATGAACGATTTATCGTCTGACTGGGTTCAGGGTGCAGGCACTGATGTGTTAATGGGAGCTGCTGATTGGCTCTCTAAATGTTTTACTCGCACCATTAACTTTTACAGCTCGATCGAAAGAGACAGTGCCGCCGCATTTCTGCTGATATCGTTCCGAAGCCAAAGAAAATAATTATTTTTCGATTAAATAAAATAAAGCATTTCTCTTGCTTTACAGGTGGCGTTTTGTCTCTTTTCAAGATGCACAGTGCGTCTGCCGTGAATTCCTCGGGTATAGAAAGCAGTCTCATCTGTGCAGGACCTGAACCTATATATGCATATATTTTGTGAAATATGTAAAAAAAAATGTATAATAATAATAAAATAATAGAAGGTAATCCTTCAGCCAGATAATTGCCTCTATTCAAAGCAGCAGCCCACAGTTAGTTTCCAATGACAAATGCGAGTGACTTGCTCTAATGGCTCTGTGCTGGGGCCAGGTGGCGTATAATTAGGTCTGTATTGCCTTGCACCCGTGTTTGTCTTTGCCCCCCCCCCCCCCCCCCCCAGTTTCGATCTGCTGTCGACAGGGCGATTGGATTGTGATCCTGGCGGGGGGGGGCGGGGGCAGTGTTGGGGGAGCGTGTTGCGGGAGCGTGAGGAGTTAAGAGGTTAAAAGCTAGCGTCGATTGGTGGGTTGACACTGGCTGGTCGCACACAATCACAATATCCCCTTTCCTTTATCTGTAAAAGTGTTGTGGGCTAGATTGTCGTCGTACAGAAATCGACTCGTCTTTGTGATATTCCATCAATATTAATCTAGTGTCAGATCATAATCCTTATTAATTAAAATATTTGAAATGAAGGTTGCTTTCAGCCACAAACTTGTGCACACCTGGTGCTACTTTTTTTCTCCTGAAGAACCCTTTGTGGAAATTGCTATTCATCTTTTTATGCCAAAGTACTTTTTTTTTTTTTTTGAAGTTTAGGAAATATCTGTGGACTAACCTGCATGGCTATCCTGTACTCCATGTCTGTAGAATAAATGTGGATCAGGATCAGTAGAATGATATATGCTGGTAATCACGTTTTATTAATTGAATTCTGTCATAATGAAAGTGATGTTTAACAGGGATTGTTATCTCAAATGCCAGTCTGGGTTGTGATGACTTTTAATAATGTTGGTGAAATAATTACAGGACACCCCGGTGTTTAGCCTTTGCCTCTGGCTACATTTGTAAAGGGCATTACCGATTTCTCTCTTATTGATGGTCGCTGTACCTGAAATGCTTCATTAAAGCGCCTGATTTAAGTTCCCGTGGGCATGCTTTCGGATTCCAGCTCATACATTTATGATGCGTGTAGCCATTAAGTGCACAGAGTTTAGTGGGTTATGCCTGGACTGGTAACTTGACTTGACAGTTGGAGCTCAGGTCATACATGTTAAAGTGCAGTTCCCACACTGGAGCTGAGCCAAAATGATACACTGACTTCAGTGGAGGATACCTCTCTAACGTTCCCAGATTTAATATACTCTTCAGTGACGTGCGTGTGTAAAGTGCATGAAGAAGTTTTTACCTGGATGCTTGCTTAGCTCTCAGTCATAAATGTACAGATAAAACCAAAAACAACAACAACAACAAAAACCATTCTTGAGAAAATAAAATTGTGGACTGATGTGGACTGATGCTTCCACTCACATTTGAAATATTAACATTTCGGGAATAATAATAATCAAACGGCTTAAGTTATTGACTGAGGGGGGTGTCTCGTGGCGTAGCCTGTAGAGCACTGTCCACCTGTTCATTATGAGCCGCGATGTCTGCGGTTCGAGTCCGAGACCTGTGTCACACTCTCTTCCCCTGTTCTTCCTGTCTCTCTACACTGTCCTGTCCAATAAAAAGCTGAAAAGCCAAAAAAAATGCAGAAGGAATATGGGACACAATGACTTGGAAAATACTGTGCGTGTTCTCGCTGCGTGACTGCAGTGAGTGACTGTTCATTTTGTCATTGTTTGGGCTACGAACGGCCTTCGCCTGAGCGTCTGATGCCTCAAACTGGAGATTAAAATGACTGTACAAAGGAAGGACACGATGCAGCGGATTGAAAATGCCCCTCTGCTCCTTGTCCCGCTCGCTAATTGCTCGGTGCGATAAAAGGACGTTGCTAAAAAAAAAAAAAAACGGGCACAGAATTATCACTGAATCTAACGCCCGGCCCAGTCTGCTGACAAACTGTCCGTGTGCTCTGCAGCGAGAACGTCTGGCTCTCTGGCACGTCCAAATATGGCACGTCTTATAACAGGACAGACTGCACAGTACCTCTTGCATCATCTGCCCCCCCCCCCCCCCCCCCCCCCCCCGAAAAAAAAACAAAAAACAAACAAAAAAACGTTTTGGGCCTACTCAAGACATCGCTAGTCGAGCACGGAGCATCAACTTTTCAAGGTCACAGCAGCCAGCCCAGAGCGTGGCTGGGCACTACCACCGCTGTTGCCTAATTTTACGGTCCACAGTGCAATTTGCACACTCAATTTGATTGGGTGGACTACTGAGATCACATTCCCATTGCACGAGTCACTGTTGCCGGGGGCAACACCAAGCTTGTATCTTTTTTTTTTTTTTTTTTTAGATCGGTCATTATTGATGATCCTCTGGTGAAGTTCTGGGGGTTCAAGGAATTAACTTTAAGATAAGATTTTTTCGAGCTGTGAGATGCCAGCCCAGTACTGTGTTCAATTTTCAGTATCTTCATCTCATACTATAGACTAATGCTCTGCTGCAGTTGTTTATTGCTATCATACAGATATCTAACAAATGGAGTTTATAGTACCTTTGCTGTAACAAACAGCTGGGGTACTATAATAGTAAATTCTGTTCTTATCCCTCACCCCCAAAAAAAAAATGACAATAGGGTGTGATTAGTGTTTGTTTCTGTGGGAAACACCGGCACGGAAACGTGTGCAGCCGAACATCGACGTGCTGCGAGTCTCCCTCCGTCTCCTGTGTACACGAGTTACGGCGGCCATGTTGAAATGCGAGGGAACAGGCGCAGAGACGACGGTTTGAAAAAACGAAAGCGGACGAAGACCCAGTGTCGCTGTGTTTCAGCGTTCCGTGGTGACCTGTACGATCACCGGAACTGGCCATCCATCTTATCCTTCATCAATAATGAATATTGATCCCCCCCACCCCCCACCCCCCACCACACCATTCTCCAGGGTCTGCTATGGTGAGCGAGAGTGGGTGGGGTTCCAGACTGTGCCCACCCCCCTCAAGTTTCAGTGTCCGCAAAATATAATTTAACGTGTCTCTCCGGTGATACCTCGCCCTAGCCCGGTTAAAAGCCCTGCTCTAATAGGCCACATAAATCCACCAATAAGAAGGTGGATATGCTGTACACTCGCCAGGAAGTTTTATTTGGACACAACAAGGCCAGTTCATATTTTTTTTTAAAAGCAACTGACTTTTTGTCATCTTTAACCTAATGAAGGTTTAATAACTGAACTTTTGCTGCCCCCCAACATATTTCAATGGTTAACACAGTTTAAATTCTGTCACCGCCCCTTCCCCCACAACACCCCCCCCCACACACACACACACACACACCACACACGCCCTACCCCCTAACAAACACACACCCTACCAATGACAATAACTAAGAACCGTGCGATCTGTGAGTCTGAAAAACAGACAGGAGAGCTAGCAGGCTAGAGGTATCAGTATCTCAGATGATTTATTTGAAAGCCAGACTCAATAGCTGGACTCAATACTCAAAGTTTCTCGCAGGAAATGAAATCAATCTCTCAAAGGAAATGACATTCTGACATTACGACATCCCACAAATCAGCCCCCCTGTGCCAAGAGCCGGAATTAGACGCAAGGTTATTGACCTTACGCGTTGCTATGCGTTGCTATGCAGAGGAGCGCCGGTGGGGCAGCGCGCTAGCCTCTCGCTAAGTCGTAATTTTAAGGATGCACCGTTGCTTTTTGCTGCTCTGCATTCCGGTGTTGAGGTCGGGTGGTTTTTTTTAAGAGGGTGCTTCCGGGCGTCAACGGCGACGCACTAAAAAAGATGTACGTTCCCCTCGTACGAGGGGCGCAGACGCCGTCTGACAGGTGTCCTGTGACGGGAATATCAAGCGCCCCACCCCCCATTCCGCCCCCCCCCCCCAACCCCCACCCCCCCTCACATTCGGGGAGCCGAGGCCTGGCTCTGATCCCGCCTCCTTTTCCTTTTTTTTTTTCGATGATCTGACTCACGCCCCGCCAGATGGAAGGCACTCCGTTAAAAAATAAAAAATAAAAAAAACGCATCCGCATCGGGACGTGCGTGGCCAAAGAGTGCCCTTCTGCTGGTGCGCTTTTAAAACCTTCCCCCTCTCCGAGCAGCCCTGGCCTTACTCATAGGTACCCTTCTGCCAGTGCGCTTTTAAAACCTTCCCCCTCTCCGAGCAGCCCTGGCCTTACTCATAGGTACCCTCCTGCCGGTGCGCTTTTAAAACCTTCCCCCTCTCCGAGCAGCCCTGGCCTTACTCAGAGGCTCTCTTCTGAAGGAGGTTTTTTAAAGAGGAGGGCGATAAGCAGATACTAGCACCTTTTAATAACTTTTTCATGCTACAGGTGTACCTCCTGTGCCACGTTCGTGTCCTGTACATGTACCTCCATCCAGGACTTATTGTACTTCGTATCATTATCTTGATGTTGTAGCTCATCGTCATGCCTCCTAGTTTGACTTTTAGCATAGGTTAGGTCAGAGAGTAATGTTCACTGTGTGAACTGGTCTTAATGTGTTCACGGCTATGAATAACTGTTACATAATGAGTATTGCACCTTATCGTCTCTGTGTTTTATAGTTGTCCCAATGACCTTCGGTACGCACTTTTTGTACGTCGCTTTGGATAAAAGCGTCTGCCAAATAAATGTAATGGAATGTAATGAGCTACAGCAGGTGACCTCAGTCTTGTCCAGAAAGGGCCGGTGTGGGCGCAGGCTTCTGTTCCAGCTGAGCAGTTACACACCTGATTCTGCTAATCAAGGTTGCTTGGCAAAGGCTGTCGTGATTGGTTGTGGAATCAGGTGTGTAACCGCTTGGTTGCAACGGAAGCCACACCAGCCCTCTCTGGATTAAGATGGAGGACCCCTGGTTTATAGGGACAGGACAGGACAGGACAGGACAGTTTTGTGATGGATTTGCGTGAATGGGAGGGAAACTAAACTGTGTTTCATGCTGAGGATGGAGGCGCTTTGGAGTGTTTACTCGTTCCCGTGGAGAAAAAAAGAACGTTTTTTTTTTTTTTTTTTGTAATAAACCAATTAAATTGAAAAAATATCCTCATTTGTATTCGCGCTTTCCCTCCGACTTGTATTTATGTCCCCTGTGTCTGTCGGTGATTTAAATGAGCTATTAAATAGTCTTTTTTTTGTTTTTGTTTTCCAAAGAATTAACCACAGGATACAGCGTTGTTACTGGAGGCTGGATGATTTATTTCTGTTCGAGGAGTCGGGCCCTAGTGGTGCACACACACACCAGTTTGCTTTCTTATATTTCCGCAGTTCCTTGCTTCAAATTTTTTATACGTCTGCCATTTCTGCTGTTCCAGGACGACGACATGCCGATCAACGTACTCTTATGACATCATCGCTACTCTGATTGTGACATTGATCATAATAACACTGGTGATGTTAAATATGAGATCATCGCCACATTCAAATCATATTCTTACCACCGATAAACTTAATTCTGATATTTAAAATTTATTTTCTCAAAAGGCCTCCAATGTCTGTTTTTGACAAAACCCCAATTTGAACCAGATTCCAATCGTCAGTGAAATTATAGCCATTTCCTACAGTCAGTCTCGTTAAATTTCTAATCACCATTTCAGACAAATGGCATCACATTCAGACCATAGTCACAAAACGATTGTTCCTATTCGTTGTTGATGCTTTGGTTCCTAATAAAAAGCAACACATCTGGAACAGTGATTGTAATCGTTTTTTTTTTTTTTTGTTTAGTTTTTTTAAAATCCCTAAGTAGCTTCGGATCGCCAGTTTTTAATCTCCGCTTGCAGCTGTGTTCATTTCATCTCAGCTCCGAATACTGCCTCCCACCAAGATGGAAAAATGTTGTTGTGTAGGCAGGAGAACCTCTTCATAATTTATTTTTTCCTTCACATCTTTTTTTTTCATTTATTTATTTTACATTTTTCCTCCCGTTGACTTTATTGCATGCTCTGAGTCATGGTTAAGTAACGTCTCCCGTTTGACAGTTCGAAAATCACAACACATTTCTCGGCTGTAACATCCGATGCCTATCCCAGATGGGGGAAATTGTCAAATGCAAAATGTGCTGTCAAACCGATAGGCCTACGCGTAATTCGTTATGCCTTATCAACTACGAGCAAACTGTAATATAATCTTATTTACAGTGCTCAGCGCGTGACCTTTTGGCTATTCTGTTCACTGACAGACTTGAGTTTTTTTAAGCAGAACAAATTTCGTTGCGTTGGTGATGGAGCAGTACTCTACGGTTCTCTAAATCCAACCTTCTGATGTCTTCATCCAACATTTTTGGGACGTGAGATTGTTCCCTCTACTGTGGAACACAAACCCAAATGGCAATGGCCCCTAAAATCACACTGAAGCACCATTAAGAATGGCCTATTACGAAAATACTTGACCCAATCTTGACATTGTATCTCGACTCCCATACTTAGTGATGTACTTCCCATTGAAAACAAAATGGAAGGGTAGATTAAGCAATTGGATAAACTCAGCCCCATGTTGGGTGACACATTTTTTAATAATGTTAAATCACCTCTTACCCTATTTGACTCATTTGTAATCTGTTAGAGTCGACATAACAGTGGGCATTTTGTTGTGTATAAGCATAGAAGGGAGGAGTATAAATATGCAGGTCTATTTGAAATTAATGGGGTTTTTTTTTTAACCCAGCAGCAGCAATTTTTTTTTTATTGTAGCACGTCCATCATTTCCATTCCGCTTGTGAATCCTGTCACTCTGCGTCGCAGACAAATCGGGACTTCCTCATCCCCGCTCCCGAAATTCTATTTATCTCAACGGCTGTTGCCTGGCGCTTTTCATCCCCGTCTTCCGAACCGTCAGCGTTTTTATTATTTCACAGCACGGGAGCAGCCTGTAGTGTGCGTACCGCGCCACAGCGCCGAGCAGCGCGCGGTGCTGCACTCGCGCTTTCAGCACCAGGTACAAACGGAAAGCCGCGCCACAGGCAACTTCACACGAGAACCCGAATAGAGCGGGGCAAAGGGAGTGACGAAACTATTACTATTTTTTTGTGACGTTACCCGTCCGTGACTCCGTTATGTTTCTCAAATATATTTGGAGTGTTTCGAGTCCAAAACGACATTATTCCAAAACACCCCTTTTGAAAGCCAAAATGGAAATGGCATAATTTAGAATGACATGGCTAAATTTGGAAAGAAAAACGGCAGAAACCACACCCATCTGCTTCATCCCACTTTCCTGGGAAGGTAAGATTAGCATCCCTAAAATAGATGTTTATCCTGCTTCCGAGATATCCTTTAAACATTGTTCTTAATGTTGAAATGTCTTGCCATGCTGTTGCATTCCTCAAGGGATTGAACATTTTTAAGGGAGAGTTCTCTTTCTCACGTTTTTATATTATTTCAGTTTTGGTTTATGTTTTTAATTGGCCCAGAGAGTTTTTATGTGCAGTCAAGGATATTTTAGATTTTTACAGAACTTTCTTATGACATGCTGGCTTTACAATGGCTGGTTATTGGGACAATGGCGAGTTTGTGATTTAAGCCAATAAATAAATAATACACAGACTTCCAGAGGCGATGTATGAGAGCGGGTTGAATTTATAGTGTTTATTTACAATTACAAACATAAAAATAAGTTTTTTTTTATAGCGTGCTGGTACTTCTTTCCTTCTCACTTCCATAAGCAGGGCCAGCTCGCCATTCTCAGGCCCAGAAAACCCTGGTTTAGATTGGGCCAGCCTGTCCAACGGGCAGCCTAGTATACTTCCTGTGCTGTTGCGTTTACTAGCATCAGCCTAGCCGCTTTCAAACTGAAGTTGATGTTCCAGTAATATCCGGCTACGTACCAGAGGTGAGTTCCATCCACATAAACAGCTTAAAGTTGTTTATTCGAGCCCCTAAATATATGGACAAGGAGTTGAAACAGAGAGAGGTTGGAAAGGGACGGTAAATTGGGTGGGCTGACATCTTGTTTTTGCAGACATCTTGTTTGGCCACATTTTCAGTAGACCTGGGTTGCAGTTGGTTGAAAGTGACACGATGGCTAATTTGTCACTTTTTTCCCCCTCGCAAAGTGGAATTGAACGTGCGACAAGCCATTTTCCCGTCTTCTGCGTTTGTTCTTGCTGTGATGTCTTGCAGTAATTTACTGCTCTCTCCACGTGTGGTGCTGCTGATGTAGGAAGCTGTGGCATTTATTTTAGCTGGTCACAGCTCTCGGTTTGCTTGCATCATAGATCCACATCATCCAAAAAATAAGATTAAATGTCTTTATTTTTTTTAAAGAATCAGGTAATATACACACATATAATGCCTGGAGGGATATCTTCGCAGCACTAGTGGTGTGAGGTGGTTTCTCCTGATTCCAGCTATGTGTGAAGCTCATCATTAAATATCCTTTACCACACACAAAACTGCCTGGGTCAATTGAAGACATACACCAAAAGCTGAAATAAATATATTTTTAAAAAACCATTAAAGCAAACTACCCATTTAAAACATCGTACTGACATGCATCCTCCGTGATGTTGTTCTTTTCATGACTTAGTGATATGCCACCTGCAAGGTTACAGAAAGTTTTTATGGAACATGCCTGGAACGTTTTTTTTTTTTGTTATGATGTTGACAGAGCCCAATTGGAACAATAAAATTCATCCTGAGACCTGGGGGGACATAACGGATTATCTCACGGCCAAATTCGAGTCGCAGCGGAATGTTCATCATCAACATTCTAGAACCGTCCTGCGTTAGCCTTGCCTGAGCCTCGCTAAGGGGGATTTCGTGGAGCGTGTTTCCGATATTTACTCTTCATTCGCATTACCCTTGAAATGGAATTAGCGCGCCCCCTTTCATTTGTACAAATAGATGGCGTTTAATTTGTGTACGAATTGGATCTGATATAACCGCCCGCTTACCGCCGGACACCCTGGTGGAGGGTTAATTAACGGGGTCTGTGCGTCGCCTCAAATGAAATGCAGACAGATAATTGAATTTTGTGGATACAGCATATCAAATCAAATCTCGGTGAATAACAAGAGGAGAATTGCGAGCAGAGATTGCTTTTTTATCCCTTAAGACGCACGACACTGCTTTGCTCTGCATTCTGGTCTTTGATGGGATGTGCGCATCGTTACTATTGATACCCGTGATTTATAATGTCTACTTGACCGTATCAAGAGCTGACTGATTGTGTTCGTATATATATATATATATATATATATATATATATATATATATATATATATATGTGGAACTCGGAATGAAGTCTGGAGTACATTTTCTCTTAATACAAAAGTCAGTCATTTGAGAGAAATAACTCCAAGGTCATGAATGGGTACAAGAAATGTAAATTTGGAGGGAAGTATAAGTGTTCTGGATGCAGTAGTTGCTTTTTTGGGAAGTGTAAGTATTCGGGATGCAGTAGTAGCTTTTTCGTGAAGTATAAGTAGTCCAAATGCACTAGTAGCTTTTTTGTACATGCATATTGGTGCTCGCTGCATGGAAAGATTCAGGGAGTAAATTCCTATATAGTTTCTGTTAGTCTTGCCCAGCTCCTGTCTCATCCACAGAAGTGATGAAAATTGAACAGATTGTTTTCTGAACCCAACCCAGATCTGTCAGTAGCCAGCGTGTCAGTGTGATGCCTTCAGTTTTGGCTCATTCAGTGTTTCTTTGGGAACAACAATAAAAAAAGTTGTGTAAGTTGTATGTATAATGGTCAAGGAACTGGTCTTGTAACCTAAAAGCCACAGGTTCGATTCCTGGGTAGGACACTGCCGTTGTAATCTTAATACAGGTACTTAACCTGCATTGCTTCAGTATATATCCAGCTGTATAAATGGATGCAATGTAAATGCTATTGTAAGAGTTGTGTAAGTTGCTCTGGGTAGGAGCGTCTGCTAAATGCCTGTAATGTAATGCTAAGGATGTTTCTCAGCTGTTGTCTGAATGCTGTTCACCTGCTTGTGTTCACCTGCTTGTGTTCTGTCTTTGCCAGTGCCAGCCTGTTCTGGGCCACGGGTTCGTGTTGGACAAATACAAGTGTCAATGCAAGCAAGGATTCTACCATCCCAGCAGGGTGGCTGTGAACGGCTTCAAAAGTAAGTTTCACCAAAAACCTTTTCCCCCCCCCCCCCCCCCCCCCCCCTCACACGACTGACCCGTCGCTATGGCTTATAGGGCTGGACCTGTCACTATGGGCGGGGCTTATAGGGCTGGACCTGTCGCTGTGGGCGGGGCTTATAGGGCTGGACCTGTCGCTATGGGCGGGGCTTATAGGGCTGGACCTGTCACTATGGGCGGGGCTTATAGGGCTGGACCTGTCGCTGTGGGCGGGGCTTATAGGGCTGGACCTGTCACCGGTTATAGGGCGCTGTGGGCGGGGCTTATAGGGCTGGACCTGTCGCTTATAGGGCTGGGTCGGGGCTTATAGGGCTGGACCTGTCGCTGTGGGCGGGGCTTATAGGGCTGGACCTGTCGCTGTGGGCGGGGCTTATAGGGCTGGACCTGTCGCTGTGGGCGGGGCTTATAGGGCTGGACCTGTCGCTGTGGGCGGGGCTTATAGGGCTGGACCTGTCACTATGGGCGGGGCTTATAGGGCTGGATCTGTCGCTATGGGCGGGGCTTATAGGGCTGCACCTATCGTTATGGGCGGGGCTTATAGGGCTGGACTCGTTGCTATTGGTGGGCCATATAGGGTAGGAAGGGACCCGCCTACTAAGAATTCTGTTCCTCCCCAGAAATATATCTGATCATTTTCATATAAAACTTAATTATTGTATTTTTCTGATATGAAATAAAAATGTACTAACTTTATACATCGGGGGATATTATTTCCGAGACCAATTATTACATTACATTACATTACAGGCATTTGGCAGATGCTCTTATCCAGAGCGACCTACCACAAAGTGTATAACCATAACCAGGAACAAGCGTGTTGAAAACCCTAGAGGGAAGTACAGTTCCAAGTGCAGGGAACGACTGCATAGTTTAACTTGAACCCTGTAGGTAAATCTGATTTAGCACAACAAAAACAGCACAAAACAATTTGGTTAGTATCCGACCTCCGCATCAGCGCTGCAGCATGAATACAGTATCGGATTTTACAGAATATACAAATAGCTTCCGTGACCGCCCGTGACAGTGCATTTGTCTCCTCCGAGCCTGAGCCCGGGCGACCGGTTTGCTCCAACCCCCGAGCTATTTTTCAAACGCTGAGTCAAATCGGAACGTGTCGGCTTCGTCTATGAAACTTTAAACGTTGGGAACACGGAGAGCTGAGTTATCTTAACGAGAGTCCGTAGAATCTGCGGGGCGGCGCCTTATCTTTCGTTGCTCAATTAACGCGGCGCGTGAAAAGGAAATGCCATGGCAACGGAGAAGAGGTATCCCGTTTAGCGGCCGCTGAGGAGTCTGGGGCGTCTCGGTCCGGCGGGTTTAAAGTGGGTAATTAACTATAACGAGGGTCCCGTCTCTCTCCCCCGTCTCTCCAATCGCACATCTGCGCTAACGAGGTTAACGAAGTTAACGAACGCGAGGGCTGAAGAGCCGTCTCCACGGAGACACAGACCGAGCTAATTATCCTTTTTCGGCCGGACGGGGAGCCGTGTGTCGCCCCGCCCCCCCCCCCCCCCGCCCCGCCCCGTTACCGACGCATGATTTTTTTGTGATTTATTCCTCCTGATTGTCCCGTTAGTTTTAATCGGGCGTTTGGGAGTGATGCAGCGAGGTCACTTGGAGTTCTCCGCCCTTTCCGCCTGGGTTTGCCAGTCCGGTCAAAAGCGGTCTTTTGCGATGGCGGTACTTGGCGCATTCGCTAGGACTCTCTGGGGTCATTTAAGGAGGTAAAACTGATATCAGACGATTGCGACGGTGCAGTGCATTTTTACAAGTGAATAACTTGGTGCCCTTTGATGCCATCTTTCATTTGCTTTGAAATAATGTTTGTAATAATGAAAATAATTCAATCCGCAACCCAGAATTAGGATGAACTCCTGTCCAGCATTTAGACTTGTGAACATTTGTAGACATGGGTTTGGATTTGTAGCGGTGTGTGTAGGCTTTTTAGCCGTGTATTTGCATTTGTACCATGCATTTGGATTTGTAGCCATCTTTTTAGATCTGTAGGGTATGCATTTGTACCAGTGCAATTAAAATGTGTAGTGGCGTGTTTAGATTTGTGTGGCAGTGCATTTAAACGTTTTAACGGTGCATTTTGATTTTTAGAAGTGCATTTAGGTTTTGAGAAGTGCTGCCCTCTCTTGGCTGGGTTTTTTTTTTTTGTTCCATGTGGGCTAGGCCCCTCACCCGACCCCTCCCCTGCCTGCCCCCACCCCCACCCCCACCCCTACCCTGGCCTACGAAAAGCAGATGACACCTTTGTGCACACTGAAGAGAACACGCTCTCTTACATGGTGAGGAGAGTGATGTGATTATAGACAGGAGAGAGAGAGAGTGAGAGAGAGAGAGAGAGAGAGCTAGAGATAAAGGGAGAGATAGAGATGGAGAGAGATGGAGACAGAGAGGGAGGGAGAGAGAGAGAGACCGAGAGAGAGGGAGAGAGAGAGAAAGAGAGAGATTCAGAAACATTCTGTTTCTGCTCTCCGGTGGGGAATCACAGACCACTGAATCCCGGAGGGCGTTGCTTCAGCGCATCCTCACAGGAAAAAGGAGACATTTTAGTTTTTCTGCTTTTTTTCTGTTATTTTTTATTTTTGAATCTCCTGTATGGAACTGAGAGGAAGGCTGCCTGGCCTGTAAGTCGAAGCATTGAGACATCTGGAGTGAATGTGTAATCATAATCATTGCATCTAATCATTTTATTAATTTCATGACATCATATTTCTATTTATAGCAGTATATAAAATAATATTATTTTTCTATATGGCCATATCACATTAATCCGCACATGCCACCCTAATGGGCAGATTACCGTCAATACATTATGAATATGCAGGCTTATTCAAAAATATAATTCTTTATACGTTTCACAGCAATGTGTAACAGTTCACAATATATGGAGTGGAAGACCATATATTGTAATATATTTCCAGTGCCTTTGTAATATATTTTATGTGAATGTGTGTGTATTATGTTCAGTGTAAGGGGACAGGCTGTTCCCTGTGTCTTGATGATATATTTTATGTGAATATGTGTTTATTATGTTCAGTGTAAGGGGACAGGCTGTTCCCCGTGTCTTGATAATATATTTTATGTGAATGTGTGTGTATTATGTTCAGTGTAAGGGGAGGCTGTTCCCTGTGTTTGATAATATATTTTATGTGAATGTGTGTGTATTATGTTCAGTGTAAGGGGAGGCTGTTCCCTGTGTTTTGTGGACGTCTGGTCCAGTTATCTCTGGGCGTCTGTGACTCTGGAGAGGTTCTGGGGAGCCACGGGGTGCTGCTGGGTTTTTGTTTCCGCCTTGAAAACAACAGCAGATCCAAAAAAAAAACAAAACAAACATATGTGAGGTGATGTGAGTTAACTTGCGTAATAAACTGCGTTAATTGGTCGATTAAATGCTGGGTTACAACAGGACGCCGGCGGACGCTGCAAGCCTCCAGAAGCAGGTTTGCCAGCCCCCCTGAGTTTATCTCATGTTTGCAGAAGCGTTTCCACTCCGGGCATTGTGGGTAACGGAGTGTGCTAACTGGAGCGGACACAACGCTTGTTTTTTTTATCCAATCCAGCGCTGGGCCGAGCGGAGCAGCGACTGGGGAGAGCTTTCCTCCGGCCATTCCTCACACTTTAATACCGTTTATTTAGCACGTCGGCTAAATCGGCTGTTTATAATACAGTTTTTTTTTTTTTTTTGGCTGGTGTTGCAGGACAGTCCCGGCTAATTGGACACGACAGCTTTCTGTTTTCCGTCCTGAAGCAGCGCTGCTGCTGCTGGATCAGCGCCGGCCACTTCCTTCTGCGGTCAGCTTTCAGCATCGGGAGAGTCTGGGCTGATCCCAGATCAGTGGTTTGGGACGCAGATTATTTACTAGAGCCCATCGTTGCACTAAATCCCCTCTAATTCCTCCTCCTCTGCCACAAAAACTTTTTCAGATTTTTTTTTTAACACTATCCCCTCCCATGTATTTTACCCTGGTTTGGAATCACCATGTTGCCTCCAGGGTGACATTGCTCCCTTTCCTAAACGTAACGACTTGCAAGTCGTAGCCCGAGGAAGAGCGGCTGGCCGAGCTGTTTTCTCCTAAATTCCGAAGTCTTTCGCAGAGTTTCTTCCGTCAAATGAGACTCTGCCGTTTAGTGGTGGAACTGCGTGGTTGTTCCCGTGACTTTGACGTGGATAACCTGACGCGTGGAACATCACATTTCGGTTCTCCTCTGAGCTCGTCAGGAGCGTCGTTATTTTTAAACCCCCCCCCCCCCCCCACCACCCCCACCACCCCACCACCACCACCACCCCTTCGTTTAACTTGAGATGTGATTGAGACTGGAGTCATCAGACCCCAAAAAAAAAAAAAACTCACCTTTCACAGAGAAATGGTCTTTATTTTTATTTTTTCTTCTGAGCAGGTGCCTTAACGCACTGTGCCATGTTGTACATGCTTTGTCCTTCTGGCCTGCAGTCTCACCCGTATCCATATTAAAGATGGAGAATGCCCTCCTCACCCGTATCCATATTAAAGATGGAGAATGCCCTCCTCACCTGTATCCATATTAAAGATGGAGAATGCCCTCCTCATCCGTATCCACATTAAAGACGGTGAGAGAATGCCCTCCTGGAATAGGCTGCGAGTCGCACGTTTGCTTCCCTCTGTTTCTTAATGAAGCAATTGTTGGGGAAACGCGCGATTTGCATAAAAACACTATTAGAATTCGCATTAAAATGTGCGCATCAATCCTCGCCCTCTCGCCTCTGCTAATAGGGTGCGGGAGGCATTATCCGCTCGCCCGGTGCAATGCATCATTTCTGCATTATAAGTGCATGTTTAAGCACAAAAAAGTTCAGAGATTAACGCTGAGCCAAAACAGCCTCCGACCCGTTTCTGATTCCGTCTCTGTACCCGCAGCGAGGCAGGGATTGCAAACAAACTTTGTTTTCCCTGCTGGCAATTAAAAAAAAAAAAAAAAAGAAAAGAAAGTTTTAAATCCCGACTAGAAATAGTTTTCTTTGGCAAGATTGAAAAGGAGAGTTTTGCAATTAAAGCGTGATCTCTTGCAGTGAATCTTGTGTGCCTATTCTGGCTGCTGGTTGTACATCAATCAAAATGAGTGACAAGAGGTGCTCTGTGATGTCATAATGTAAAACACTGAGAGTTCTGAGATTAGTCATTTGAGAGCTTTGGGCAGGTTTGGGCGATATTCTCTCATTCAGCACAATGGTACAAGCAGCAGATTTGTCATAATTTCATCATACTTTTTCCACTTTCCATTTTAGTGTAGAATATTTAACATAAGATAATAGCGGAACATCAATTTCTCAAATCGTTGTTCCAGATTGAGTCCTAAACCGTGTAGGATTGAGCCTGTGCACTGTGGTAAATGTAGTCAATTGTTCTCAGAATCGCATGACATTGCTTTTAAAAGTTGCTTGCAGAGAGTTAGTAAGCGTGTAATAAGTGGATAATATGCTATGCAAATAAGCATGTGATAAATGGATAATATGCTATGAAACAAAGTGTTGATGCCTTTATAGGGAAGTGTGGCCAAACGTACTTAATTTCCCTCTGTTTCAGTGTTATGTGAAATGTAGGCCATGTTTCTCTGGTTCTGTTTTTTTTGCAGGCGTCTGTTGTTACAGACCCCCCTGTACAGAACGCAATGATCACTGACTGTCCTTTCACAATGGGGATGGATGGGTCTGGTTCTAAGAATGCCTAATATCATTAAATAATGAAGTTACTGTAATAGCTGTAAATTTAATTACGTATTGAAGATTGTTCACTACATCAGCCATAAGGGGGAAAATTTATCTCGATCTCCAGCTTTCATTTCAATAAAGAAAAAAAAAAACACATAATTTAATCAGCTGTGAAATGCCAGGGAAATCAGTGGAGATCACTGCGCATTGTGGAGTTATTCAGTACGAGAACGCGTGCAGTTGTCAAGGAAAGCAGACAGAGGCCTAACCTGCCCAGAGCGAAAGAACCAGGCACCGTTAGGGTGACCGCATTGCAAGGAAACGCTGTACAAATGCCCCAAATAAAACAAAACGAGACGCCAAGCACAGCTAATAACAGTCCGGTGGCTCCTGAAAACTGTGTACTGGGACCCATTAGCGAGCGGAGGGAGAGTTCGAGGTGATTTACGACATCACTTCCTGTCTATTTTGCGCGCCCCGTTGCCGTACGGCGGCAGACTCCAGGAAGATTACACAGGCTGAGCCTGTCCATTTAAGGAGGGGCGGCCCACAAACAGGCCCGCTCGTTAAGTGGGTCCTGGGCCGGCTGCAGAATTTGGGGAAGTGCTGCAGTAGACAAGAAAACTTTCACGGGGCTGTTTTGGGAGTTCTGTCCCCCCCCCCACCCCCCACAGCTGTGGAGCTTAGCACAGGAAAAGCTGAACGCAAAGTCCCGTAGCCCAGAGCTCCCATTTAAAACGCTGAGTTCCTGTCTGTGTTTGCCCCCCCTCCACAGGGACGGAGAAGAACGGGGCTCGCCATCGCGGGGGGGTGACGGAGGGGCCGGCCAAGTGCCTGCCCTGCCGGGAGGGGTGCGCCTACTGCCGCGACGACACGCCCTGCCACGCCCAGCCCGACGACTCGCTGCGATTGGCCGTCATCTCCTTCCAGGCCCTGTGCATGCTGGGAGACCTGATCAGCATGCTGGTGGCCTACCACTTCCGCAGAAACAAGGTGAGTGATGTCGTAGTTTTTTCTTTCTTTCTTTCTTTTCGGCTGGACCGCAACAGCGGGGCCAGCCCTACAAACGCGAATGTCTGTGACTGAGTGACTGAGTGATGAAGTTACACCATTGGTCGGCCGAGTTATGAAGTTACACCATTGGTCGGCCGAGTTGTGAAGTTACACCATTGGTCGGCCGAGTTATGAAGTTACACCATTGGTCGCCCGAGTTATGAAGTTACACCATTGGTCGGCCGAGTTATGAAGTTACATCATTGGTCGCCCGGATCACGTGTTTAAGTCCAGCCATATACTGGGTTCTGACCTGGTTTCTTTTTCAACGAGCAGTCGTCCATTTATAAGCCTGGGAAACAGGGTTTTTGCGGAAGCTTTAACCCGACGGAAGGGCTTAAACGAAGAACTGTGCTGAGATACATAGGAAACCAGCAGAGGCTGTGGGCCCTTCGGGGTTGCAGTTTGAGATCACTACTCCCGGTGAGCTGGAGATCAGTATTAGTGCTGGGATGATGGCCTTTGCTGTTGAAGCATCATACAGTGCTGCTGCAGCAGTGCTTGCTTGTTAGAACCCTCACATTCAGGGCAGCTGGTAGAATCTCACGTCCAATGCAGCTGTCAGTCAACCTCACGATTCAGACAGAAAATGCCACAGGGTGAATTCTGGGTCAGAATTTCAGGGACAACCGCCTCACAACAAGAAGTGTCCTGGGTTTGAATCTGGCCGGGGCCTTTCTGTGTGGAGTTTGCATGTTCTCCCAATGTCTGTGTGGGTTTCTTCCGGGTACTCCGGTTTCCTCCCACAGTCCAAAGGCATGCAGGTAGGCTAATTGGAGACTCTAAAAATGCCGTTCTCGTTGTGTTAGTGTTAATCAGTTTAACCTTCTGGGTCCAAGTTGAACTATGCGGTTGTTCCTTGCACTTGGACCGGTAGGGTTTTCCATACTTGTTCCTGGTTATGGTTATACACTTTGTTGTACGTCGCTCTGGATAAGAGCGTCTGCCAAATGCCTGTAATGTAATGTAATGTAAATTGCCCATAGGTATGCGTGTTTGAGTGTGTGGGTGTGTGTGCCCTGTGATAGATTTGGGCCTGTCCAGGGTGTAATCCTGCCTCTTGCCCAATGCATGCTGGGATAGGCTCCAGCACTCCCCGCATCCCTGCCCAGGATAAGCGGATATAGATAGTGGATAACAATAACAATAATAATAATAATTGTGAATGAGAAATTAAAATGGATATTGGGGCCATGGTATGGTCAAATTTAGAGCAAAAAACCTGGGCTCCTGTTTCTTCCGTGAATACCATGAGTACAGGGTATAGAGCCTCACTGTTCCTGGAGACCTGCATGGTCTGCTGGTTTTCTGTGTTTCTGAGGCTGTGGAGTTTATGGAGGGGAAAAAAAAAACGCTCAGCTGTTTAATCATACCCTCCCTCTGAGGTGTAGTTCTAAGCTGTGCCTTGTCTGAGGCGACCGGGGATGAACCAGAGTCGATGGACTCATCCACGAGCAGACGTTATGCGATTATACACCTCAAACTGCTATGATCATAAATGTCTTCATTGCACTGTGTGCAGCACTTTTTAAAATCTCGATTGCAAGATTTGACTGCGAGCGTCTTGATTGGTTCTTATTTAATCACGCAGAGAATCCGAGCGTCTTGATTGGTTCTTATTTCATTTCGCAGAGAATCCGAGCGTCTGGATTGATTCTCATGGAAGCCATTTTGTTCGGAGCGCTGCTGATGTACTTCCCCGTAAGTAGACATTATCCCTCTCAGCTGCACTGTACTTTACCGTGTGTGTAATGCACTGATATACCCAACCGTAACACACTAGAACTGTACTTTACTGTGCGTGTAATGCACTGATATACCCAACCGTAACACACTAGAACTGTACTTTACTGTGTGTAATGCACTGATATACCCAACCGTAACACACTAGAACTGTACTTTACTGTGTGTAATGCGCTGATATACCCAACCGTAACACACTAGAACTGTACTTCACTGTGTGTGTAATGCACTGATATACCCAACCGTAACACACTAGAACTGTACTTTACTGTGTGTAATGCACTGATATACCCCAACCGTAACACACTAGAACTGTACTTTACTGTGTGTGTAATGCACTGATATACCCAACCGTAACACACTAGAACTGTACTTTACTGTGTGTAATGCACTGATATACCCCAACCGTAACACACTAGAACTGTACTTTACTGTGTGTGTAATGCACTGATATACCCAACCGTAACACACTAGAACTGTACTTTACTGTGTGTGTAATGCACTGATATACCCAACCGTAAGACACTAGAACTGTACTTTACTGTGTGTGTAATGCACTGATATACCCAACCGTAACACACTAGAACTGTACTTTACTGTGTGTGTAATGCACTGATATACCCAACCCTAACACACTAGAACTGTACTTTACTGTGCGTGTAATGCACTGATATACCCAACCGTAACACACTAGAACTGTACTTTACTGTGTGTGTAATGCACTGATATACCCAACCGTAACACACTAGAACTGTACTTTACTGTGTATGTAATGCACTGATATACCCAACCGTAACACACTAGAACTGTACTTTACTGTGTGTGTAATGCACTGATATACCCAACCGTAAGACACTAGAACTGTATTTTACTGTGTGTGTGATGCCCCAATAACACCCCCAGCATAACCATAACACACTAGAACTCTTATGACTGGTGAGCGTTCTGAAACAAAATGGCCGCCTTGCTTCATCCGCTGGCTGTGGTTACCATAAAGTTCTCTTCCCCTTGAAGAGAACTGCTGTATAAACATCTCATTATACAAACATGATTATGATGATTATTATTGTCATTATTACCATTACTATTATTAATTAGGAGTGCAGTAGCGATAGCAGCCATCATCATAATTATCCTAATGATTATGATTTTTCTTAATACAGTAATAAGAATAATCACAATGAACCGGAACTACTACTTTTCATTATTATTTTCATAACGAGAGCGTACGCCAGCATGCTGTACCCATAGTGGCTCACGCTGTGATTGGCTGACAGGGTGGGGGAGACTCTCCCCAAATCAAACACCAGAGTTGTTTTCCACAAGTGGAGTGTCCAGCCCCAGCTTCCAGCTGATACTCTGTTTAAGGCGTCATCCAGAGCTCTGTGACAAACGGCCGCCATTTTCCTGTAGACTCTGAGCTAATGGGGGCGGGGGGGGGGGGGGGGGGGGGGGGGGGGGGGGGGGGATAGTGCTTTGTGAGGCTGTCGAATTGTGTCATAAACGGAACTAAAAGAAATAGAGAGGAAATAAAGGAAATCGGCGCTGTTCCTCTGACTTTTACAGAAGGTGGGCTTTCAGCTGCAGAGAGTAGTCTCTGTGTGGAATTTGCTGTTGAATTATTAAACGGCCCTGAGGTTTCATTGTAATTTTTTTGGGGGGGAATTGTGGGTATGACGGTAGCTTTGACTGGAGTGTTTTGGTTTTGTTCAGCTCTGAATCTGGGTTTGTTTGCTGGGTCCTGTTCGCCAGCATTGCGGATGCAGGCAGCCAATGCTTAGCACTTACAGCTGGGTCCTGGTAGGAGCTGCTCTGTGCCTGAGTCTTGAGTCTTAGTCTAAATAATTTCTTTTCCTGGAGCCTGGACTATTTTTACCCATCCGAGCCGAGCTGAGGTGAGAGCGGGGGCGGGGGGTGGGATGGGATGGGGGGGGGGGTTTGGGGGGTGATGGGGGGGGGGGGGGCGCAGCTTGAGCGTGGGTGTGGCCTCCCCCCCCAGCCCCCCCCCGCCCCCGAGTTCCACCAGCCTTCCGCTTGGCGGGGTTATGCATTTTTGATTTTTATTTTTATTTTTTATTTTTGAGCATGTCACATGCAGAAACGTGGCTCCCCGTTGGGGGGTGGGGGGTGGGGGGGTGAGGGGGGGATTGTGTTGCCACTTCGGTGAACCCACTGCACTCTGGCACAGAGAGGGGCAAGTTAGCGTTTGGGCACGGGGATTAGCGCTCCCCCCCCCCCCCCCCCCCCTCACAACGTACTCCCCCCCTTACCCACCTACTCCCCCCCCCCCCACAACTACTCCCCCCCCTTACCCCCCCCCCCCCCCCCCCCCTCCCCCGTCTCCTCTCCTGCTTCTGCTGCAAAAATAACACACTCCGCTCTCCTTTCCAACGATCATCCACCAGCATTTGCTGTTTGTTGAACAGAGACGGATAAAAAAGAAACATTGATACATTGTAAAAACAAACAAAAAAAAACGTATAAATCATTTAAATCATCGGGTGCATTGAGCCGTAAATATTTATAGCTCATGCTAATTTCCCTTGCATGTGCAGAAGATGTTTATTTGTTGTTTGTCTGATACAAATTGACATAAATTGAATTGTTGAACTATAAACGTTGGATTATGCTGTAATATTTATAGTTTATGCTAATTTCCAATGCTTGTACGCTACTGTTGAAAAAATTTTAATATTTCATTTTTGTTTGTTGGGTAGAGACAGATAAAAACTGACATTGATGCATTGTTATAAAAAAATAAAAAACAATGATTAACAATATTTTACTATAACATTTTATAGCTTATGCTAATTTGCTGTGCCTGTATAGACGAAGATGTTTACTATTTAATTGTTATTTGTTTGATGAGAACAGATCTGAAATAGATACATTACAAAAAGAAAATAATAAAAAATAACACTAAAGCATCGTACTGTAACATTCATAGCTTGCGCTAATTTTAGAAGCATGGAAATAATGCAAAGGCAGTATTTCTGCTGAAGGTGTGGTGTGAACATTGGATTATAGTCCTTTTTAAATAGTGCAACTGGAAGAAGTAAGTTTGTCTTGTCTGTCATTCTGTTTAAATCTTTCCTCCCCCATTTCAAATATAATTTGAAGTGCCAACAAAGTGCAAACTACTGGGCCTTTCCGAACAGTGACGGGGAAGAGAGCCACTGCCCTTATTTCCTTATATAACATCATTAGCTTGGGCTTTCTTCTGGGAGACGAACCATAGACGTCGTGTCGGATAGCAGTCCGACACATGACTGGTTTCCATGGTGCCCCCGAGTCTTTCCACGTGTGCACAGGGCTAACCTTGCTGAAACGCAGATCATTTTTATTTACCTCTATGGTACGTCTGCCTAGGGAGTTTCAACCTGCTACTTTAATCACGTTGCGCTTTCGTTCAGTGAAACGCATCTCACTTTGAGTCAAGCGAGTAGACAGTGATGCTGTATATCAAATAATAAGTAGCTTAAAAAAAATAGTATCTACTGCTTCATTTTAAAGGTTGGGCATCATTTATTTTATAGCAAAATGTGTATTTATTGCTAGTGTTTTTTCCATGTGTTTGCAGTTCTTTTTTTAAAAGTGTGTTGCCAGACTTTTTCAGCAAATTTCATAACCATAAAGTATTAGAGGGGAAATTGTCACAAACTGCAGGAAGATTCACCCCAGACCCCTGAGAGACCGGTCGATAAATGGAGAAGCAGTTAGTAAAATGGCCGGTGAAATTGGAATGAAGAAATTGAAAAAAAGGAACTGTAGAAATGTAACTGAAATCCTTCAGAAAAGCTGAATCTGGGTCGTACACTAGCTTCAGTCCTATTGCCATAGAGGAACCAATAATAGTGACAGAAACTCAGTGTTTGTTGTATTAGAGAAAAAACATGCGCACACACACACACACACACACATACACACACATAAACACACACTCACCAAATCACACACACACACAAACACACACACACACCTAAACACACACTCACCTCACAAACACACCCACACACACACACACACACACACACACACACACACACACAGAGGTGTGCTTTGTTACAGTTGGACTGAAAACCTACAGGTTGGTAGATCTCCAGGGGCAGGGTTGGTTACTGCTGCCCTGCAGAATAGGGAAGGCATTAGATTTCTATGGCGGCTATCAAACGCAGGCCGTTTGTGAGACCCCCTGTGGCCAGTCAGGCCTGTGTGTTCAGCCTCCTTCCTCCTGAAATCCCGCCAAGCCTGGCTGTGCTTTATGCCCTCGCCGCTCTGCAGTCCTGTTGCTTACCGCTAAACTCCGCGCTACGGAGATCAAAATTTACCCCAGCAGGAAGGCCCTGGGTTCGAACCCTGGCCACGGCCTCTCTGGGTGGCGTTTGCATGTGCTCTTCGTGTCCGCGTGGGTTTCCCCCGGTTACTCCAGGTTTCCTCCCCCAGTCCAAAGATGTGCAGCTAAGGTTAATTGGAGACTCTAATGGTGTGAATGCTGTGTGTGTGCCCTGCGATGGACTGGCGGCCTGTCCATGGTGTATTTCTGCTTCTCGCCCAATGCATTCTGGGATAGGCTCCAGCCGCCGCCCCCCCGTCCCCCCTTCCGACCCTGACCAGGAGTAAGCGGGTTTAGATAATGGATGGTCGGATGGAATGTGATGTAATGAGGGGGGGAAACAAAAACAGAGATCAGTCTTTTTTTTCGGGAGCAGAGGAAGTTTGGCTACGGAAGGAAGCAGCACATTTGTTTTACGCTGCATTTCAGATGAAAATCAGGGTCTTCCAGCGCAGACATTAATTAATCAGCAGATTTATTTTTATCGCATCACGCCGGGTCTTGATGGAGGCTTTAAAGATGCATGGGGCTCAGCACCAGACCAGATGCACACAGCAGTTTTTATCGGGGGGGTGGGGGCTGGGGGGGGGGGGGGGGGGGGTAAGGGGGGATCATATATTTTTGGCACCATCACGCACTGTGATGCCCAGAGAAAAGAAGGAGGCAATAAGGGGGTGGAATGCTGTTACATTAAAATGATAAAAATATTTTAAAAGATACTAAGTATAACTGTAAGAAGTATAACAGCCCTCCACAGTCCGATTTTTGTTTTTCTCATCAGTCTAAAAAAAAAAAAATTTAATAGAGAGAAAGCAGACAAGCTTGCGGATAGAGAAAGGACCGCAGCTCAGAGAATACCAATGCGGGAGGGGGCTCTTATATGGACCAAAAATTGGCCAACCTGCAGGCAGTGTCTGCAGGTTTAACTCCTGTCCTGGAGGGGGCAGTATTTTCAGGTTTAACTCCTGTCCTGGAGGGCCACAGTGCCTGCAGGTTCAACTCCAGTCCTGGAGGGGGCAGTGTCTGCGGGTTTAACTCCAGTCCTGGAGGGCTGCAGTGTCTGCTGGTTTAACTCCTGTCCTGGAGGGCTGCAGTGTCTGCAGGTTTAACTCCGGTCCTGGAGGGGACGCTGTGTCTGCAGGTTTAACTCCAGTCCTGGAGGGCCGCAGTGCCTGCAGGTTTAACTCCAGTCCTGGAGGGGGCAGTGTCTGCGGGTTTAACTCCAGTCCTGGAGGGCCGCAGATTCTGCGGGTTTAACTCCAGTCCTGGAGGGCCGCAGTGTCTGCAGGTTTAGCTCCAGTCCTGGAGGGCCGCAGTGTCTGCAGGTTTAACTCCAGTCCTGGAGGGCCGCAGTGTCTGCAGGTTTAACTCCAGTCCTGGAGGGGGCAGTGTCTGCGGGTTTAACTCCAGTCCTGGAGGGCCACAGTGTCTGCAGGTTTAACTCCAGTCCTGGGGGGCCACAGTGTCTGCAGGTTTAACTCCAGTGCTGGAGGGCCACAGATTCTGTGGGTTTAACTCCAATCCTGGAGGGCCGCAGTGCCTGCAGGTTTAACTCCAGTCCTGGAGGAGGCAGTGTCTGCGGGTTTAACTCCAGTCCTGGAGGGCCGCAGTGTCTGCAGGTTTAACTCCAGTCCTGGATTGGGTGCTGTGTCTGCAGGTTTAACTCCAGTCCTGGAGGGGGCGCTGTGTGTGCAGGTTTAACTCCAGTCCTGGAGGGGGCGCTGTGTCTGCAAGTTTCTGTGTTTTCCTTTCAATCAGCAGCCAAGTTAGGCCTTGGAAACAACCCCATGCACTCTTTACCCAATCAGTTGCTTAAAATTAGTTTTTAATGTGAAAAAACTACAGCAGATACAGTGCGACCCTCCAGGATTAAATTCAGGGACCCCTGCTCTAAACCCAAACGCAGCTTTTCTCTCGGCCCGTTCCCATGCCGACGGCGGCGGCGGCCCGTTACCGGGCGGATTTTGCCGCGTCAGGGATCTGGCTGTTTAGCGGCTCCTCGCAGATTGGGAGTGACGGGGCTGAGCGCTCACGGGGGACTGCTCCGCACCGCCGGCGGGTCATCGAGCGGTGACCCCATCAGTAGCGGCCGCTCGTTAGCCTCTCCAGCAGCCCGTCAGCCCCCCCCCCATCCCCCCCCCCATCCCCCTGCATGGTGCAGAGACTGGGAGGGTAAAAAAAAAGGCTGGGGGCCCTGGAAAATACTGGCCTCCACAGCACAAAAAAAATATGTTTAGTGATAAGATGCAGCAGTGCAGAGTTTAGCGGTAAGCTGCAGCAGTGCGGAGTTTAGCGGTAAGCTGCAGCAGCACAGAGTGTAGCGGTAAGCTGCAGCAGTGCGGAGTTTAGCGGTAAGCTGCAGCAGCACAGAGTGTAGCGGTAAGCTGCAGCAGCGCAGAGTGTAGCGGTAAGCTGCAGCAGCGCAGAGTGTAGCGGTAAGATGCAGCAGCGCAGAGTGTAGCGGTAAGCTGCAGCAGCACAGAGTTTAGCGGTAAGCTGCAGCAGCACAGAGTTTAGCGGTAAGCTGCAGCAGCGCAGAGTTTAGCGGTAAGCTGCAGCAGCACAGAGTTTAGCGGTAAGCTGCTGCAGCAGTGCAGAGTTTAGCGGTAAGCTGCAGCAGCGCAGAGTTTAGCGGTAAGCTGCAGCAGTGCAGAGTTTAGCGGTAAGCTGCAGCAGTGCGGAGTTTAGCGGTAAGCTGCAGCAGCACAGAGTTTAGCGGTAAGCTGCAGCAGTGCGGAGTTTAGCGGTAAGCTGCAGCAGCGCAGAGTTTAGCGGTAAGCTGCAGCAGTGCAGAGTTTAGCGGTAAGCTGCAGCAGCACAGAGTTTAGCGGTAAGATGCAGGAGTGCAGAGTTTAGCGGTAAGCTGCAGCAGCACAGAGTTTAGCGGTAAGCTGCAGCAGTGCAGAGTTTAGCGGTAAGCTGCAGCAGTGCAGAGTTTAGTGGTAAGATGCCGGAGTGCAGAGTTTAGCGGTAAGCTGCAGCAGTGCAGAGTTTAGCGGTAAGCTGCAGCAGCGCAGAGTTTAGCGGTAAGCTGCAGCAGTGCAAAGTTTAGCGGTAAGCTGCAGCAGCACAGAGTTGGCGGGATTTCAGTGGGAAGGGGGCTGCACACACAGACCTCACTGGCCACAGGGGGTCTCCTAAAAACCTGCAGGCATCAGTGCTACCCACTGCACCTCCACGCTGCCCATTGACGTCAATTTATAGGTTTATTTTAGGTTTATTGTCACATGAGGTTTATGCTCATAAATTCCTAGTGTTGTTACTGATGTTATCTGGCTGGTAACCAGCTCCTTCAGTTTCTGAATCGCATGACAACTGAGGGAATTAATGGTGTTGGTATGGGTTTACAAGAAACTTTTGGTAAAACTTTTCTCTGAAATGACCTTCATAAGAGCAATGTAAGTTTTTCCGTAAGCCATTTATGACTGCTTGTGTCAATGGTAGCAAATAGGCATACAGTGGTCACCACTAGTCCTGGTAACGTCAACAAGCACAAATGGGCACATGGTTATAACACCACTAGAATGTAGAATCAGTGGTGTTATAACCATGTGCCTATTTGTGCTTGTTGACTTAAGCATTCGTTAATGTTTATGAGGTGCTTATGAAGGGGTTATACATTCCTATGAAGCACCATTCATAGAACATTGTACCATGTTCTCATTGCATGGGGCACTTCTTAGCGCAATTTGACAAACTGCATTGTGGGTAACCGCTATGTTCTCACTGGATGATGTAATCCAGGAGTCTTCGTAAGGCCCCAGATTATTAAAAAATCATGCAGGGGGTTAGTAAGCCATGCATGAATAAGATGTAAGACGCACATGTGTGTGCGTAAACACCGGAGACGCATTGTTAATGTGTTTACTTGCTGTTCTCCCGCTATTGGGAGATATGCTGACTCTGGGCCGATAGCGACAGTTTTCCATACATCTGCAAGTTTTTTTTCTGACTAACGAAAAGGTAGCCTGTAGTGAGCAAATGACAGGCTACGTTTGGCCTTTGTGCTGCCAGTTCAAGTCCTGGTGACAAAGCTTGTCAATGCTTTGCCTCACAGAGAAATTTTAAAAAAGGCTTCTGGAATATGGAGAAGTAAGAAATAAAGGTGTTCGGTGAAGATCAGCTTCAATTTTCACACCTTCTCTGGGGAAACAATGCAGGTTATATATGGAAAAGGACAAGGTGTGTGTCGGGGGAGGTGTTGATTTAATCAAATTCCGATGAGCACTATGTTTTCAGTATTATTTTTTTATTTTTTATTTTTAAACTGTTCCCAGTGCGTGTAATGTAATACTTGAGCCCACTCGTGTGAAGTCGCAGTGTGTTATGGATGATGTTGGAGGGGATGCAGGGAGCTGGCTGAGCTGAAAGTGGGGTTTTGAACGATGATGGGCGCAATTTTTTGGTTTCATGTCGTTACGTTGGACGTAGGCTCGGAGACGTACTTTAAGCGATGTGCCATTGTTGAGGCAGCTCATAGCACAGCGATGCCCCCTTTCCTGTGCACAGCGGGAAGCATGGTGTTCTTCAATTGGCTATTTTTCATGGGAGTCTCCTGGAATGAAACGCTAGCAAAATGACCTCTTTAAGTCCTGAGCTCCCATTGGCCGAGGTGCTGGGGGGGGGGGGGGGGGGGGGGGGGGGGGGGGCAATCGGAGAGGTCGAGTCGCCATACTGTGTAATCATCAATTCAGAGATGATTTATGCGGCCTTACCTTTCATTTCATACCTCCTGTATGTCCTGTTTGCAGGTATAAGCTGTTTTACTTTGGGGTGCTGCCAAGGCGAAAATTGAAAAATTGATGAAATGTTAAAATGGGTTTCAGATTACTGTCAAAGGCGGAAAGTCATGAGAGGTGCGGGGGACTGGAATGAGGAGGCTGGCTTTTTTTTTTTTTGCGGCGTGCTTTTCGAACGTCTCTTTTCAGGGGTCAGTTAAAGTCAGCGCAGGACCTGAATTGAAAAGAAATGAATGGATTCCCGCTAAATGCTAATTGCATGTAAATGTATTCCCTGAACTGATGGTATATAATGGAGTTGACCCTGTCTGTGGTGGAAGCACAAGATAATGCCACATATATTTCAGTGTGAATTTCAGGGATTTGTGAGATTACAGTGCCATGAAAAAGTATTTGCCCCCGTCCTGACTTCCTGTATTGCTGCATATTTGTCACGCCGAATGGTCTCACATCTTTAGACAATGCTGAAACTGCGTAAACACAAAACGCATTTTTTAAAATCATTAAAGACCCCATGACACTTATCGCAAAAGAGTAGGGGGTTCCCCGGTGTCCTGGCTAAACACCCAATCTGGCTTTCTCTTAACCTGCTGCGACCTAAATCATCCCCTGATTTAATTGGCCAAAAATGGCTCGCTCCCTCTCCACCTCTGCTGATGTGTGGTGAGTGTTCTGGCACAAAATGGCTGCCGTGCATCACCCCAGTTGGGTGCTACACACTGGTGGTGGGTGAGGTGAGTCGTCTTCACTGTAAAGCACTTGGAGCTTCTGGGAAAGTGCAATATAAACGCAACGTGTCATTCATTGATTCGTTCAGTAGCGGGAGATTTTTCCGGGCCTTTCTCAGTAAGTGGACACGCTGCTGGGCTCAGTCTGGGGACAGGGGGGAGATCAGCTGAGTTACAGCACCAGGGGGTTTTTAACTTTTCCAGCAAATTCCGGATCATGACCTCAGCTCGAATTCGGAGAAGTTTTATAGCTGCAGTTTGAGAATGGTGACAGGGCAGGGCCCGGAACTGGAGTGCGGTTCTAATAGAACAGACGCCAAGGCTGGGATTGAACCTGTATTTGTCATTTATGTTGACTGATATGTAATAGCAAGAATTTCTCTTTTTTTTTCCTTCACCAACACAGTTTAGCAAGTTCAGCCATCACTAAAATTAATTTCCAAAACTTTGTGAAAAAAAAGTGTTACACTTGTCTTTGAACTCAAAAATTAAGGACACGCATTGATTGAATACAGGTCTAAACCTAGATGTAATATCTAGAGTAGGATATTGCTGTCTACGCGAGCGTAGCATCAAGTGCGAACAGGATGAGAATTAAACATTGATCCCAATTACGCTTCCTCACACATTTAGATTTTTAATATTTCATGTAATGCCTGGTTAAATATGTGTGCCTTTGTGTGGGAGAGTGTATGCTCATTCTGTGTCACTCGAACAGAACAATGCCTGTTCTGCAATATGCTGCAATTTCTGTCTGTCTCTTGCAGAGAGAGTGGGATCTGTTACCCAGTATGAAATCTGGTCGAATGTGGATGTCATTTAAAAAAAACATCCTGTAACGGTCCTGTAAATAAGTATAGTAAATTATGTAATAAAAAAAAAAAAAAAATAAAAAACTTTAAAAAAAACTAGTGTCACGATAACTTCATACGACATATCTTTGAACATGCAAAAGTGCTCGTCTATTTGCTTGCTCTCTTTGACCATTTTTTCAGCGTTCAGTGAGTTTTTCATTTTTAAAAAAAATTTTTTTTAACTTTTACCGTGAGCCCTCACGTGTAAGAGCAGCTGTTAGAGACAGCAGGAGATCGCCGGGAATGTTGATGCATCGCGGGAGCGTCGGGAATGTTAACGTATCGTGGGAGCGTCGGGAATGTTAACGTATTGCAGGAGCACCGGGAATGTTGATGCATCGCGGGAGCGCCGGGAATGTTGATGCATCGCAGGTAGCACCGGGAATGTTGACGCATTGCAGGAACACCGGGAATGTTGATGCATCGCGGGAACGTCAGGAATGTTAATGCATCGCGGGAGCACCGGGAATGTTAACGCATTGCAGGAGCACCGGGAATGTTGATGCATCGCGGGAACACCGGGAATGTTAACGCTTCGCGGGGTTCAGGTTGGGCCAGGAGACCGGCTCCTCTGGGAGTTTTAAGAGCTTCTCCTCATACATTTTAAACATTCGGGAGCCTCTGCACATGCCCTGTGACGGAGAGATATTTGAACGCGGGTGCACAGGTGCACCCCTGCTCTCTGGAGAGAAGGTTCAGCTCTGAGATCAAAAGAGGTGACCTTACCTGGGGTGCTCCACGGGGGGGGGCGGGCGGGGGCATTGTGGGTAACCTCACTGAGAGAACGCTCTCATCCCCCAGGGGTAACACTGACATTAGGCCAGCTTCCAGGGAGGGGATTGTAGGGTCTGTAGGTGGGGGGGGGGGGGGGGGGGGGGGGTGTATTTCATGAAGCAGGATTACTGAGTTAGCTGAATAACTGTGCAGAGTGGCAGTGTACTCATGCAGGGATATGAGCATAATCATAGTAAAACTTATGTATTTAGCATTTCCATATGCCCCCTTTGATGTGGCAGTCTGCTCGGTCCACGAGCATGTGACTGGGCTTTTAAAGTATTTTGTTTACACCTCTAAGCCCCCCCCCTGAATTGGACTCTTCCATAATCACAAGCAGGGGTGGACACTTCACCCCCCCCCCTCCCTCCCTAAGGTTCTAAAGGAATCCTCCACCATTGCCGTGTTAGACACTGTCCTCCTCTTTCCGCTTCACTTCCTCTCTGTTAAAGGACTGTCAGGAACGCGGATCTCACGAAACACTTAGTCTGTCTCCCGGACGAGACGTTAAACCGAGGTCGTTACATCGCATTACGTTTCGTCCGTTTGGCAGACGCTCTTATCCAGAGCGACGTACGATAAAGAGTTCCTGCCTCACTGTGGTCATTAAGGACCCCCGTGACAAAATTTGTGGGTCCCCCCCCCCCCCGGTGTCCTGGCTAAATTCCCAACCTGGCTCTCTCAACCTGCCACCTAATCAGCCCCTGATTTAAATGGCTGCCGTGCATCACCCAGGTTGGTGCTACACACTGTTGGTGGCTGAGGCGACATTTCCCCTCGTGAGTGTAAATACTAAATGAGTGCTATATAAAAGCAATGAATTATTGATTATTATTATGATTACTATTGCTAGCAGGAATTGTGGAACACACTGTGTGGCTGCTTGCCACAGTCAACACAGCACGAACTGCAGACAGCAGACCAGTGGGGCCTACCTGTGCGCTAGAGCGGTGGATTTAACAGGACAAGCCACCCAGCAGCACCCGTATAAAACGCATTTACCGTCCCTTAAACGACGGAGTGCACGTCTCCAGGCTCATTGTTTCACGTCTTTGAAAGTATTTCAGAAGGATGAGAACAGAGAGGGAAGTTGAGCGGTTGACGGCGGATCGATGGGAGCAGGCCGAAAAGCCTGACCCTGAGCGTGCGAGCGCTTCTTTAATCAATAAAACTTTATTTATTTCTTTTGCAGCTATTTATCCCGTCTGTTGTAACCCCTCAATTGGCCCGTCTGTGGGTGACAGCCGCCTGGACACCCACATCAATATCAGGGTCAGCCTCTGTTCTGGAAGCTTTTTGGATTGCAAGATTAATGGGATAGTTCACTTTCTTGAGGTTTATTATTCTTATTTCTTTCAGTTTTAGTGTCTTTTGAATTGGCTCAAAAGACGCTAAAATTGGCTTTGAATTGAGACAGGTTTTTGTGTGCGATGAAGGACGTTCTCTGATGACCTGTTGGCTTTACGTTGACTGCAGGGGGGAATTTTGGGGGTTCATGGTGAACAAAACCCCAGAACTTAAACTGTCACTTTGTAGCCTGGAAAACAATAACATCAAACATACCTGCACAAAAACGCCATCTTAAACCAGCCTAAACTTGTCACGCTAGTTTTATGCTGTGTTTTGGACAGTTTTAGCTGGTCAACCGACTGTTCGCCAGCTGACCAGCCTATACAGTCCGCCAGTTTGACCACCAGCTAACTTTGCCAGCTTAACCCACTTTGACCCGCTAGAGACAAGTTTTGACCCACCACGGACCAGCGATAACCAGCTGGAAGTTTCATCCAGTTTATAATCCGAGCTGGTCTTAGCTGGAATTTTTGAGCAGGGGAAGATTCTAACATCTAAGTTTTTTTTTTTTTTTTTTTTTTTACAAACATCTGAATTTTAAACAGTCTGAAATGGTGACAAAGAGAGTCACGGGGTGCGCTTCTTAAACCATAACACTTAAAGAATAGACTCCTGTGTGAATGAAGAAAGCTGAAAAAAACATTTTAGCGAGTCCCTAACAGTCTTATGCTGAAAAGAATGCAGTGTTGCCTGCTGCTGAATCAGGTCACAGCAACCTCCTCATGGCGAGAGCACTGCAGCTATTATCACATCACAACGCCACGTTCTGGGTTGTGAGAGAACTTTTTTCTTTCTCCCCAAGATATATATGCGTATGGATTAATGCATGCTACTGTGATCATTTTGCTTTGCACTTCTACCTTACACAGGGGATTTATGTACCTTATATTGCAAGTTATGACATTTCATTTTTTTAAAGTAGAGACTACTCAATACATTTAGTAAGTCTGGCTGTTTTACAATGTGCCCCCCCCCCCCCCCCCCCCCCCCCCCCTCAAAGCTGAACTCTCAGCTCATTTGTCACAAAACTAATGGTGCCCTCAAATAGGGGGTGGAACTTTGTAGAAGTGCTGTAATTTTTACATACCCAAACCAAAATGTATAAAAAATAGACTGAGGATCTGCACTTTAACCCCATGCAAATTGTTTGATTAGAAATCTAAAATGGTGGAGTACAGAGCCAAATCAAGAAGAAAAAAAAGTATTTGTCCCTAAGAATATGGTTCTCTATATGTATGTATAGAGCAATCTCATGTACCCCCCTGCCAACCCCCCCCCCCCCCTGTCCCCTGGCCTGGTACAGCATGCTATCTGCCATACCCAAGACCCACCCCACAGCCCCCACCCCCCCCCCCCCCCCCCCCCCCCCGCCTGTCTGGTTCAGCGCTTCAGTACACATCAGTGCACTCTGATGTCCGTCAGCCACAGATTCACAAGGCTGTTTTCACACGGAGAGGAGACGACAATGACATTACATTACAGGCATTTGGCAGACGTTCTTATCCAGAGCGACGTACAACAGATTGTATAACCGTAACCAGGGACAAGTGTGTTGAAAACCCTACTCTATTTATCTTATTTTTTGTTATATATACACTTACTTGTATTTTCTTACCTATTCTCCTTGTTCTGTATTTTTAATGCACTGTGTAAAGCACTTTGAATTGCCATTGATGTATGAAAATGTGCTATATAAATAAACTTGCCTTGCCTTGCCTTGCCTTGCCTAGAGGGAAGTACAGTTCCAAGTGCAGGGAGCGACCGCGTAGTTTAACTTGGACCCTGTAGGTTAATCTGATCAACACTTCACCAAGCGGCCCTCGTCGCAGAAATATCATTTTCACGCTCGCAGAAATCGTTCCTATAACTTCCATTCCATTACAATTGTGGAGGCCTTTTTTTTGGGGGGGGGGGGGGGGGGGGGGGGGGGTTTGCAGTTTTGTAAAATCGCACTTGCTTCAGCACTTGGCATGGTAATAGAATGTACTGGATTACACTGTACATATCTGTTTCTCACTGCAATGATTATACGATATTCAATATTGCAATATCTTTTCTGATATTGATAAATATGTTATATTTTAGGGTGAGTGGTTATAGCCATGGGAAATGCTATACCGGACATGACGGCCTGATAATTAGATTCAACAAAAGTAAAATCAGCGTTTTCTGCCATGCATGGCTTACTTTTCATTTTGTTCTCTTTTTGTGTTGGCACTTATCCAGTGTCTGTTTGCTTCAAAGCCCTACGGTTATTAGGGTTGACAGCAGTGATAATGAATTGTGTTTGCACTGCACCTTCTATTGATCTAAAATCACTTCACTGTGAAGTAGGACGTGAGTCTAAAAACACTTCACTGTGAAGGAGAGGGGACTCTAGAAGTGGTTACCTGTGAAGGAGAGGGGATTCTAGAAGTGCGTTACCTGTGAAGGAGAGGGGATTCTAGAAGTGCTTACCTGTGAAGGAGAGGGGACTCTAGAAGTGCGTACCTGTGAAGGAGAGGGGATTCTAGAAGTGCGTACCTGTGAAGGAGAGGGGACTCTAAATGCACTTGACTGTGAAGGAAGTGTCTCTAAAAGTTCTTCTCTGTGAAGGAGTATTTCACAGTATTTTTAAAAAATGTATTTCAATGTATTTTAAACTGATAATCATAAATAATATATAAATCATAGAAAACGGGAAGAAACACATAAACACACATGAAAAAGATAATTTTTTTCTCTGGGGAAAACCTAGCAGCTAACATTAGCCGTATAGCAGGTCGGTTGCAAAAAAATAATTTTAGGCACCGTCGTGATTTGCAGCCTAGACTGTCAGCGATACCCCCTGAGGCCAAGAACTACTGCTCAAAAAAAAATACATAAATAAAAACAAAAAGTAAATTTTAATTACAGCTCCACGGCTCTACAAATCATGGATGCCCTTGATTGGCTTCCAAAAAGAATGCAAGAACCTGTCATTGAACGGTTCTCTCTTCTAATTAAGTACACTTTTTAAATAAAGTCTGAATTGCTGCAATCCTGATTTTGAGCAGCGGTTGAACGGAGGACAGACTGGCGGGCTCTGTGGCCTGGTCTTCTGTGTTTGCTGAGGAAACGCTCCTTTTCGAGTTGGATCAAAAGTGTGACGTTAATAATATTGTAATGATACACCCTTGGAAAAGTTATAGCATGCTCTTAGGCTGGATTGTCGGAAACTCGAAAATCAGCTGTCACCGATCAGATCGAGCAGTGTCGTGTCTTTATGTGTTGCTCATAACTAATATGGATTGCATGTATTTAGTGCCCTTCATTCCATAATCTCAACTCACTATAGACCAAAGGGGGAAACTCCTCAACCACCAGCACTGTGTAAAACCCACCCAGGAGATGAATGGCAGCCATTTTCACCAAAACTTGTTTTGTTTTGCTTTACTAATAAAATAATAATCAGTTGCTTCTGATGAATCGTGTTCTCGTGTGGGTGGGCATGGTCCTTCCAACTGCACCCTGCAATTCCAGAACCACTGTCCTGTAATATACATACTAATATAATACACTGTCATTGGCTGAATCTAGGCTGAACCAATCAAATTGAAGCTAACTAATCCGACAAACCGTGACTTCCCTCCCCCAGATACTGACGAAGGCAGAGATCATCTGGGGTGAAAACCTGATATGAATATCCCAGTAGAAGAAATTTCATAAAGTATCCGGACCGCGGTGAAATTAATATACCGTATAACCGAACCCCATCTCAGATCGAGAAAAGGAAACGAGCGAGCGAGCGGCAGCTCGGCGCTCCCCGTTTCCAGACTCGCGCGGACGGAGCGCTCCCCTAATTAGCACGCTAACGAGCGCGCCGGAGAGGAGCGCCAGATGTTCGCCATGGCAACAGGAGGGCCCGGGCCGCAGATGTTCGGCGCGGTTTTTTTTTGATCGCCGAGGACTTCCTGCCGGCCGCTTCCCCCCTAAGTTTTGTCGCTCGTCGTCGTCAGAAAAAGAAAAAAAACTCCGGATGAGAGAAATGGTTGGGAGCCTGTGTGGCGTGCTGCGTTTTATTTATATTTTTTTTGGGGGCTTTTTTCAGCTTTATTGGACAGGAAGTGTAGAGAAACAGGAAGAACAGGGGAAGAGAAAGAGGGAGAGACGTGCGACAAAGGGTCGCGCGGTCGGGACTCGAACCGCCAACGTCGCGGCTCGGAATGAGCATGTGGACAGTGCTCTACAGGCCACGCCACGAGACACCCCCCCCCCTGTTCTGCCGCATTTTTTAACGGGCTTGGATCACATCATGGGCTCCACAGACACGTTGGCCCCCCCCCCCCCAAACAACAACACCATAACAAGCGCCTTTACTGCGTCACCGGGGCAGCAGTGCAGATGCACCGCTCACAGCAGCGACCGCGGGGCCGTGCGGCGTGGGGTGGGGTGGGGGGACATTATCATACTGCGGCGTTATCGGTTGCCTAGTAACCGCTGCTAACGCAAGCTAGCGATGCGTCGCGCGATATATCAACCGTAATTAATCCGCGAATAAATCCCTCTCGGCAAAGACGCCGACTCCGGTGGCCGGTCCCAGGCCGCGAGGAGGGTGCTTCCTTTCGTGGAACTTTACCGCACACGATGGCGAACAAAGAAACTTTAATGCCTGGCTCAGCGGGTCTCCTCATGAATATGTATGTGTGCCGAGATGTTATCCACTCAGCTTTGGGGGGGGAAAAAAAAAAGACTGAGGCTTTGAACTTGTGAACTACAACACGATTTACATCACAGGCTTACTTAACACTTGTGCTGTGTCTTATTCTGAATGTAAAATTTTATAACCGTTTTTTGTAACTGCTCTTCCAACCCGCTACTTTTTTCAGCTGTTACAAAAATGGTTTTGAAACATCAGATTCAGAGTAACATACAGCGCAGTTGAGCTTGTGATGTGAATCGTACTGTAGTTCACAAACCGGTGCCTGCCCGCGGCAGATGGGTTCCCCCTCTGAGTCCGGCTCTGCTCAGGTTTCTTCCTGTTATCAGTCAGGGAGTTTTTCCTTGCCACTGTTGCCCTAGGCTTACTCTTTGGGGGCCGGTTCTCTGTAAAGCTGCTTTGTGACAAAGCTCCTTTGTTAAAAGTGCTATACAAATAAAAATTTATTAATTGATTGATAGTACAAAGCACCAGTCTTGCGTAAGTGTTCAGTAAGTTTGTGATGTGAATCGTATTGTAGTTCACCTGTACAAAGCACCGGTCTTGAGTAAGTGTTGAGTGAGTTTGTTAGGCTGTGCACTGTGACTGTGACCCTAACACAGGTTCTCTGCGGGTTCCTCAGGTGGTTGTGCGCTGTGACTGTGTCCCTAACAGAGTCCCTTTGTGGTCCTCAGGTGGTGATCCTGTTCTTCCCCCCGAGCGTTTTCCGCTGCATCCTCCTGAGGTGGGTCCGGCTGCTGGGCTTCGCCGTCGTTTACGGGACGGTCATCCTCAAGCTGTACAGGTGCGTTACCTGTCCTCTGCGCCGTGGGCTCACAGGGCGTGTGCCTGTCCAGACCCTGTGGAACCTGTGCTGGGCAGCACGGTGGCGGTGCAGGGGGTAGCACCTCACAGACAAGAAGGTCCTGGCCGGGGCTTTTCTGTGTGGAGTTTGCATGTTCTCCCTGTGTCCGTGTGGGTTTCCTCTGGGTACTCCGGTTTCCTCCCACAGTCCGAAGACATGCAGGTAGGCTAATTGGAGACTCTAAATTTCCCACAGGTATGAGTGTGTGAGTGTGTGGTGTGTGTGCCCTGCGATAGACTGGTGGCCTCTCCAGGGTGTATTCCTGCCTCTCACCCAATGCACGCTGGGATAGGCTCCAGCGACCCAGACCAGGATGAGCAGGTATACACCAACAATTATACCCATTTTACAAGGTAAGGAACTGAGCTTGGAACATAAAGGTTGCGGTTTTTATTCCTGGGTGGGACACTGTCGCTGTACCCTTGAGCAAGTACTTAACCTGCGTTGCTTCAGTATATATCAGCTGTATAAATGGATGCAAATGCCATGAAAAAATGTTGTGTGTATCGCTCTGGATATGTGCATCTGCTAAATACATGTAGTGTACAATGTGGCAGGGCTTATTCTGTGAAAGCTTTAACATTCAGAAACATGATATTGATAAAGTGATTTAATATTAAAACTAGGAAAATATCACTGTTAGGCACAACAGGATCCATCTGGGTTAGGAAAGCAAAAACCAAACAAAGGAATTAATCAAATCTCAGCTACAGAAAGACACAACAGTGCGGGATTAACCAGTAAACACTGAAGGGAAATTGATTAGCAAAAGCTTGGATAAATAGAGGAGCATGTTCTAACACAAGAGCTGAACGAATAAGTACCACACTTGCACTGCATGAAAAATAGAGTTTCTGGAAGATATCCAACCTGCTAAATTTGTGAAATGTGGGGTGTGGTCTGCGATGGGTGACTTGGATACGCCCTATGAATTAAAGGACTCTGACGGTCCTTAAATTTTACGGCGTGTCCCGAGATGTGGACGGCCGTGTTCGGTAACTTACGCGAAGTGTCTGAGCGAGAACACCTCCGCGCACAAACATTACGTCCCGTTTCTGACACAGACGCTGCGGTTCCGACATTGACACACACTGCACACGGCAGGAAAGGTGTCTGTTTTTGGATTTACGTCCCCCCCTCCCGTAAACACCCCTTTTAAATGCAGCGTTGTGGGCGTTCGCACACATGGTGTTGCAGACCCCTTTCAGGAAAGACATGGGAACACAGTTTGGGTTTTAACTGCAGGCAGGAGGCAGGTCGGCCATGTGGTGATATGGTGACATTTTGTCCATGCTATTAAATGTCAGTGTGTGTTTCTTCCTGTGGGAACGCGCTGGCCTTGTAGTCCAGGCTGCGCCATTTCGCGGTGACAGAAAAGGTGGGGGGGGGATTAGATGGCAGTCGGAGAGGAGCGGGACCACCCCCCACCTCATAGATTGATTTCCTCCTTGCACCTGGCAGCTCCTGGGAGATTCTCCAGGCCATTGCCCACCAAGTCAAACGCTCACAGGAAGTGAGGGGAAGCTGGGTAATGTAGTTCAGCGAGCTGGCCATTTGGAGTACTCTCCTCAGGGGACCGACTAAAGACAGTGAAACCCAGGCAGCTTAGAGGGAGGGGCTTAGTGTGATTTTTCAAGGAGGGGCAATGTGGGGTAATTCCAGCCAGGGCCAGAAAAGTCTCCCTTATATAAGAATATGTGAGATATTACATTTTTTTAAAAAGCATTGTTAGGCCATTAGTCAAAGCTGTGACTCACACACACACACATGCAGACACATGCACAAACAGCACAGACACCCTCATATAGACATTCACAGGTAGCAGTTCGTATGAGTACAATAACGATCTAAAAAAGACATTTTCTTGTTGTCACGCATTTATGTTCACATCATAGACCAACTTATTTTTTTGCCTACGCACGCAGAACCGTTGTTATTACCTCTCTCTTTTGGAAGACTCGAGGGGGGGAATCCACAAAAGGACCGCTGTGCTCTTTGTGTCTCTTAAACTGTCGCAACACCAGAAAGGAATTGCAGATGATGCACTGAAGCACTGAATGGAATGTGCTTCCAGCTGCAGCGCCAGGCCAGGAAATCTGCAACAGCACTTCTTAAATTAAAGTGTGACGTATTATTGTACTTGTGAACGGTGGCCACTACAAACTACTTGGTTATTCGATTTTGGATAAATACTTTAGTGAATCGGTCATTAATATGGCACGTTAATATGGTTTCAGGTTAAATGTCCTGTGTTAATTCAACTCTAGCAGAGTTTATATGAGTCCATCTGCCCATAGTATGTATAAACTCTCTAAGAATTGATTTAACACTTAACATTTTACTCTGTAGTGTTTGGAGCTGTTGCATAATAACCAGCACAAACAGCATTTTATAAAGCTCTGGAATCCAAGTGCACTTTTGCCTCTAATTATCTGCTAGGTGTTTAAGTAAGCGTAGAATAAATCTTTCTGGCACCTCCTCCACCCCCAGGAAACACGGCTGACAGAGAGACTCATCACCTCATTAGGCAGATGAGTGAGTGGGGTTGAGTCGCACAAGAGATGCCTGAACCACCGGTGAGCGCGTAACCAGGGGCGATCCCACATTGATCCTATACATAAAAAAAATGGAGGACACTTTACTTGAACTACAGTTGTACATAACGCTTGTCTTGTTCTAGAATGTTCTGCAGGGTTTCAATGGGGCTGTTCTCATGATCAGCTACTCTAGTGAAAGTGTTCTGACTGGTGTGGTGTTCCACTCTGTAATGTTCCGCAGGGTTCTGAAACACTTTCTGTTCTGGAATGTTCTGCAGGGCTCTGAAACATGTTCTGCTCTGGAATGTTCTACGGGTTCTGAAGGTGTTCTGCTCTGGAATGTTCCACATGGTTCTGAAACATGTTCTGCTCTGGAATGTTCTGCAGGGTTCTGAAGGTGTTTTGCTCTGGAATGTTCCGCAGGGCTCTGAAACACATTCTGTTCTGGAATGTTCTGTTCCGCAGGGTTCTGAAGGTGTTCTTGTCGCGCACGGCCCAGCGGATCCCCTACATGACCAGCTGCCGGGTGCTTCGCCTGCTGGTCGTCATCCTGCTGGTGGTGAGCTGGTTCCTGGTCGCCTGGACCCTGGCCGTCTGCCAGAACATGGGCCGGGACCTGTCCCCGATCACCGTGGGCGTCACCCCGGAGGGCCTGCAGTTCAGCCTCTGTCTGCTCGACCGCTGGGACTACATGATGGCCGTCGGTAAGCCACGCCCCCACACACCTCCTCCAATCACAGACGCGCCTGCACACCTCCTCCAATCACACTGTCGCCATAGACTCATCCTTTCTGCACACCTCCTTCAGTCACGGTGAAGCGTTTGGGAGATCTTAATTTCACTTTTTTTTTTTTTTTTGTCTTCAAGGCAGAAGCAGTTATTGGTCCTGTGAGTTATTTTTTAAATCTCCCATAATTCTTGGCGCAGTTGTGAGTGAAGCAGATGGTGAAACAGAATGGGCTGTTCCTGTTGGATGTGGGGGGGGGGGGGGGGCTGTTTAAAGGGTTTGGGGGTGCTGGGGGGGGGCACTTTTTAAATATAATAATGAAATAATAATTAAAACTGCCTGTCCATATTAGGACTGGAATACAGGGCATATTCAGGATGTGGCATTCAGTGTGCCTCTAAAAGGGGGGCTGGGAGGGAGTGGGAGGGAGAGATGGAGTGGGAGAGAAAGATGGAGTGGAAGAGAGAGATGGAGTGGGAGAGAAGGAGAGTGAGATAAAGACGGGAATTGGGAGATAGAGAGAAAGATGGAGTAGGAGAGAGGTGGAATGGGAGAGAAGGAGAGAGAGAGAGGGAGGGAGGGTCTGAGAGAAAGCTGGCATGGGAGAGAAGGAGAGAGAGAGACAGGGAGTGGGAGAGGGAGGGAGGGAGTGAGAGAGAGGTGGGGTGGGAGAGGAGGAGAGAGAGAGACAGGGAGTGAGAGAGAGGGTGTGGGAGAGAGAGGTGGAGTGGAGAGGAGGAGAGAGAGGGAGTGGGAGAGAGAGGTAGAGTGGGAGAGGAGGAGAGAGAGAGACATGGAGTGAGAGAGATGGAGTGGGAGAGAGAGGTGGAGTGGGAGAGGAGGAGAGAGGGAGGGAGGTAGTGAGCGAGAGGTGGAGTGGGAGAGGAGGAGAGAGGGAGGGAGATAGTGAGAGAGAGGTGGAGTGGGAGAGGAGGAGAGAGGGAGGGAGGGAGATAGTGAGAGAGAGGTGGGGTGGGAGAGAGGAGGAGGAGAGAGAGAGTGAGCGAGGGAGGTGGAGAGAGGGTGGGAGGGAGAGAGAGGGAGGGAGGAGTGAGAGAGAGAGGTGGAGTGGGAGAGGAGGAGAGAGGTGGAGTGGGAGAGAGAGGTGGAGTGGGAGGAGGAGAGAGAGGTGGAGTGGGAGAGAGAGGTGGAGTGGGAGAGGAGGAGAGAGCATCTTCTCGGTTTGACAGGAGCAGTGATTCATTCTGACTAACACCCAGAGAGGGTGTGAGGGAGAATGCAGAGGGAAACTCGGTGGAAGTTCGCGGTGCTTTTCTGAGCAGAGTGTGACCTCAGGTGGGGGTGCGAGAGAGTCTCACACTGCACCCCCCTCGCCTCCATTTTTAACCAGCCCTGGCAGCAGCTGTTTCTCCCAAAAATAGGCTTTGAGTTCAGCATTCCGTCGATAATTCCGTTGCGTTTGCTACTTGTGTGATTTCACCTCGCTACATATTCCTGTTTCTGTAGTTTAGTGTGAAAATGAGGCATGATGGGAGACTACCATGACCCCACTGGGGTGTGTTATCTCTGCTACGTTGTGAGGACCCTGTTTTTCTCCCTCCTCACACAGCCGAGTTCCTCTTCTTGCTCTGGGGCGTGTATCTCTGCTAGGTTGTGAAGACCCTGTTTTTCTCCCTCACACAGCCGAGTTCCTCTTCCTGCTCTGGGGCGTGTCTCTGCTATGTTGTGAGGACTGTGTGTGTTTTTCTCCCTCACACAGCCGAGTTCCTCTTCCTGCTCTGGCGTGTGTTATCTCTGCTATGTTGTGAGGACCCTGTTTTCTCCCTCACACAGCCGAGTTCCTCTTCCTGCTCTGGGGTGTGTTATCTCTGCTACGTTGTGAGGACCCTGTTTTTTTCCCTCACACAGCCGAGTTCCTCTTCCTGCTCTGGGGCGTGTTATCTCTGCTACGTTGTGAGGACCCTGTTTTTCCCCCCCCTCACACAGCCAAGTTCCTCTTCCTGCTCTGGGGTGCTACGTTGTATCTCTGCTACTCTGTTGTGAGGACTGTGTTTTTCTCCCTCACACAGCCGAGTTCCTGCTTCCTGCTATGGGAGGACTGTGTTATCTCTGCTACGTCTGGGGCGTGTATCTCTGCTACGTGAGGACTGTGTTTTTCTCCCTCACACAGCCGAGTTCCTCTTCCTGCTCTGGGGTGTGTTATCTCTGCTACGTTGTGAGGACCCTGTTTTTCCCCCTCACACAGCCGAGTTCCTCTTCCTGCTCTGGGGCGTGTATCTCTGCTACGTTGTGAGGACCCTGTTTTTCTCCCCCACACAGCCGAGTTCCTCTTCCTGCTCTGGGGTGTGTTATCTCTGTGTGTGAGGACCCTGTTTTTCTCCCCCACACAGCCGAGTTCCTCTTCCTGCTCTGGGGTGTGTTATCTCTGCTACGCTGTGAGGACTGTGTGTGTTTTTCTCCCTCACACAGCCGAGTTCCTCTTCCTGCTCTGGGGCGTGTTATCTCTGCTACGTTGTGAGGACTGTGTGTGTTTTTCTCCCTCCCTGTTCCTGCTCTGGGGCAGCCCCTCACACAGCCGTTCCTCTTCCTGCTCTGGGGCGTGTGTGTGTTTTTTTCTCCCTCACACAGCCGAGTCTCTGCTACGTTGTGAGGACCCTGTTTTTCTCCCTCACACAGCCGAGTTCCTCTTCCTGCTCTGGGGCGTGTATCTCTGCTACGCTGTGAGGACTGTGCCATCGGCGTTTCACGAGCCGCGCTACCTGGCCGTCGCCATCTACAACGAGCTGGTCATCTCCGCCGTATTCCACATCGTCAGGTGAGCAGGTCTCTGGGACTCCCCGCAGACAGAGCCCGGGGGGGGGGGGGGGGGGATTTCACCAGGTGAGCTCAATAACTGAGTAAAAAAGTTTTACTCAGCGCAGTTATCCAGCTAACTCAGTAATCCAGGGCCCTGTTTCACAAAGCCGGATAACTGAGTTAGCAGGATACCAACACCGAGCAAAACCCGGAACAGCTCTTTTTACTTCAGTCCATGTTCCAGATTTAGGAGGGTTCTGGGGTTTACAGGTGTCCAGCAAACTCAATACTCCTGCTTGAAGAAATACCCCCTCTGAAAGTGAATAATAATAATAATGATAATTATATTCATCATCATCATCATCATCATCATCATCATTATTATTATTATTATTATTATTATTATTATTATTATTATTATTATTATCATTATTATTATTATTATTATTATTATTATTTCCTGGCTTTTTTTGACATTCAGTTCTGCGATATGATGAAATGGTTGGTTGTCTGTACCATTTACTTCAAACAGATAATCCACTCTTAAGTCTTCAGTGAAAGGTAAAGTTAGTCAGGAGGTCAGATCTTAACCCCACCCCAACTCCCCCAAATAACAGGCCTCAGTGCTCTGTCCTTTCTCCAGGATAATACCAGCAATAACATGTCTCCCTTCCCTGCGTTAGTCAGCTAATGGTTAAAAAAAATGCACTGCCCCCCCCCCCCCAGAAACAGCATAATTGGAATTTCTTCTGGTCGGAACAGTTGGGTAATGAGGCTTATCTCCCCCGCGCATGTTTTCACACACACCTGAGACGTGTTCGGGGAGTTGGGGCGGTAGCGTTTCGTGTTTTAGCTGTGAATTCGTCTGGCTGTGTTCTTTAAATAGAGCCTGAGAAGCACCAAGGCTACGCGTTCGGCGGCGATGCTCAAAAGCTCTTTTTTTTCTCTTTTCTTTTTTTTCTTCCTTTTTTGCAGCGGCAGGAGCATTTTATCATAGCCTACTTGCGGCGTGACAGTATTCCCCACAGGAAGAATTTCTGGCTCAGGAGCAGCGGTAGTCTCCTGCTCCTACTTTTTTTTTTTATTGTTGTGAAAATGTGAGCCTGTGAGTCTGCCTCTGGTTTTTTTTGAATGTCACAAAAGCGGAAGACCGCCTCTACAGGGCCACAGGCGCTCCTCCTGGGACCGCTGCTGCTTAATCACATCACCGCCAACCGCTCCTCTCGGTACTAGATAGAAGACCACCATGAACCGCTCCTTCTCTTGCTATTAAATATTAGACCACCATGAACCGCTCCTTCTCTTGCTATTAAATATTAGACCACCATGAACCGCTCCTTCTCTTGCTATTAAATATTAGACCACCATGAACCGCTCCTTCTCTTGCTATTAAATATTAGACCACCACGAACCGCTCCTTCTCTTGGTATTAAATATTAGACCACCATGAACCGCTCCTTTTCATGGTCCTAGATAGAAGACCACCATAAGCCCCTCCTATTAATGGTACTAGACAGAAGACCCCACCATGAACCGCTCCTTCTCGTGGTCCTAGATAGAAGACCACCATAAGCCCCTCCTATTAATGGTACTAGACAGAAGACGCCACCATGAAGCACTCCTTTTCATGGTACTAGATAGAAGACCACCACGAAGGGCTCCTTTTCATGGTACTAGATAGAAGACCACCACGAAGGGCTCCTTTTCATGGTACTAGATAGAGGACCACCATGACCCTCTCCTTTTCATGGTACTAGATAGAAGAGCTCCTCTTTTTTTGGTACTAAATAATACACCACCACGAATCGCTCCTTCTCATGGTACTAGATAGAATACCTCCATGAACCACCATTGTTATGGTACTAGATAGAAGACCACCATGACCATCTCCTTTTAATGGTACTAGATAGATGACCACCATGACCCTCTCCCTTTAATGGTACTAGATAGAAGACCACCATGACCCTCTCCTTTTAATGGTACTAGATAGATGACCACCATGGACTGTAGAGCCCTGGGGGAGGGAGGAAGAGGAACTGGCGGAGGGAAGAGAAATGAAGCAGGGGATCAAGAAGGAGAGAGAAAGCGAAAGTGAGAGTGATAGAAAGGGAGATGAAGGAGAGAGGGAGTCAGTGCCCATGAGAGAGAGGGAAAGAGGGGGAGACAGAAAAGGAAACATGTAAGGTTTTGATTGGAGCAGATTTGTTTTCCCTCATTAAAAAAAAACACTAAAGCATCTGGCCATTAATGTTCATTAAAAAGTAATTACAAGAGAAAAAAAAGACGATATTAAGTTTTTATATACTGTAGATACAGCAGTTACCACCTCTGGTGGTCAGAGAGCTGTTATCAAGTTTAAAAAATAAAACCCCAATGACCTGCTCAATGCATGAGTGCAAAATAACTTATACTTCATAGTGAAAGAAATCCAGGTAGGATCATAGATGGTAGACAGCAGGTCTGTGCTGCTCCTTGTGCACTCCAGGATGCTGTATGACGTAATTCTCTACTGTACTGTCTTTGTTTACCACGCTTCCTGTAGCTCCCTGTAGTGTTGGTCTAGTGTTTTTCCATCACTATTAAATGAAGACAAAATTTGAAGGAGCGGCAGGATCCAGCTCCTTTACTCCTTGATTATTTTGCATTATTTTAATTTACAATTTCTTGTTAAAGCCTTTGTGGAAGTTTTATTTTCAGCCTTTGCCCAGGCAGGGGTGGTGTGGAGTGGGGTGGGGGGTAGAGTGGGGTGTGGGGGGAAGGGGGCAGTTTTTCTTTTTGCCTGTAGGTAGTAAGATAGCGTCTCAGGTTGCTGAAATTGTCAGAAGTAATCTTGAGATCACAACGTTATCTGGTCCTGGCTTCTTGCCAGGCGCTCGCTCTGGTTGGGCTCCCTTGGTAGCAGTGATATACAGCAAACTGAAGTCCATTGTGTTCCGTCAGGTTTGATCTAATTGTGTTTTTCTTAAAAACGACTGCTTGCCACCGTTTTATTAAGTTTTTATTGACAATATTTTCACCCCCTAATCCATCCATTTTCTGGCTGCTCTAGCCTACATTGATTGATGGCCTCGGCTCTACTGTGATTCATTTAATGTATCGTGAACATGTCAACCGCGTAAGTTTTTCTGGACGAAAGCATCCATCAAACAAATAATTAAATAACGCGTATCCTCGCCATAAATTATAATTCTTCTAAATCTAAATTGATTTTTCTTGGATTAATGACGACACGTCTTCCCTCTCCATTAACCAAAAGGCTCAGCTTAATGTGAAACTCACTGAAAAATGAAAAGACGTGTCGTCCTGTCAGCCATTTTAATGACCCTGAGGTGGAGGGGCATCTCTTCAGTATCTATGGCAACCCAGGACTATGGGGGCATTTGTGAGAGTGCTGTTTTACTGCTAGTAACATCACCGCCTCACCGTCCGCCTCTGTTTGGACTTCTTGACATTTTCACTGAATTTACGGCATCAGTACTGTGTTAAATACGTCACCTCTCTGGTGTATGTACGCTGTGTTGTATCGTTGGCTATAATCATATTTTATCGGCTGATACCAGCTATCTCGGCCAATTTAAGCTATTTAGGCTATTATCGGCCATAATACGATACAACCTCTTTATTACTGTGTATTTAACGTGGCGGTAAGGGTTGTGTTTGACCACTCTGTACTGATTGGCTGCTCCAAACGTGGCAGTAAGGGTTGTTATTTGACTGCTCGCTGCTGATTGGCTGCTCCAAACGTGGCAGTAAGGGTTGTTATTTGACTGCTCGCTGCTGATTGGCTGCTCCTAACGTGGTGATAAGGGTTGTGTTTGACTGCTCGCTGCTGATTGGCTGCTCTCCCACCCCAAGGTTCACTCTGGCTCCTGCCCTGCACCCTGATTGGATGCTCATGCTGATCTTCGGCCACACCCACCTGACGGTCACCGTCACTCTGGGGCTCCTGCTCATTCCCAAGGTAAATAATAACAAAAATACCAATAATAATAATAATAATAATAATAATAATAATAATAATAATAATAATAATAATAATAATAATACCACACAACTCAAGTGCAGAAGATGGTGGTAATGGGGAGAGCATACCTCCTGTGGAAAGTTTTGGAGTAAAACCGTTTTGTCCGTGTTTGGGACACAGTTAATCCAAATGCTGTAAAAAAAATATATATATATATTAATAATAATAATAATAATAATAATAATAATAATAATAATAATAATAATAATCATGTCCTCCTCAGTTCTTGTTCACGGCGACACACACACGTGATGACATCGCCACAGAGGCCTACGAAGACGAGCTGGACATGGGCCGGTCCGGGTCCTACCTGAACAGCAGCATAACGTCCGCCTGGAGCGAGCACAGTCTGGACCCCGAGGACATCCGGGTGGGTGCTGATCGCGTCCCCATCCCCCGTTAGTGCGAGGCTCTTCAGCTCCTGGGCCAGGGCCAGATGTGGCCTGCTGTGAACTTACTCTTGGCCACTTTAAATTGTCGAGAAGGACAAAAAAAAGCATTTATATTTCAAATGCCATTTAGATACTGGTAATACATAGTCATGTACATGGGGAGACAGTGTAGTATAACAGGTAAAGAGCTGGTCTTGCAACCTAAAGGTCATAGATTTGATTCCCAGGTACAGCACTGCCGTTGTACCTTTGAGCAAGGTACTGGAGACATAACCAAAACATAACAAAAGACAAAACCAAAATGCACAGTCGTAGGAAAGAAGGAATTTTGCTGGAAGTATTGGTGACAATCATCAATTCTTTAAAAATCTTAACTATAATAATTCAATAACCTTGGGTGTGCATTCCTTAATTTCGCATATAGCTGACAGGTTTTGCACAGTCCTCGCTAAATAAACAGACAAATAAAATAAATGCTGTCAAAATGCTGATTTTATTCACCCTCATTTGGCCTGTTGTTTGTGCTTGTGTTTGCGACCCCCCCCCCCCCCCCCCCCCCCCCCCAAAAGGAGGAGCTGAAGAAGCTGTACTCCCAGCTGGAGATCTACAAGCGGAAGAAGATGCTGGCCAACAACCCCCACCTGCAGAAGAAGCGGAGCTCCAAGAAGGGCCTGGGGCGCTCACTCATGCGCCGGATCACCGAGATCCCCGAAACGGTGAGCCGCCAGTGCGGCCGGGACGACAAGGGGGACCACCACCACCCCCACCACCAGGGGGAGCACGGCCCCACCCGAAACAGCATCTGCACCCTGCGCAGGAACCCCTTCGACCCGTCCCACGCCGCCAAGCACAAGGTCTTCTCCCTGCACAAGTCCCACAGCAGCTACGACCACCACGAGCTCGACCGGGCGAGGCCGAGGGCAAGATGGCCGCCGAGGGCAAGATGGCCGCCGCCGGGAGGGCGGAGGCCTCCGACGCCGCCGCGGCGGCGAACTCTCTGCCGGACGCCCCGGCGGCGGGGCAGAGGAAGGGGGGCGGCGGGGGCGAGGAGAAGGCCTCGGAGGGGGGGTCGGCGGAGTCCGTGCCCCTGGTGTGCAAGTCGGCCAGCGCCCACAACCTGACCGCCGAGAAGAAGCCCGTGCACCTGCGCACCTCGGTGCTGCAGAAGTCCCTCAGCGTCATCGCCAGCGCCCGGGAGAAGACCCTGGGCCTCACGGGCCGCATCCACGGGGGCGGGGACGACGGCAAGAGGGGCCACCACCACCCCCACCACCCCCGGGGGGGGAAGGGGCGGCCCGAGGCCGGCGGGAAGCCTGAGCCGGAGCGGGAGCGGGAGCCGGAGCGGGAGCCGGAGCAGCGCTACCCCAAAATGAGCGTGAGCCAGTCGGTGGAGTACAGGCGCCCGGCGGCGAAGGCGGGCATCATGAGGCAGCCGGCGAGCGGCAGCCAGCCCTCCATCTGCTCCGAGCCGGGCCGCGCAAGGACCCGCGCGACCTGTCCGAGACGTGCCCCTGGGAGGCCGAGGCCCCGCCCCCCACGCCGCCGCCGCCGCCGGCCGACGGGAGGGCGCAGAAGCACGTGTCCATCGCCCCCGCCGAGACCACCGTGGTCCACGGGACCGCCCTCAGGGGCCGGGGGGCGCCGCCCAAACAGAGGGGCCCCGACCACCAGCGTCCGGCCGGGGACCGGCTCGCCGTCTGCCACTGGGAGGAGGACGAGGAGGAGGAGGAGGAGGAGGAGGAGGAGGGGGGGGTCGGGCCTCAGGCGGCCCGTAACCGCGGCGACAGGACGCCGCAGAGGCCCGAGATGCGCCTCTGGGGCGCCGGGGGGGACCCCCCGTCGGCGGGACGGGAGGCGGGGCTGTCCCCCGACCGGAGCAGGCGGAAGAAGAGTGTGACCCCCACCGAGGGGGGCAAGGAGAAGGTCCTGCACTCGGACCACTCCCAGTCCACCGGCAGCCTGCTGCACCCCCCCGGCCTGCGCGCGGACATCTGCCCCTGGGACTACGACACCCCGCCCTCCTCCCCCAGCACCCCCCGGGCCAGGGACCCCGCCCGCTCCAAGAAGAAGGGCGGGGCTTCCGCCAAGACCTCCTCGGAGAAGGAGAGGGAGAAGGAGAGGGGGAAGGACAAGGACGAGGGGAGGCGCAGGTCCAAGAGCAAGGAGAAGGGCTCCTCCGGCAGGTCCTCGGAGAGAACGCCGCGTCAGCCAGTCCAAGATGGCCGACGGCTGCCCCTGCGACGGAGTGGGCGGGGCCGAGCGGCGGAGGAGCTCCGGGGGCGAGCCGGGGGCGGGCCACGGCAGGCCGGCCGAGATCTGCCCCCGGGGGGATCTGCAGGGCGTGGCCGAGGGCAAGAGCGCCTCGGCCGCCAATCGGAGCTCACCGGGGCCGAAGGCGGCGGCGGTGCCGGCCAACGCTAAAATGGCGGACGTTTGTCCGTGGGACTTCGATGACAAAATGTTGGGGAAAAACGCATGACACTTCATCAGATGATTCGGTTTTGACCACATACATTTTTTATATAAACATGGTACGAAATCCCTAAAAAAAAATGTAAGGTAACTGATTAAAACTTCAATGTTACTTGTTGGAAAAGAAAAGAAGACACACGTTTTGCACAAGTTGCCTTTTTTCTTTAATCTTTAATCTTTCCCCTGCGATCTGAAGAAAACCAAGAAGCTGAATCATCGTGAAAATAAGCATTCCAGATTCCTACTAAGGATTTAGCGAAATTGAGAAGGCTGGTCGTTATTAAAAAAACAATTATGCAACTCTTAGTCACTTTATCTACAGCGAGGGGATATATCAACAGATTTGTCGAGTGTAGTGCACACACATCTGGCACATTTTTTTAAAATCTAGTTTTGTTTTTAGACTCTACGCTCCATCGCCACACATAGGAGTCAGTCACACACACGGCGGACCGTGCGGTTCTGTGTGCAGTACTGTGTGCGGTGCCGGTGTGCGGTACTGTGTGCGGTTCTGTGTGCGGTGCCGGTGTGCGGTGCGGTTCTGTGTGCGGTGCTGTGTGCGGTTCTGTGTGCGGTACTGTGTGCGGTTCTGTGTGCGGTGCCGGTGTGCGGTACTGTGTGTGGTGCTGTGTGTGGTTCTGTGTGCGGTACTGTGTGCGGTTCTGTATGCAGTTCTGTGTGCGGTTCTGTGTGCGGTACTGTGTGTGGTTCTGTGTGTGGTTCTGTGTGCGGTTCTGTGTGTGGTTCTGTGTGTGGTTCTGTGTGCGGTTCTGTGTGTGGTTCTGTGTGCGGTGCCGGTGTGCGGTACTGTGTGCGGTACTGTGTGCGGTGCTGTGTGTGGTTCTGTGTACGGTGCTGTGTGCGGTTCTGTGTGCGGTACTGTGTGCGGTACTGTGTGCAGTTCTGTGTGCGGTACTGTGTGCGGTGCTGTGTGCGGTACTGTGTGCGGTGCCGGTGTGCGGTGCTGTGTGCGGTTCTGTGTGCGGTACTGTGTGCGGTGCCGGTGTGCGGTGCTGTGTGCGGTTCTGTGTGCAGTTCTGTGTGCGGTACTGTGTGCGGTGCTGTGTGCGGTACTGTGTGCGGTGCCGGTGTGCGGTGCTGTGTGCGGTTCTGTGTGCGGTACTGTGTGCGGTGCCGGTGTGCGGTGCTGTGTGCGGTTCTGTGTGCAGTTCTGTGTGCGGTACTGTGTGCGGCACTGTGTGCGGTGCCGTGTGCGGTTCTGTGTGTGGTACTGTGTGCGGTTCTGTGTGCGGTACTGTGTGCGGTGCAGTTCATGCGCTAGCCGGATGGGAAAATTAGCGGATGCCTTAACGCGGCGGTCTCTATGGATACGAACACCGCACGGCGCATCACGGAGGCCGAACGGGAGTCTCGCACGCCTCTGAAAAAAACAAAAAAAAAAACAGACGGCACACCGGTCACCAGAGACGGCGAGCGAACGCGGCGCTTCCTGTTTCCTGTTCCAGAGCACGTGGGGAGGAGCAGGCGGAGTTCAGAATTCCCAAAAATAAAACAACGACGACAACGACAGGAAAAATAAATAAATGAATAAATAAATAAATCGAGGTGAAGAAAGCGGTTGGCTGCGCTGCGGCTCTCAGACGATGCTAGCGAGGGTCGGCCGGATCCCGTCGTTCCGGGATTCCTCACCATTCCTCTCACGTTCTGCACATCTTTGCATGTTTCTGGAGTTTAAAAAAGAAAATCTTAGGGGGGGGGGGGCGGGTGGGGAGGGGGGGTGGGGTGGGGGGGGTCCTATCTTATCAGTGCACTTTGATGGTTTCATCTGACGGGCGTGCGGTGTGAAATCGGTCGGTACTTTACTGCAGCTTTGCTTTTCCCAGCCCTGGTCCTGGAGCATCCACGTGCATGCTGAGGTTTCCAGATTATTAGGTTATTGAAATACGCTCGTTCCATAATTATGTGCTTAAGCAGACCAGCGCATTTGTGTTCCTTTGGCTCGTTACCGTTCTCTTTGTTCTGGAACCCTTCGTTTTTCCCACACAGGGTTTAAATTTCGGGGACCAGGTGTCCACTCTTAATTAAGCATTAAGGACTCGCGTCAGCTGTGTTGGGCCGTCGATGAGTTTGATCAATACGAGATGCACCTGCTTCCAGGAGGAATGATCTGCCACCAGCGCACTGCAGCGCACCACGAAAGCATCCATTGTCTGAGAAATCGATCCAGCCAAGTCCTCTTCGGGAGTGTTCAGTCTTTGTTAAACGGGTATCTGTCTCTGGCATAACGTGCCATTAAGAGAGGTCCATCCTCCCTCGTTAGACATTAATCGCCTGTAATTAAAGGCAATTATTAGCTATTGATCATTGAGGGATTGCAATTAAGGCTTGGAGAGACACCAGCGTTCACAGGGGCGCTCTTGGGCCAGGGCTGAGGGCCGCTGCTTTTTTACGAGCGAGGATGTTGCCAAAGGATTGGTCACGCCTGTGGAGGTGAGACACCATTGCTGATCTCTTTCTTTCTTTCTTTCTTTCTTTCTTTCTACAGAAAGACGTGTTCTGCTGTTCAGTATCCAACAGTCAGAACTCGTTTTTTTTAAAATATGTTTACATGTTTACATTACATACACACGTATAAATATTTACATATAACATGAACAGACTCATGTCAGTACATTCATGTGTGTGTGCAAACACAGCCAGTCTTTGACTAGTAAGACGCATTTGACATTTTTACCATTTGTTTTTCTCTGCATCCAAAACAAAAAAGCTATTTTCCGTGACGGCTTCTCTTTTTTTTTGAGGGACAAGGAATTAATAGTACAATCAAAATGCCAAATTTCCATTTGTCCTCTCAAAATTAATGTTCGCGTCTCGTTTTTCTAGTGTAATAGGGGTGTCAGTTATTCATTCAACGACATTTCCCAAGACACACTGGATTATGCCTCAGCTTTCCATTAATAAAACAATCAGTAGTCATAGAGCTTAGTGAAAATAATGGGATACATATATGCTTGTAGACTTCATGTGTATGAAAAAAACAATGCTGTGTCAGAGTGCGCAATTTGTTTCACTTTTGGCTTTGAAAGGCATTCACCAGTGATGTGCTTATATATTAATATGATGCTGGGGAAATGAAATGTGTGGTTTTTTTTATTTATTCCACCAAACTAACTTACTGCCTAAAAATCTTTAGAAATGACTTCCATTCAGTTGCGATGAATCAGCATATTCATTTATTCCTTTAATAGTGTTGCAAATATTTGGTACCCAGTATCATATTACATATATGCAATATCAGCATGAGATCCCCAATTTATTTACAGAAAGACAAAATGACCACAAGATCTATTTATTTTTAAGGACAAGGTACCATTATGAAAATGCAATAAATCATGTATAAATATATATGAAGTCAAGTTTATAGTTTATATGTCAAAAACTGTGTCTTATATTGAAAATGTATGTTTTACAATATATGCCACAATATATACATTGAACTAAAATGCATGAAGGTGACAGCATAGTTGGGTTCTAAAACTGTTGTCTGGTCATTTGTCCATATACTCAAAACCCAAGGCCCATGTATATTCTCTCAGCCAATAAAAACAGTTTCTGCCAGCTGCCCAAGGCCCTTATATATTCCCACCAGCCAATCAGAACAGTTCCTGCCAGCTGTCCACGGCCCTTACATATTCTCCCAGCCAATCAAAACAGTTCCTGCCAGCTGCCCAAGCCCCTTATATATTCCCCCAGCCAATCAAAACAGTTCCTGCCAGCTGCCCACGGCCCTTACATATGGTCCCAGCCAATCAAAACAGTCCCTGCCAGCTGCCCAAGGCCCTTATATAATCTGCCAGCCAATCAAAACAGTCCCTGCCAGCTGCCCAAGGCCCTTATATATGTTCCCAGCCAATAGAAACGCGTGAGGTAAAGTCGTCGAAAAACGCGAACGCGAATCGGCCGGTAAATTGTCCCGCCGCCAGCAGGTTGCCGTGGCGCCGATTAGCGGAAGCGGCCGGTGGTCTGGGAGCTGAAAGTGACGGCGAATCGGAAGCCGTTTGCCGGGGAATCCCGCCTTCTGTGTGTACAGGCCCTGGAAGGGAAAAAAAAACATTAATCCCTAATGATTTCAATTTCGCTTTATCACTTTAACACACAAAAATGCTGACGGCACCGTGTTGCAATAATTAATTATCAGTGGGCCCAGGGAGACCATAGATAATTTCCCAACACACACACACTCTCACACACACACACAAACATACACACACAGAAACGCACACACACATGCACACACGCAAACACGCGCACACACACATACAAACATACACACACACACAAACGCACACACACACGCCGTGCACATACACAAACACATGCACACACCCACACACATTCACAAACGCGCACACACCCACACATACGCATGACATATTTTTTTCCAACTTTTTTTTTTTTGGAAAAACAAAAAAAAACGGGCCTTCGACGTATATACAGTAAAACAATGAATCCAAAGAGACTGTTTAAACTTTCGCTCGGCACAAATCGAAGACGAATTTCGGTTATCCTTTGTCTATGAAATATTCAAATGATATTATATATAAACCTACTCATAAATATTTTTTAAGATCACCATACCAGCATTCATAACACGTGATTGTTTCGTATTCTTTTTCGTGGTTTCGGTAGTCATCACTTCCATAAATGGATTCTAACCCATTTGTTTTAATACTATACAGTTTTGCATGACATTATTGAAGAAAATATCCATGTTCTAATAACAGATGTTCTGTAGTGTGTGAGAGCACAGGGGCCTTGTTCAGTTATGATTGTCTCTCTTCTGTTATGAATGCCTGGGCCACTTCTGACATGGTCTGTCTGTCGAGGGTTTAGTGTGAAGAATCATGACTCACCCCCCCCCCCTTAAGTGTGACTGAGGGAGTGAGATCACCAGGCTCTCCGTTCACCATTACAGCCGAGCCGCTCAGTCTGGGCCCGGTGTTGAGTCTGTGGTGTTGAGTGATGTTCGATCCCCGCGTGTGTGGCGCAGCTACATGGTCAATGTCACCTAATCAGAGGCCTAGACTGCTATTACCCCCCAGCTGCAGCTCAACCCCTGGGGGTCACACCCGTGTGTAGTGTAGGCTGGCTGCGATTGGCCAGTGAGCACGCTGCTCTCACCAATGGCCACTCGCTGTCCACAAGCAACCTGGTCACATGGTACGGCGACTTCCGTGATGCGTACGTCGCTGGGTTCACCGTTTAGTTCAGCTTTTCACGGTTAATAGTTTCCGTGTTCAACAGAGTCACTGCAACAACTCTTGAAAATGTAGTCAATGCAGTGTCTGCTCTTTCTTGATAATAAATCACTCCGTCTTAATAATCTCCCATTTTGACAGTATTGTGCTCTGATGGTAAACAATAATCTCAAATGCCTCACAGGGAGCGATGCAGCGTTAAATGCGAAGCTGTTTCGCCTGAACTATCCAATATCAAATTTACATCGGCTTGGGGAGAAGGTGTGCGGAGTCTGAGAGACACTAATTTAGATTAACATTGTTGTTTTTGTTTTTTTTGGTTGCCTTTTTTTTTGTGCCACTGAATTTTAAGGTCGTTGAATGCACCCTGGGGCTTCCTCTACATTTGCCGTTTGGAATCTTTCCCTTGGCAGTGTTCCGTTTGTGTGTTTACCCCGTTTGTTTTGGGCTGATTTCATTAACGAATGTGGCCCAAATGAAGAACAACGTTCATGCTGTAACTCGGTAGTAATATTGCTCTAGTGGCTTCTTTGCATGACATGAATTAATAGGTCTGATTGTCTCACTGCCCCCCCCCCCCCAGAAAACCTTGATCTTGGACTGTTAACGGTGTGTGTGGTGAGTGAAGCTGTTCCTTGCCCAGTGTGTAACGTGCTTGTTATAACGATGTTCTATGACAAGCCACTGCATCCGCGTGGAGGTATTTGGTAGATTTATATATTTGTGTTATATTTGTGATAGCATGTAAATAAAGACACCACCTCTGCAATAAACATTTGTATGAAACTCAACACTTCTGTGAAACTCAGTCATTTTCACTGTGGTTTTACATACACACACACACACACACACACACACACACACAGATATATGTATATTCATATTCTCGGTCGCCTGAGGAAGAGTTGCTCTTCTGTTTTTCCTTGCCTATCACACTAATGCACGAGCATCACGGTCATCAAATGTGTGCTTTTGACCACAATTTCTGTTCGCATTTACTGATGTCTTTCCCATAGATCTAACTGCAGATGTCACTTTACTCACTGCTTACCATGAGGAGGAGAGAGCTTGGAAAAAAGCACGTCAGTGTAGGTTATAAATGTCATTATAGGAAAGCCCTGGTCAAGCTTCTTTCTGTCATCATTGCTGCCTGTGACAAATAGTGCAGAGTCAGTTCAGACTCGCAAAGCAGGGGTGTCCCAAATCTACTGCCCCTTAATTGGAAAGGGAAATCGCAAAACAAAAACTGCTTTGGGTATTTCATGGCACGCTAAGCTAGGTGGTGGCGCAGGTGGACACACGTGCGCACACGACCCGACATTCCTCGTGTTTTCACAACCCGATTAATAACAACGTATTGTGTCCAACTCCAGGTATTACAACAGCAGAAATAATCAGTCTTTGTGCCATCCTAATTATATATGTCTGACAGGAATGCCCACCTGCGCGCAGTGCAATCAAATTGGGCTCCTCCTGTTTTTTAAACTGGTCCTCCCGGCACAGAGACGTTTGTTTGGTCAGCTGTGCATACGCAAAGACCGTAACGGCCGGACAGCACCAAACCCAGGCAAACACTTAAATTCTGCGCGATCTCCAGTCACTCGTTAACTTCGAACCAGTCACTACGCGTGCGATTACATCGCGCGGTTTGGCGGATGAGCCGGTTGGCCGGATCGTACGCGTAAAGCGGGAGGCCGGATCCTGTGCGGGTTTTCCGACTCTCCCGTGCGCCGGTGGGCAAACGCTGACTAAGCCAGTTGAGTGGGAATACCCCATGTTCACTGAGGTTATGCAACACATTTCATTCTAAAAAAAGAGGCATCTAGTTCTAACCCAACACAGCCTCTCGTCCTAGCTCTGAGGGTCATTAGTGCCTCGGAGCGGCTGTACTGGCTACTGCGCAACGCACCGCACTGGCTACCGTTTGGTTTTATGGTTTGTCTCGTCATGAATGAGAGGTGTAAGACACCTGCTAACAGGAAACACCGTTGTATAAACACGTACAAAATGTAAAGGTTTTTTTGCAAAAACAAAAAAAAAAACAAAAATAAAAAACAATGACGAAAAACAATCTTTCATTTAAAAATAATGATAATTACGGCTGGAAATATAACGCTCCACTGTTATGATTATTTAATTAATGGGCAAATGTCCATCGCTTGATCATTTGTATCTCTATGCTAATACATTAGCTCTCTCTTTGTATTAGCGCTGTGCATGTACCGAATCAAACAAAGCGCTCGAGCTAATTTGCATACCAATAGCGCCTCAATCCTGACTCATCCCGACGAAAGGGGACATTAGCATTTCAATTGGTGCCAGTTCTGCTGCAGTGACCAGTGCTGTAGCCCTGCATTAATTCCTTAATATTTATCTATTCATATCTGTCCGCGGCATTTATCCAGCGCACACAGATGCATTTCTAACCAAGGCAAACGCAGACCTGCGGACGGTACATGTATTATCATCGGAAAGCAGTAGCTGTCAAGCCAAAAACAATCTCTGAAATAATCAAAGGACTGCTGCATGTCAATATCGTTTACTACTGAGAGTTATGGTCCTCAGAAACTATGATTATATTATTATTATTATTATTATTATTATTATTATTATTATTATTATTATTATTATCATTGTTGTTATCATTATTATTATTTAGAATTGGGAAAAACCTTACCCACTTGAATATTCATTCAGTCATTGTGATTTGTAAATTAAATGGTGACACTTGCTTGGCATGTGGATGTGGGCAGTAGTTAACCATAGGGCAGTGACCCAGACAGCAAGTGACTCGGGGCCAGATGTGCACTGAGTCCGGCCAGACAGTGCTGACTTCGGGCCAGAATCGGCCCAGATCAGGCCCCGATCGGGCCCGGATCAGGCCCAGAATCGGCCCGGATCAGACCCCGAGTTGCGTGCTGTCTGGGGAGCTTGATGCAAATACTGGGCAGCAGTGAAGAATGCAGTTCCTTCCTCTGACCTGATACTTTTCCACAAAAAGTCAAAGAAGATGTATTATTATCCCAGTTATTCTCTCTCTCTCTCTCTCTCTCTCTCTCTCTCTTTATCTCCCCTTTTTATATTAAACAATAAGAAAGCCATTTCTCAGTGTGTGAAAATGTAGGCCAACGTGTCTTTTGTCCCTTTGACAAAGTGTTCCCACAAATCCATTCACCAGACAAGACTGTTAGAGCAAGAACACTACTTTCCAATATCAACAGTAGGCTGACTAAAGCCAATTGCTGTTCTTTTAAAAAGTTGTTTCAAGGACAATTCATTCTCTCAAGAACACGAAGTGACCAGTTTATGCATAAGATACGTATTTTTTGACCATTACTGTGGTTCTAGTTTAGTTTGTGTTTCTGTTAAGGACGGCATGCAATATGAGCATTTTTTTTTTTTGTGTGAAACACTGCCCTCATGTGGAAAAATGTAATAAACCACAGCATCGCCTAGTCACATAAAATCTATCTATTATGGCTCTAGATTCCCACTTGAGGCTCTAGATTCTCACTTAAGGCTCTAGATTCCCACTTGAGGCTCTAGATTCTCTATTAAGGCTCTAGATTCCCACTTGAGGCTCTAGATTCTCTATTAAGGCTCTAGATTCCCACTTAAGGCTCTAGATTCCCACTTGAGGCTCTAGATTCCCACTTAAGGCTCTAGATTCCCACTAAAGGCTCTAAATACCCACTTTACTTTGATTCAAAAGCACACAAGTGTAACAATGAAATAGAGACTATCGCACGCACACCGGTCCCACACACAACAGCCCGATGCTTATAAAAGAGGGCTCTCAGTATGGGACAGTGCGTATAGACCAAAAAAATACACCAGGGCTCTTCTGAGAGAGGCTACCCTAAGTAGACACTGGAGCACTCATACAAAATAAAGCACCTTTATTTCAGTAAGACTGACGCTTTGACATGGCGTCTACCTCTCCCTTCGTCCAATTTGCCGGTTGAATCTGACGTAGACGCAAAGTCAAAAGGTCAGCCTTATTTAAATAGACGTTGCTGCTTTGGGTAGTCTCTCAGAAGTGGCAGGTATGTGTTTTGTCTATATACACATGAGTGTCAGTTTCGATTGTGTTAACACATTCAGGAGAACTTCCTGAGAGCCTGACAGCTCTTAAAAGGAGGAAGAGACACAGGACCGCTCGGTGTCAGTGCGATGTGATTCAGATCTTTTGCCACGGAAATATCTGAACATGACTCAGAAGCAGGCCCTGGCAAAAAGACATTTTTGGTGACTGTCATATGGAAACATAACTATTTCCAGAATCTTCCAGGTGACTGGATCCCAGATTCTTTAGAAGTGCACCTGCACAAAACAAACACTCAAAGGTGTTTCTGATTTGGTATGACAGACTGCCCTCTTGGAACAACTATAAAATGTTTACTTTTAAGTCCCAAGGGCACTGGAAGTGGTTAGTCACTTGGAGTGGTCTGCCAACCCACCAAAGACGATTCTAAATGTTACTGCATTAAGTAGGTCCCGCGTGCCATTACAGTAGCCAGCAGAGTAAAGGGAAATCTAATTTACTGAACTTGCTTTGTTGCAGTGAGCTCACGTTTAATTGCTCATACCCTGGCTGTATCACCCACTACAGTCCACAGCTCCCAGCTCCCATAATCTTTCATCAAACATCCACGTTCATTAAGGGCCTCTTCCTCCCAAAGGATTCTCCGTTTCCAATACATACCAACGGAGGTGCGGTATCCTTTTTTAAAGAAGCAACATGAAGCAGTGATTTTTCTCTGTCTGGCAGATTCAAATATTTACATTACCTTACAGGCACTTATATAGACGCTCCTATCCAGAGCGACTTACACAACATTTTACACAGTGTTTACATTGCATCCATTTACACAGCTGGATGTATATACTGAAGCAATGCAGGTTAAGTACCTTGCTCAAGGGTACAACAGCAGAGTCCGGGAATCAAACCTCCTTACCCATTATAGTACACTGCCTCCCCTGTAAAATCAAGGGGAAAATTTCTGATTAAACTACGGATACTGTGAGCCATACGAACAGACATACAAGTTTCAGTCCAAAGACGATTATGCCTGTGGTAAAACATCTTGGATTAAGGTATGGAAGCAAAGCTGTTGCACAACAATGTGGGGTTTCTGAAATGACTGAAATGTGTTGTGTAACTAAAGGGGGAAAAAACGACACCGTAAAAAAAACACCCCATAAAAAACAATGGAAACACTGGCCGCAATGTTTGGCAGTGAATAACCACTCAAAGGAGGGAAAACATTGCAAACGCTTAACTATAAAAATACAGCTTTTTTTATTTACTGTGTATATTATTTCTTTCTTTATAAGTGCCATTTTTCCTTTCGGAAATAACTAGCAGTGTCGGGTTTGGCGAAAGTGCGTCACGCTGTCCAGACAACTGGGAGATGACATAATGAGATGGGCTGAATGGCCTGTTCACCATCGTCACAGATTCCAGTGTTCCTGTGTGCCATTTCAAAGACGGCTCGTCAAGTCCGTATTCTCTACAATCTCTGGGCATTACTGCAGTCTCTGCTCCGTGTTTACGCCCTTTGAAAATACATCCTCTGTAGACCAGCTCACCCGTTCCTCTGTGTTCTCTATCTCAGATCAGTATTATTTACAAAAGACTGTCACAGGACTTCAATTCCCATCGCAAATTTTCAGCTACTGTGTTCTGATGGACGAGGCGCGTTATATGCGATGTGAAGCAGAAATTAAAGTAAAGCAGTAGATTTACTTCCTTAGTTCTGTAGGCCAAACAAACAGTGACTGGACAGGACAGACGCAAAAATGTCATGGTAACATGAGTTTTGTGTTCAGCGTTCAATGTGGATAGCTGACTGCTCGTTTGAGAAGTCATGGGAGGGGCCTGTTTCCGAAATGCTATTAAATTCCTGATCTCATTTTGTTTATTTATTTATTTATTTATTTGCATAACAAACTACACAAAGCACGTACTTAAGCATTCAGCACTTTATCATGTCAAAGCGATGTGTGTAAGTGAGTGTGAAGAGTGGTTAAGGTAAGGACAGGAGAGTGAGGTTTAATAAAACAGAAAAGTGGGTGGAGCTACCCTGTGCTTCTTTCTGATTGGTTCAGACAGGTCAGTGATTGATGGCCTCACTCTCTTTCCGTTCAGAGTGATGCCCATGTTGAGGTCATGTGACTCATGCCTGGCAAAATTCCTGCTTGGGAATTATAGATGTTAAGTGTTTTTCCAAGACTTTGTTTTTTCCATCAAAGAGACATTGCCCTGTCAGTTGCTTACTCATTCTTTTGTGTTTGCAATAACGGATTATTATAATGCTGCGCTTTCTGGAGCCTTCGTTTGATGCAGTTTGCAGGTGCTTTTAACGTAGATGTCCTTTCCTGTTCAATATACAGTGGGTCGTGATTTTGAGTAATCTCTGTATTTTTATTTATTCTACGTTTATCTTTTCTTTTTCGGTTCATGGTTAACAATTTACAACACTCACCAGCCCAAGCTTTGAAAAAACAAAGGTACAAACTACAAAAGTTGAACACCGTGTACAAATAACGGAGAGAAAAATAACAAACAAACAAACAGCAGTTCAAATACAGAGTAAATCTGAGCAACGCTAGAGATAGGGATGATTGTTTATTCAATCAAGGAGGAAGCGACACTTTAGACCACACTGCAGTCCTGTTCCTCTACAGATTAGTTTAGTGTTATCAGGTGGACATTTTTCACTCAAGATAAGAGCGTATGCTACACGCCTGAATGTAAATTCTTTTACCTCTCTTTCTTTCTCTCTCTCATCTCACTTCTCTCCCCCTCCCTCCCCCCTCCTCTCCCCCTCCCTCCTCTCTCTTCGCTATTCTTCTTTCTCTCCCTATCTCTCTCTCTCTCGCTGCCTCTCTCTCTCTCTCTCAGATGACATTAAATGTGGTGAACCCTTGATTCCATTAGTAAGAGTGCTCGCTCTCTCTTTCACAGCTAAAGCTACTGGCAGAGGCTAGGGGAGGGGGGGAGAGACTAGGGGAGGGAGGGGGGCAGGGATCGGGGGGGGGGGTGGCTGATGGCTCAAAGCTGAAAGCACGGCTTATCAGTGGGCTGGAGCTATTCTATTTGGGGGGGGGGGGGGGGGGGGGGGGGGGGGGGGGGGGACAACAATGACAGCTTTATCCCCTACAACCAGGCCAGAACAAATGAAACCGTGGAGTCATTCCCTTTTCTCTCTCTCTCTCTTTAAATATTTAATATATGCATCGTGATTATGTTCCTTTTTCAGCAGTGGCTCTTATTGTAAAATACACCGTGGCGCCAGGTCTGCTAACTTGCTCTGTGCTGCAGAAGAAAGGCAACAACTTTGAAATGAAAACATACTCTGCTGTTCCTCCTCCAGAACATTTCCATTCCTAGCTGTGATTTCCATTATGTCAATTCCCCCCCAGCCCCCATCCCCTCCGACAAGTTTTTGTTTCTGTGAAGTTTTCCCTTGCCGAATTTCAAGGCTGAGAACGCAAAGCATTGTTATTACCTGCAGCAGAGCGACATTATTTTTCAAGCTGCCAAAACACAGGCTGCGAGACTGCACCTTGGCAACGAGACAGAAAGGAACGGACCGTTCATCACGTAAAGTGGTAGCTAACGGCAGACACCAAGTTCAGCTCAATACGGGTAATTGCTCGGGTTTTAAATTAGCTACGCTGTTCCAGTTTTTTCCCCTTTTATCTATCTGCTAGAGTTTGCTACTTCATGGTTTCACCGCATCAGCTCGTTAGTTTCAGATAGAGTACGAGGTAGACTTGTTCGGTGTGAGACCACCGCCAAAGTCAGTGTTCCTTTGCTGACTCAGGAGCTAACAATTGCTATTTTATATCATGTTATTAACGCCCATAAAACGAAAAACAGTGCTGATGACGACAATACAAATCACACACACCTTCTATTTCAGAACTCATATTTTCATATGAGGGAAATGTTACAGGGATGTAATGTTACACAAAAAACAATTAAATATTTGAATGGCCATTTAAATGAAATACATTATTTAAATACATTATTATTATTATCATTATTTGTATTATTATTATTATTATTAGTAGTAGTAGTAGTAGTAGTAGCAGTAGTAGTAGTAGTGCATTATATAAAGTAACATGTATGTTTGTAGTATTATGATATTATAAAGTGATTGAAGAATAAGATGAAAGCACGGACTCCACCCCGCTTATGAAAACATTCACCGGATCAGTCTCTGCCGCTTACCGGCTGCGGTGACGTCACAGCTGCAGAGCAGGGCGGGGCTGCGTCCGGGGCCTCGCCTCCTGGAGCAGAGGACACGGCAGCAGCAGCACTGACCGGCAGCCGCGGTGACAGACCAGCATCACAAAAATGGGAAACGTCCAAGTGGGTAACATATATTTCCTTCGAGTTTTTGTTTACGTAACGCGCGAGTTCGCTGTATAGCTGTAGCTGTGGGAGAGAAATTTGTGAATGGGGGGGGGGGTGACGTTGTCAGGTACATCCTTAATAAAAGCAATTCATGATGTAGCCTATAGCTGGTTGATGCACTGCGTGAAAATACTACGTACTTAAAACTAAGGCACAAAAGTAACGAGACAATGGCACAAAATGTTCGCTAGAATGTTTATTATAAACGCCAAACAAAAAATGTGCAACGTACGCAGTGCAACGGTTACTTTAGAGTTGAGGGCTTAGCTCGCCAAACGGGCATGCAGTTTCTTGGTGCACTGTAACCTACAATTATAAAATAAAAGTTCTAAATGATAATATTACAGAGTTTGTCCTGGTTACTAGCTTTAATCAAAGTTTTCCCCTTATGATTTCCTCATTGATACGGCTTGCTTTCCATGTTTACGACATATTTCTACGAATCTGCTTCTTTTTAAATGGAGTTAAATGCCTTCAACGTGCTACGCGATTTGGAAGTCGCGTGGCGATTTACGCGTCAGCATCTTTTCGCGTGACTCTGTCTCCGGAGGAGGCGGCCACTCCCTCGTGGGATGCATTACAGAATCTCTTTAAGCTCCGCGTCGTCAATGAGGCTGCTTTTGTCGGCGGCCGAGAAGTGGGTGGCTGGCTGGCTGGCTGGCTGGCTGGCTTTGCGGGAGCGATGGGCTGCGGCCAGCTCACTGCGCAGTTTCAAAACCTGCCAATGAGTCACCGGGGCGCCCCCGCCCTGTCCGCGAGCCCTCGAGCGCACGCCCTTTTTGTCCCAAAAAAAAAAAAAAAAGAGAGAGAGATGCTTGTAACATGAGGAGCGTGGCCTTCTGTAATTGTCAGATTGTTTACACATGTACTCGCGTGTCCGTGTATGAAAATGAGCATTAATCATAATGACACGAACGCTGTTTTCAGTGCATCTTAGGGTGAGGGACAGTATATGTATTTTTTCTAGCTTTTGCTTCCCGTGATTGGCCTACTGACTTGTGACTCAGCAAAGTAGGGGGAAAATATGTGTTATGGAATATTGTATATATATTCTGGTCTGGCTTAGTTGGAGTACAGTCCGTATTCGGGAAAGGGCTATGGACAATATATTTTTAATGTGCTGTTTGAAGTTGTGGACAATGGTTCGGATCAAATAGTAAATACTTTTGTCTGCACTTTTTCCAGCCTACAGTTGTGCCCTACGAAGATTTCGACGTTGTGGCCGACATAAAGGCCATCCGTAAAGCCTGCAAGGGCTTGGGTAAGTTCACCCGCCTCTCTTCGCTGTGCCCGCCTCCCGTAGACCGCGACGGGCACCGCCATCGTGCAGCTAAAAATCCCAGCGGTGAAGGTCACTGGATAATCACTTGAAGGTCACAGCTCAGACCGGAGTTTGATTGTCCTTTTAATTGCGGGATCCTTCTCTCGAAGCGTTGGAAAAATTCATTTTGGCGAACCAGATTACCAATAAATGAGGGTAACGTGCACACCCTGTATTTTTGCAATTGAGCCTTAATGCTGATTGGATATTGATCAGTTCCAGAATGCGTTTGACTCCGCATGAATTTCATTAACATTGCGCCTCTCAGATCCTCACTGCATTTTTTTTAGCGAAGGAGGGAAACTTGCCTCAGACAGCACCAGCACGTGGGTGGGTGATGCACGACGGCCATTTTGTGCCCAGATTCCCACCCCACACTGGTTTGTGTGTTACAATGATGTACGTGTAAACAGCCCTGATTTCTCATGTTCACATTACACGTGATAAACAAAATGTTTTAGTGGCAATTTTATAGCTCAGGAGGTAAGAGCGGTTGTCTGGCAGTCGGAGGGTTGCCGGTTCGATCCCCCGCCTTGGGCGTGTCGAAGTGTCCCTGAGCAAGACACCTAACCCCTAATTGCTCCCAACGAGCTGATTGGTACCTTGCATGGCAGCCTTTCACCATTGGTGTGTGTGTGTGAGTGTGTGTGTGAATGGGTGAATGAGAGGCATCAATTGTAAAGCGCTTTGGATAAAAGTGCTATATAAGTGCAGTCCATTTACCAGATCTTTTCTGTCTTGCAGGGACGGATGAAGAAGCCATAATTAACATCTTAGCGAATCGCTGCTCGGCTCAGCGTCTAGAGATCAAGCAGGCGTATTTCGAGAAGTATGATGATGTGGGTAATTTTTACATATTTCTTCCTTATTGCTAAATCTGAAGCGAATACTTGTTTTTAGATCCATGTGCTGCAGCAGCAGGGTAAGGTGGTGCAGTGGGTAGCCCCGCCAGGAGGTGCTGAGTTTGAATCCCGAACCAGGGCCTTTCTGTGTGGAGCTGACATGTTCTCCCCATGTCCATGTGGGTTTCCTCCCACAGTCTAAAGTGGGTTAGGCTAATTAGAGTCCCTAAATTGCCCCTAGGTATGAGTGTGTGTGTGTGAATGTGTGTATGCCCTGCGATGGATTGGCGACCTGTCCAAGGTGTAGTCCTGCCTCTCACCCAATGCACAATGGGATTGACTGTGACTGTGTGGTGCCTTTGTTGCATTGTGTATGACTAGGCATCCCAAACTGAGAGAGCGAGAGAGAGATTGTGAATGTAGGCTCACAGAGGAATACAGGAGACTCATCCTCTGCACTGATTGGATGATGAAGGAGTACAGAAGTCTCATTCTCTGTGCTGATTGGATGACAGTAGGATGATGGAGGAATACAGTAAGCTCATTGTCTCTGCTGATTGGATGATGGAGGAGTACAGGAGACTCATTCTCTGTGCTGTTTGGATGATGGAGGGGTACAGCAGACTCATTTGGTGTGCTGATTGGATGATGGAGGGGTACAGCAGACTCATTTTGTGTGCTGATTGGATAGCAGGAGCTGGAGGAGGTGCTGAAGAAGGAGCTGACGGGCAGCTTTGAGAACGCCGTCATCGCCATGCTGGACCCTCCGCACGTCTACATGGCCAAGGAGCTGAGGAAGGCTATGAAAGGAGCTGGCACCAATGAGGACGTCCTGGTGGAGATCCTGTGCACCAGCTCCAATCAGGTCAGTCGCTTCCTCCTCTTCAGCCAATCAGGTCTATCGCTGCCTCCTCACCGTCCCGTCAGGATTGCCGCCTCCTCCTCACTGCCCAATGAGATCTGCCGCCTCACCGTCTAATCAGGTCTGGCACTGCCTCCTCACTGTCCAATCAGGTCTGCTGCTTCCTCCTCATAGTCCAATCAGAGGAAATGGCAAAAAGAAAAGAAACAACAACTTTGTACCAAGAGAACTTAGAGCAAATTAGGGTTTTATGCACTGCCAAAATAGTTAATTGGTGTGAGGTGAAAGACCTATGCACTTGAAACATTGTCATTAATTGCAAAATAACACAAAACATTTTGGGAACAGCAGCAATGAGTGCAATTTGTCCTTTCTGTTAAATGTGATCAGATTTCACGTACACCACATGGTGAAATGAATGGAAGGTTGAACAGGAGGAACACTGCTGTGGAATATGGACTGTAAATTACACGTTAGGGATTCAGTCGTATTTTACTGAAGTACATTTTGATTGTTTTCACTTGTTGTCTCTTGAGTTGAATGCCCTTGGATGCATTACCTTTATTGTTATAAATGTCTTTATGTTCTTCCAACAGGATATTTTAAATTACCAAGAAGCTTATGCCCAGGGTAAGTATACTCTGACCATAAAAGTTCACCATCCACTCATGAAATACCCTCATCATCCCCTTCATAATGTCTTAGCATCATCTATAATTTTGTAGTCATCTGACGTTCTAGTAAGTTCCTCAACAATGAAACATTTACCACATCTAAGCCATACAAGCTTACACAGTCTCTGTGTCTCTTTCTCTCTATCCCTCTCCCTCCCTCTCTGTCTTCTCCCCCTCTCTCTCTCCTTCCTTCTCTCTCCCTGTCTCCCTCCCTCTCCCTCCCCCTCTCTCTCTCTACCTTTCTCTCCCTCCCACTCTCTCTGTCTCTCTCTATGTCTCTCAATCCTTCCCCCCCTCACTCTCTCTCTCCCCCCTCCCTCTCTCTTTCCATCTCTCTCTCCCACTCCCTCTCTGCCCCCCCTCCGTATCCCCCTCAGTGCATGAGAGAGATCTGGAGGCAGACATTGAAGGAGACACCAGTGGGGACGTGAGGAACCTGATGGTCGCCCTCCTGCAGGTGAACCTCACCGTTCTCACCCTTTCCAGCCTGTTTCAGCCTGTATCCAACCTGTTTCAGCCTGTTTCAGGCTGTTTCAGCCTGTTTCAGCCTGTATCCAACCTGTTTCAGCCTGTTTCAGCCTGTATCCAGCCTGTTTCAGCCTGTTTCAGGCTGTTTGTTGTTTCAGCCTGTTTCAGCCCATTAGGTGTTTCAGCCTGTTTGCTGTTTCAGTCTGTTTTAGCCTGTTTGCTAATTCAGCCTGTTAGCATTAGCTAATTTCACACGCTCAGTATGACTTCATCGCGTCTACGGCCTTCCTTCCTTCTCCATCCTCTCCCAGGGCCCGGCCCTGCATTCTTTTCTGACAGGAAACACACATTGTTATAACTGTTGGAAAAAAAAGAGAAATGAAGTGCAGACTTCCTGTTTGTTTCCTCCCCAACAGGCCAATCGGGATGAAACCTACGAGGTGGATGAGGAGCTGGCAGAACAAGACGCCGCGTCTCTGATTGAGGCAAGAGATTCATCCATTATCTATACCCGCTTATCCTGAGCAGGGACCATCCATTATCTATACCCGCTTATCCTGGGGGTCCATCCATTATCTATATCCGCTTATCCTGGGCAGGGTCCATCCATTATCTATACCCGCTTATCCTGGTCAGGGTCCATCCATTATCTATACCCGCTTGTCCTGGACAGGGTCCATACATTATCTATACCCGCTTATCCTGGGCAGGGTCTATCCATTATCTATATACGCTTATCTTGGGTAGAGTCCCATCCATTGTCTATAACTGCTTATCCTGGGCAGGGCCCATCCATTATCTATACCCGCTTATCCTGGGCAGGGTCCATCCATTATCTATACCCACTTATCCTGGGCAGGGTCCATCCATTATCTATACCCAGCTTATCCTGGGCAGGGTCCATCCATTATCTATACCCGCTTATCCTGGGCAGGGTCCATCCATTATCTATACCCGCTTATCCTGGCCAGGGTCCATCCATTATCTATATACGCTTATCCTGGTCAGGGTCCATCCATTATCTATACCCGCTTATCCTGGGCAGGGTCCATCCATTATCTTTACCCAGCTTGTCCTGGGTTTCTGTCCTGTTCAGGCTGGTGAGGGCCGCTTTGGCACCGATGAATCGACCTTCACTTACATCCTCACGCACAGGAACTACCTGCAGCTGCAGGCGACTTTCAAGATCTACGAGTCGGTATGTTCTTGCACTCCTTACAGTTATTACTCTTATCAATTTATATTTAGCGGGATATTTACATTGTGTGAGGAAGTGGTCTTGTAACCAAAAGGTCACATGTTTGATTCCTGGATAGGGCACTTCCGTTGTTCCCTTGAGCTGGGTACTTAGCCTGCATTGCTTCAGTACATATCCAGCTGTATGAATGAATGAAATGTACATGCTATGTAAAAATTGTGTAAGTTGCTCTGGAATTGAACCTGTTAGCTTTAGGTTACTAGCCCAGTTCCTTACCCATAATACTTACCCAGTTACTTACCTTAAATCCTTAAATCCCCATCTCCATACTGTAGCTATCTGGGACAGAGATCTTGGACGCCATTGACGGTGAAGCGACCGGGACCCTGAAGGACTGCTACATCACCCTGGGTCGGTGTCAGTGAGCCGTAAACGTCTTCCAGGGGAGATTAGCTCGTCTGCTCTGTCTCGTACCGTTGGCCAGCCGCCAAGCTGCAGATACCGGATGTGTAAAAGCTCTCAGGGTTTTATAGGGACATTACAGAGGCAGGGACTGGGGGATGTTGTGGCAGCGGGATGCTGGTATTTTAGGGGAACGGCCCAGCCCCGGGTATTGTGGATTCTGTACGGACAGTATGATGGGATGTGTATGGAGATGGTACAGTACAGGCACGCAGCTTGTGAACATTACAGGTGCAGCTCATAGGAGCATCACAGGTACAAGGATTGGGAATGTTACAGAGACAGGGGAGGTAGGGAAGGGTGTAGGGCTGTTATGGGAACAGGAAATGGGTACAGATAATAGGGACATTATGGAGAGAGGGAAGGCTTGGGTGTGTTTTGGGTACAGTGTGTGAGGACATTATTGGGATAGAGATGGGGCTCTTAATGGGGCAGGGTTTTGGGGTAATCTGTGGGTACAGGGATTTGAGAAGCTTTGGGGACAGAGATTGGGGACGTTATGGGGACAGTGTGTAAAGACTGGTACATTTTTTGGAAATTATGGGTACAGGGCATTAGAAAATCACAGGAACAGCTTATTGGAGCGTTACGGGCACTGTGTTGGGGAAAGGGTACAGGGGTTTACCTGCTTTTTTTGGGCACCCCCACAGTGAGGTGCGCAAAGAACCCGCAGCTGTACTTCGCCCGCCGTCTGAATGCTGCCATGAAGGGCGCGGGCACGGACGAGGACACCCTGATCCGCATCATCGTGGGCCGCTCTGAGGTACCCACAAACCCCCTACACCTGACACGCTTCCACTGAGGTACCCACAAACCCCCTGCACCTGACACGCTTCCACTGAGGTACCCACAAACCCCCTGCACCTGACACGCTTCCACTGAGGTACCCACAAACCCCCTGCACCTGACACGCTTCCACTGAGGTACCCCACAAAAACCCCCTGCACCAAACGCTGACACGCTTCCACTGAGGTACCCACAAACCCCCTGCACCTGACACGCTTCCACTGAGGTACCCACAAACCCCTGCCCCTACCTGACACGCTCCACTGAGGTACCCTCAAACCCCCTGCACCTGACACGCTTCCACTGAGGTACCCACAAACCCCTGCACCTGACACGCTTCCACTGAGGTACCCACAAACCCCCTGCACCTGACACCCCCCCACAAACCCCCCTGCACCTGACACGCTTCCACCCACAAACCCCCTGCACCTGACACGCTTCCACTGAGGTACCCACAAACCCCCTACTGACCTGACACGCTTCCACTGAGGTACCCACAAACCCCCTGCACCTGACACGAGGTTCCACTGAGGTACCCCCACAAACCCCCTGCACCTGACACGCTTCCACTGAGGTACCCACAAACCCCCTGCACCTGACACGCTTCCACTGAGGTACCCACAAACCCCCTGCACCTGACACGCTTCCACTGAGGTACCCACAAACCCCTACACCTGACACGCTTCCACTGAGGTACCCACAAACCCCCTGCACCTGACACGCTTCCACTGAGGTACCCACAAACCCCTGATGCATCTCTGACACACTTCCACTGAGGTACCCACAAACCCCCTGCACCTGACACACTTCCACTGAGGTACCCACAAACCCCCTGCACCTGACACGCTTCCACTGAGGTACCCACAAACCCCCTGCACCTGACACGTTCTCCCACACTGTGGTACCCACAAACCCCCTACACCTGACACGCTTCCACTGAGGTACCCACAAACCCCCTACACCTGACACACTTCCACTGTGGTACCCACTAACCCCCTACACCTGACACACTTCCACTGTAGTACCCACTAACCCCCTACACCTGACACGCTTCCACTGAGGTACCCACAAACCCCCTGCACCTGACACGCTTCCACTGAGGTACCCACAAACCCCCGACACCTGACACGTTCTCTCACTCTGAGGTACCCACAAACCCCCTACACCTGACACACTTCCACTGAGGTACCCACAAACCCCCTGCACCTGACACACTTACACTGAGGTACCCACAAACCCCCTGCACCTGACACACTTACACTGAGGTACCCACAAACCCCCTACACGTGACACGCTTCCACTGAGGTACCCACAAACCCCCTGCACCTGACACACTTCCATTGAGGTACCCACAAACCCCCTGCACGTGAAGCGATCTGCCTTGACTCCCCAGGTCATCACTGTAAAGGAGACTTGAGTTCTCTGATGATCTACCAGGTTAACTAAACCAAACTGTAGGGCCCAGGCACCAGTACACTAAATTACCAAAGTTCATGAAATCGGAAGCAAAAAAAATCAGGTACACTTGGACTGGTATGGAAGACAGTCGTAATTTATTGTTAAATCCAAAGGGTTTCCGCATATAGCTTTCATCACCTGGAGCTTGGGGTAGTGAGTGATACTTTTGCTTTTATGGTTTCCAGATTGACCTGGAGACGATCAAGGACATGTACCTGGAGAAATACGACGTTCCTCTGAAGGAAGCCCTCAACTCAGAGTGCGGGGGAGACTTCAAACGGCTCCTCCTGGAGATCTTGCACTGAGATGCTGCGGCACAGCACCACCTACTGGCCAGCAATGGGTACTGCTGCAAAAGGATAGCCAAGTGAACTAACCCTCACTCACAAACACCACTGTCCTCAGAGAGAGCATTCAGCCCAAGGAACCTTCCCAAGTAAAGGGATTATTTGACATGTATCTTAAAATTATTTTATTTATTTTTTATTTTTTGCATGAAAATACCTACACAAGCCTTCACATTAAAAAAAAAAATGAGTTGGGGGAGCTGGAATGTGTAGTACATTGTTTTGCTAGTTTAGCTTTTTATTTAGAAATTTTTTCTTAGCTTTCTTTATCAAAAAAAATTGTTGGGCCCCAGGTTGATACATCTAAAATCTGAGTAGACCCTTAGTCAGCCCTATCAAGTGAGTTTTTGGGTAAAATGTTCTCCCCCCCTCCCAAAAAAAGTTTTTAAAAATTGTGGTCTTACAATCACAGAATAGGCAACTATTAGGGATGGGGGGAAAAATACTTAAGTATTTTTCCAAAATGCCTTCCAAATAAAATAAATGTATGTATACATTACAATCAAAATGGCGGACGTGCAGGTTGCATTGCAGATGGCCCAGGCATAACCCATACAAAACGGGTAGGAAACCTGTAATAATATATGAAATACAAACACGCATATACATCTTGCAGGTGTGTGTATTTGAAGTCACTGCCCGCTCTCTTGCTGATAGCTGAACTAGTCGCCGTCGGGCGAGCTGAGGTTATACTGCCAGCATTCAGTGCCACCGTTCACTCCTGTAGCGTTTAGTGATGCCTTAGGAAAAACATACTGTGTTCGATTCCTTCTGTCTGGTAATCGAGACGACTGAAGTGCCGGAAAGGTGGAGACCCTTTTGGGGAACACCTTGCATCCCCCCCCCCCCCCCCCCCCCCCATGTGTGTTATCTCTCCGTGCAGCATACACTCCAAACTTTGTGGGTCACCTTGGCTTAGGATGCAATCACTATCCATCCACTTGTCATTTTCTAAATGAAATCCAAACTTTATACATTTCCAGCGTACTGACTGACAGTCCTTAAATGTAACTCTTATATGTCCAGTATGAACCCAGTATCTGCCTTGTCATGCATGCCCATCGCATCAGATATATCCCAATGTTTGCTTCATTACTCCATATAGAAAGCTGTATAAAAATAATAATAATATCCAGTGTATTAAACGCATTAACGTGTACTGTGTGATTGATGACTGGTACATATTTAAAGATAATGAAGGGAATGGCAGAGCTTTCGTGAGATGGACAAATGAGCTGGGAGATAAAACGTCTTCGTCTAAAAAACTAAACTAAGGTTTGAAGCTGCCGTGTCATTAAAACGAATTCATTCGTACTTTGTCCTGACGAGACGAACGACACTCACGCGCATGTGCCGTCATCACAGCGGTCGATGCCTCTTTCTAAATTATGTACTGGACTGGCATTATCAATCTGGCATAATCTTTGCATTACTTTTTCTGAATTTCAGCCGAAAAAAATTGCTGGCTTCCTGTGTATCCTATTTAAGAGAGCATATACCGTAGAGATTAGTCTGGTAGAAGATGCTATATTCAGATAGTCCAGTAGAAAATTAACATATACAAAATTCGGGACCACTCTTAACCTCAGTGTAGCCAAAGATGTATGGATAAATATTAATAAATTAAAAAATAATATTTAAAAATTTGTCTGCTGTGTTATTTGTTCTGTATTCAGTCGACTCTGAATGGAGGGAGAAAAACAACAGAGGAAGAAGACACCTGAACGTACATGTAATTTCCCTTCATTTCCAGCAGGTGGCGACAGAACACCAATATATCTCAGCATTTCCAATATAAACACATTTAAGTCGTTCGTTTTCCTGAACTTGTTTCTTCCAAGTTGCCAGAACTTCTGGATATTCCTTTTTGTTAAGCACATAAAAAAACATATGATTTGGTTATCAGTTGTGAAGAAATAATATCAGGGGCCAATGCAATTTAGTCACCATGCATTTCCCCATATCTGGCGATGTCTGATCTGCTAATTTAGCAACTTTGTAGATTAGATACCATAACCTGAAGTCAGGTGGAGTTGGACCTGCCGAGCCTCAGGTGTGAAGCCCTTACAGCAGGTGGAACACCTGTGTGAGATAAGGCCAAACTCACCTGCACTGCTCTCTGACGTGGGGCAGGTAAAGGATTCCGTGGGCTGAACAGGCACAATAGGTGACTCTAAACATCTCACCTGAGGGGGGAAAGAACACAAATATGACCCACAAATTTTGGAAACATGTTACAAATTCATGCACAACATTGATTGCCCTCATTGGATCACTCAAACTGAGATCCTGCAATCATTCTGTTTGGCCACTTGGTGACACTGTTTGCTGGTTGCACAAAAAAGTAGGCGTCATAAATGTTTTACCTGATCAACCTTTTTCTCTGACCTGCTAGCCTCCTTACTCAGTTCTGTGAAATAACAGATTTACAAATGCATACAGAGCATATGTGAAATTAGTTTTTTTAAATGTTTTTGATTAAATCACTGTTATATCTGGTTTATAATAAAATAGCATGCCATAGTTATACTTTAATAGAGAAGTGATGTGTGGACAGATTGGTCATGATTTTCACTCATTCCCTTCCAGCAAGTGTATATATATATACTTAATATGTTTTCCAAAGTGAAATTATCATGTGTCCTTTTATTTCTGATTGTTTTGGTTTTGGTAAAGTTAACAAAATGCGTGAGAATCTGCAGATAAGTGTTGTGTCAGTATCATGCGATATTTCTTTCTTAACTCTTGGATCCTCTTTGATTGACTGCAGTGTTATTACATGCAGCAGACGTATCCCCATCACAGTGGGTGCTTTATAATTATAGCCACTGTTAAGTGTCTGTCACAATGTGCTGAGTCTTAGGCTCTGTGTATGAAGCTCATACTGTCTGTGTGTGTGTTCGCGTGCGTAGGTATGTGTGTGTGCATGCGTATGTGTATGCGTACTTTTGCATGTGCGTGCGTGCGTGTTGCATATGTTTGTGTGTGTGTGTGTGCGCGCGCGCGCGTGTACTCCAGCTCTCTGTACCCTGGTAATAGTATTATAAGAGTGTCTCTATAGCACAGATCTTGAGCTTGGCCATTACAAATAGTGCGTGGGTGAGTGACTGAGTGAGTGAATGTGTGTGAGTGAGTGAGTGAGTGAGTGAGTGAGTGAGTGAGTGAGTGATGTGTGTAGTGTTTAGTGAGTGAGTGAGTGAGAACTGTAAGGGTCATGGTCAAGTGTTAGAGCAAAATGTAAAGCACTGGTTGTGAATCTATTAAAGATTTAATAGTTTCTTAGAAATTAAATGCTAGGGCTTGGGAGTGCGCTCAGCGAAGTGCGTTCCCAGCCTCGCGCCTCGACGCTAGTCTTCGCTCCGTCGGTTACACATCCGCTGCTCACTGAGAGTCCTTGTCTTGGGAAAACAGAAGATCGCATTGTGTTTGTACCCTTGCCTCTTCTCCGCTGCTGCCAGCGGCCTGGGGGCTCTACCGTCCTTTCGGTAACACGACTCGGAACGACCGGTTACGTGTACGCGAAATAACAGGCGCTCGCGCACAGCAACAACCCGCAAGTCCGCAACGCCCAGCGGGGCGGAGCAGCAGGGTCGGGCAGTGGCCAACGTATCGCCCGTCTGCCAGCGTGACGACGCTGGAGTTTAACAGCTGAGGCAACCGCAAAATCTGGCCGCGACGAGCCAGTCGTTTGACCCCCTCTCCCCTGCAGCCCTTCCCCTTGAAATGTCCAGTAGGCTACTGCCAACCCATTGTGTAGTTCTGGCCTTCAATCACTGGCCCCTATTGGACGAGCAGCATGTGTGAGATATTTGTACAATAGGCTGTCCTACGAAAGGGGTACGTCAGTATTAGAAACTCAGCATTACATTACATTACATTACATTACATTCCAGGCATTTAGCAGACGCTCTTATCCAGAGCGACTTACACAACTTTTACATAGCATGCGTTCTCTGGGGGGGAACTGATATAAGGCAAGACCCCTTTTGAACAGTCTCAGTGTTTCCTGCCATACAGCGCAATGCCTGCTGTAAAGTTATGGCGGCCAGTTATGTAGCTGCATTAGGCTGTTTTATCCAGAAGCACCCGTTTCATATCGGGACAACCCCAGACTATTGAAAAACCAAACGTGCAGTGCAATTATAAAATTATAATAACTATTATTATTATTATTATTATTAACCATTTATAAAATACATGATCTTTAATGACCACAAACGTTTTCTTTACATCGACTATTTCAATAGAGATACCTGAATAACAGCGTTAGCTTTTGTAAACCAGCCGTGTGTGGGCCTAACGACGGTCACAAAGCAGATCATACCATCTTTTCCATAACATGTAAGTGTTTGCGGGAAAAGTATAGCTTTGTAGCACACGTAGACACACGTTTGTAAGATGATTGCCTGTCCAGCCAGAGGCGCGTCCCGCCTGTGTTACTGGTCCGGGGTATGGATATAGGATGTGCAACTTGGCTGGTCGGGATGGGTGCTCGGCGGTGGGAAGAGTCGATATGCCATCAACGTTATCCGCAGAGGTGACGTCACCGGGCATTTCAGACTCCGCCGACACTGCTAGAGGGGAGTGGAAAGCGAACGACAGAATCGCCGGTTATTATGGCTGCCAAACCGGAGAGGAAGTGATATCTTACCCAGAGGAAAAAGAGGGGGATTTTGACTGATCAAGAAAACCGACGTGGAGAAGCCGAAACGACACTCGACGAGGGGGTTGAGCGCGTGCGGGCTCTCACGGGACGGTCATCTGCGTCAGGTTTATTATTATCGTGAGCTTTCACCCCGAAAGCTGCGAAGATGGCGGACCCGGCGGAGTGCACGATTAAAGTGATGTGCCGCTTCAGGCCCCTGAACAATTCTGAAGTGGCGAGAGGGGACAAGTACATCCCCAAATTTCAAGGTGAAGACAACGTCGTTGTAGGGGTAAGTTTGCAATCGGGTGATTTTTTTGCGCCCCTCCTTCTTCAGACGCTTCGCAAGGACTTCCCTGGCTAAGGTAGCTAATACATAGGCAAGGACATTGCTGCTGTCCACCCTACCTACTGAACTCAATCACTCGCGTGCCCTGTGGTAGCTACCTGTTACAAAACTAGCACTAACTGATCTGGCTAGTTAGTTTAGCAATCAAGCCTACAACCACTACGGTTAGATGTGTCATAATTAGAATGCAAGTTAATGCAGATAGCGAAGTGTTTTGGCTAACTGCCTTTTATATAGCACCAGTCATTTTAGCTGGAACCCGATTTGGGTATAGCATGGACGTAATACGTCCACAATACTGCAATATAATGCACATCTACAGCTATTTGCTGCGTCTGTGTTTGTGATCCAGCGTGTTAGGTGTTTTCCACAGCTGTTACCATGCATATGGTATGACACGAAAATATGAATTGTGCACCTCGTACTATGGTACAGATTTGTAGAAGAGCTAATACAAAGTCTTTATAGATAAACAGATTGTTCTTTGCAACATCAGCGTTGCTGTCGGTACCACAGATCAGATGATGTCGACTGGATGAAATGTGGCTAGCTAACCAGCTAGCGCAAGCTGGGTGGCTGGTCAGGTTTGTCAGCTGCTCGCTCCGGCCTAGAAAGCTACCGCCTCCCTCTCGTCTCGTATGCAAAACAAAGAGCAGCCGATTTATGGCCAGTAGCTGGTGAATAGCTAGATCTGCGAAAGTGGATTGCCGCACAGTCGTGCCAGTGCATCCGCTCCATGCAAAAAATCAGTTGGCAACCCTTCCTGCTATGATTCACACTGAGTTCAGGTGGAGATATTAACATCGTTGGCCAACTAGCTGCGATCCATTTGCACAGCCAACGTTAGGTTGTCAGTTGGAAGGCGTCGTTGAGCATTGACAGGTGTCTTCCAGGTTTCTGTGTATAACGTTGGTGAATTGCGTTCTTTTTACTGTCTTTGCGTTGTTGTGATTTAACAAAATAGTAGAGAAACGCTGACCAGTCTAACGTGGGATGGAACCGCTTGTCGGTCGTATGACATCATTTAGTTCTCCTGCCACGGATACGAAATCTGTCATGAAAATTATGGAACAGCAAGAAATGTGGCTCACCGACCGCATGACTGCAGCCTCGCCCCTCATTAGAACATAGACATGTGGGGATATTTGTCTACGTGCACCTAGATTAAGTTATTACTGGATTTTATTATTTAGTAACGTTATGATTATATGCGTATTAATATGTAACAATTAAAGCCGCCATTAATGGTTTGAAACGGGAAAACAGGACGAAAATAAGACTGTCTAACAACCATGTCCGCTTTTTGAGTGTGGGCGTGTCTCAGGACCGAAACGCAAGTGTCGTTTTTAAATCACTGGGCCTTTGATAACCTGCCGCCAGTCATTCTCAGAACCGCATTGGTTCCTGCTGTGGTTCCGACCAGAAAGAATGACGAGACCGCCGTGTGAGTGGCAACCGTTGAGCATCACCAGTTTAAAAGTTATTTTGAGACTAAAAATAAATAAATTTTAATCTCATTGCATCCTATATATAAAAGCCTAAATGTTAAATTACTCTTTTTGAATCCCTTCACTGGAACTGAGGAGCCAAACCCAAACCATGAAAAACAGCCCCTGGCCGTTATTCCTCCTCCAGCAGACTTAACAGTTGGCACTGTTCGGACCAGTACAGTTGGCACTACGCATTTGAGCACGCAGCGTTCTTTTTGGCATTCTGCCAAACTCAGGTTCGTCCATCAGACTGCCAGATAGCGAGGCGTGATTCATCGTTCCAGAGAACACGTTTCCACGGCTCCAGAGTCCAATAGCGGTCTGCTTTATACACCACTCCAGCCGACGCCTGGTATTGCGCATAGTGATCTTAGGCTTGTGTACGGATGCTGGGCCCGGGGAAAACCCATTTCATGAAGCTCTTGACGAACAGTCCTTGTGCTGACGTTGTCTCCAGAGGTAGTTTGGAACTCTGTAGTGAGCGTTGCAGCCGAGACAGATGATTATTACTCTCTTCAGCACTCGGCGGTCCCGTTCTGTGAGCTTGTGTGGCCTACCGCTTTGCGGCTGAGCTGTTGTTGCTCCTAAACGTTTCCACTTCACAATAACAGCGCTTACAGTTGACTGGGGCAGGGCTAGCAGGTCAGACATTTTAGAAACTGACTTGTTGGAAAGGTGGCAGCCTATGACAGTGCCACGTTAAAAGTCACTGAGCTCCTTCAGTACAACCCATTCTGTTGCCAATGTGTGTCAATGGAGATTACATGGCTGTGTGCTTGATTTTATGCACCTGTTAGCAATGGGTGTGGCTGAAATAGCTGAAACCATTAATTATAAAGCGTGTCCACATACTTTTGGAAATGTAGTGTAGATTGGCATAAATGTTATTTCATATTATTATATGAAATTATATTTTGGGACGTTTTACCTCAGCCACACCGAATGTGGTTGGGAAGTCTTATTTTTATTTTTATATATTTTTGCTTTATGTTGGAGTATCATACTTGGACTGCAGTTGAGATTTCTAGCTGAAAAGTGAAGTGACATTTTTCCCTGAATACCAGGGTCTGGTGTGGGAGTTGTCATGACCGCAGTACGGTGGGCAGTGACGTTAGCCTAGCTCGTGAAACGTGCTGTTTTTTTTTCCCTGTGGGGCTAACAAAGCACGACTTTGCTTAGGTGGATGGCCCAAAACGTGGGTGTGGCCTGTGGATTAGTCTAACACCTCCCTTTATTAGACTTCACCAGCAGGAACTTGTCTTGAAATGTTTTGTTTTTTTGTATTACAACAAAAACATGCAGGATTGAATTTCTGTCAGCTCAGTTGACAGGGGCTTTATGCTAAATAGTCTGTAATCTCCTAGCATGTACTTTCATGCGCCATTAAGACCAGTGACATTCCTGGGGTGTTCTTTTCATTCTTTTGTGCACAGGAGGCTGGTGTGATTCCTTAATGATAGGCTGTTGTTTAGGTCTGTGCATTACTTTATCCCTCACCAAAGCACACCATTTAATTCACTGTTAAAAAAGAATCCCCCCTACACCTGAAAATAAACTTTACCTTTTATGGAATGCAGTTTTTTCAGTAGCGGGCATGAAATGACCTTACGGCCGTGTTTATTAAATGCAAACCCACATTGTCTCGTTTGTGTTCCTGTCAGAGGTGAAGATGTGGGCTGAAAGGTCTCTGTTGAAATTGTAGCCTATTTCTGAAATGGGTGGCCATTTTGTTTGGGGGGGGGGGGCAACATGAATTGGTGTAAAGCCTAACCGTACATCACTCGAAACGTCACCAGACCATTCTGTAATAGCAGTTATTGCACCTGGCATTTTCTCGCCTTCTCTCTCCTCCTCTAATGAAGGCTAACGTCAGCTCTCCCTTTTGATCGTCTCTCCTTTGTCGTTACCTTGGCTTGGCTGGGAGTCGGCGATGCCGAGGAATTTGGGCTGGAGGGCACGATCATTGTCTGCACCCTCAACCGTTTCATGCGGACGTATGGGTGTGGCCCTGTAGCCATGACAACATAACCACCTCTGCACAGATCATGCTCCTTCATGGATTTTTCTGCCCGTTTGTTAAATCGATGCGTCGTTGCAGCTGCAGTTAGTTTGGAATTAGGCCCGTTCATGTCCGTGTTGAGTCAAGTTTTACGCAGCTTCATTGCATCCAGAATGCGGTGCGCATATTTTTATGTTCATTTGTGCGTCTGTTATAAACTCTGCGTTCAGCGCGTACGTCGAAAATCAGACGAATTGAGAATGGCGTACTGCGAACGAGCAGCTGGAACGGAACGGGGATCGAGTTGCAGGGTTTTTCAATTGCATCTTTCAGCCTGAAGAGTAGCACTCAACCTTAAATAGATGGAAATTGACTATATATTGTTTAAATGGTTCGTGTTACATTACATTATATTACATTACAGGCGTTTAGCAGACGCTCTCATCCAGAGCGACTTACACAGCATTCTACACGGCATCTACACTGCATCCATTCATACAGCCGGATGTACACTGAAGTTAAGCATCTTGCTCAAGGGTACAACGGCAGGGCCCTACCCAAGAATCAACTTGTGACCTTCAGGTTACAAGACAAGCTCCTTGCCCATTATGCTACACTGCCACCCCCCACAGTACGCAGCTTTAACTGCAGGAGAAGTGATCTGTGAGCCGTTGCGGCTGCCTTGTGAGGTTTCAGACTCCCCTGAAAGAGAGCGCTGCAGTTCTCTCTGAGTTAAAGGGCCTCTTGGACGGCTGCCATGTTTGTTTGGGGCGCGTCCCGCCACGGCGGCCTCCCGCGCCACCCGGATGTTTAGTCCGCGTTTACGCTCGATGACGACTCACGGAATGGGCCGTGTGTGTTTCTGTGTCCGCAGACGTGACGTCACATCGCATTACGTTTATTTGGCAGACGCTATTATCCAGAGCGACGTACAGTAAGCGCACGGTGCTCTCTCTTGCTCGTGTGGCGCACGTAAGGTTTTGTACAGGCCGAATTTTCAGTCGTTTACTTGAAACAATCGAGCCGTTTCTGCTGCATGGTTTTATTTTGGCTGCTTGATTAGAGGGGCGTTAGCGTCCCGTTAATGGACTAGGTGGACCCCCCACCCAGCCCCCCCCCCCCCCCCCATTGAAACAAATGGAGGAAATGCCGCTGGTTGAGCTGATAGCGCTCGTGTTGCTGATTGGGGCGGTGACGGGTCTCTTCCTGAATTCGAAAGGGCGGTGGTTTTAATCGGGGCTCCTCTGCAGCCCTGTCAGTCTGGCCTCCGTAGAGGACGTAGAGACGGGAGAGGAGGCGAGCCGTGCGGCCGAGCAACCGCCCAGCGCGTTTACCGCTATTACTTAACTGTCCCGCGACGTTCAGAGTGATGTATGGGTTACGCTTGATGCTCCCAATTCACAGGTCTGCAGAGAAAAGGGATCAGCTGGCGCAGTGGTTCCCAGTTCTGTACCGGCAGATCTAGCATCCTGTGGGTTTTCACTCCGACCCTAACAAGCACACCTCATTCACCAGCTAGAGCAGGGCTGCCCAACCCTGATCCTGGAGATCTACAGTCCTGCAGGTTTTCACTCCAGCCCTAACAAAGCTCAGCCCTACAGCTAAGCAGGGATGCCCAACCCTGATCGTGGAGATCCTCGTTCGACCCTAACAAAACACACTAGCTAGCAGGGCTGCCCAACCCTGATCCTGGAGATCTACAGTCCTGCAGGTTTTCACTCCAGCCCTAACAAAGCACACCTCGTTCGACAGCTAGAGCAGGGCTGCCCAACCCTGATCCTGGAGATCTACAGTCCTGTGGGTTTTCACTCCAACCCTAACAAAGCACACCTCATTCACCAGCTAGAGCAGGGCTGCCCAACCCTGTTCCTGGAGATCTACTGTCCTGTAGGTTTTCACTCCAGCCCGAATTTGGCACACCTGATTCTACTAGTTAGCAGCTCAACAAGATCTGTAGCTGTTGAACGAGGTGCACAGTGTTGGGATCGGGGTGAAAAGCGACAGGACGATAGATATTCAGGAAACAGGTTTGATGACTTTCTCGGTTGAACCAAGCCAGTGTAGAGATGGCACCTGAGGTTTTGAGACGTGACAGTTGCAGTTTATGGTTTATGGCTTTCTTAACCGTCCTGCCCGAGGGTTTGCATTTTATTTAGGGTTTGTCCTTAGGGTAAGGCTTTTTACCGATGCAATTTCTGAAATCTTCAATCATTTTTAAGACCTGCACTGAGGAAACAAAGAAAATGTTTTAGTCAGCAAATTTGGGGAGAAAAAGGTCTGTTCAGCATTACAATTCCCAGAGAACAGAGAATCTTACTGTTCGTAAAAGAACACACCTCTGAGACAGGAGATCGTAAAGTCCATAAAGCAGACCGTGTATTGTACTGAACACCACGTGCGATCGCACCAATGTCGTAATCTCCACGGCCTGTAAATTGTGGTTTCTGGACAGTTCTCCTTTAGATTCAAAACATTCAGTGTGTTCCTTCAGTGTTAGAAGATGAAATGCTTTTAAGACACACCCCCTCAGCCCCCTAAGGAAAATGTTCCATTTATATTATAATTATATTCTGCTGCAGTTGCACTGTTGCACTGCTGCACTGCATTGAATTTCATGGTTTTCTGGAGATCGCTCCAGTTTGGAGATGGAAACGTAACTTGAGTGAAGGAGCTCAGTTGGGTGTGTCCAGCGTCCCCCAAGCTGCTGGCCCACCAATCAGAGATTTGGTCCCCAACTGGAGGTTTGGGAACCACTGGGCTAGTCAACCACAAGGTGTGGTGGAGGTTGTGGTTCTCTACGAACACACGGTCTGCTTAGAGGTTTGGGAAGTGCCACACCCCCGCCCCTCCCCCCACCCCCTTTTAGTAGCCTATACGCAAGTACAGCCCAGTCTCCTGTGCAGATGCGCTTACAGGAAAAAGTATGGGTGGGGGTGGGGGGTGTTTCTTGGCACAAAATGTGCTGGCAGGCTTAGAAATGGAGCAGTTACGGCAGTTGGTCAGAAAGGCAGGCCCGACGGTAGAATTATTCATGTGTCGCCATTATGGCTCCTGTTGCTCACACACTGAATGGAGTTCTCTAATGTAGAATTATTCATGTGCCTCCATTATGGCTCCTGTTGCCACACACAGAATGGAGTTCTCTAATGTAGAATTATTCGTGTGCCTCCATTATGGCTCCTGTTGCTCACACACTGAATGGAGTTCTCCAATGTAGAATTATTCATGTGCCGCCATTATGGCTCCTGTTGCTCACACACTGAATGGAGTTCTCTAATGTAGAATTATTCATGTGCCTCCATTATGGCGGCCTGTTGCTCACACACTGAATGGAGTTCTCTAATGTAGAATTATTCATGTGCCTCCATTATGGCTCCTGTCACTCACACATAGAAAGGATTTCCCACACAAAACGCCTTCATTTCCATAACTGTAGCTGCTCTTTTTTTTTTTGTTTTTACTTTTTAATTTCATCCTTTAAATGAAACCACACACACACACACACACACACACACACACACACAGAAAGCTCTGACTCACATTTTGGTGCTATAAAAACCTCTTATTGAAACCACTGTAAGTGGTGCCAGCCTGACCATGTTTTGAACCACTTGGGTTGGCCTGTATTATCCAAATCGATAGAAGGAGATGGTCATTAATATTTTGTTCTGAGAACCACAATCAGGAGATTATGTAGCCCAGACAGATAACAGTGTTTACTGTCAGGGAGCAGTGGTGAAATGAACATTTTTACAATGTTTTTTAAAAAAAAATTTTTTTTTTTTTTTTTTAAACACTGCTGGGTACGTGAAGTGATTCAGGTCAGGTAGCCCACTTTGCATAAGGGTGCAACAGCAGTACCCCACCTAGGACTTCCACCTGTGATCTGAGAGACACACAGTCCGGCGTAATCACTGTGGGACGCTGAGGCCTGTGCCCGACACACACACGAGCAGCGAAGGGAAAACAGAGCCCTGGAGATGGAGGATAAGGCCGTGGGTGCCGTTTGTGGAATTTGCCCCTGAAAGGTGTTGAATCATCAGCGGTGGTGCTTTCCCTGCAGCGGCCTGTTTCTGAGAGAGCGTAACGTCAGCCGGCGAAATAAAGGCAGACATTGAGTCCCTGTGATATTTCAGATCCCCTCCCCCCCCTTACCCTTTGTTTTTTTATTTATTTATTTATTTTTTTAAATAGTGTATTTATGGGTCATGTGCTTGTTTGTGGGCGCATCAGCTGAGGTGCCTTGCGGTCGTGGTCGTCACGTGAACACTGGGTCCGTTTCACGGGAGCGCTAGGTGTGTATTTAGAACCCCACCGCTGCGGCGACCCTCCAAACACCATCAGCACTTTGAAGTGTGTCTGTAGTTGAGGTGATAAGCTGAGTAAATGCCAGGAGCGGCTTAAAATAGTCTGAAAATTGTGAGCCGTTTGCACGTGATGTCACTGCCCTGGCCCTCCGCCACCGTCTGGCGCAGTGGGCGATGGCCTGGCCAGATCTCGATGAGGTTCATCCTGGCTGGTGTTCTGGCTGTAGTTATGGTGTGTGTCTTATACCTTTCTATGCCCTTCTATACCCTTTTTACCCTTCTATACAAATGTGTTTTTAGCTGTTGTGAGCTTTTGTCTGCTGGTTGCCTTCCCGGTCATGAGTACAGGATCCAGTTTTTTTTTTTGTTGATATTTGTTGTTCTTTTAATCATTTGAAAAAACATTTTTATAGGCCTCAGTGTTTCTGCAGACCTTTACAAATGAACTGAAGTTAAATATTGGCCTTGTAGCTGGCTGTCAATATGTGTGAGATTTAAACAGAGATTTTGAAAGAAGAAATTGGCCCCTAGCATTGGACCAGGTTATACGAGCTGCACCGGGATCTGAAATGTTTCTGGGATCTGAAATCCTGAATGTAGGCCTAATTGCTTTAGCCAAAGAAAAATCATAGAACAAATGTAAGCGGTTATAGAATACATAAAGCTGAATGGTCATCGCTTACGGGCTAACAGATTTGGCTGATTGGGGGCTTGGCAGATACAGTTCCAGCAGTTAACCAGTAATTTCCAATTGCCCCGGAGGTCTGTGATTTGAGTTAACAGGGGTGTAATATCTGAAATTTATGAAGCTGAAATTGAATCCCACGGAATGGGAGCCAGTAGGACACTGTTGCTGATGGGAAACTTGATTAAAATGGTGCCTCTCCTAATGGAGAATGAGCCACTGTGACATCACTTGACTGATTCACCAATAGGATGATTCTACAGTTTTTTTTTTTTTTTTTTTTAAACAGTCACCCTCTGTGTCTTGATGATTGGTGCCTGAAGCTGTCATTCATTTTCAAAGTCTACTGCCCACGTCTGGAGCATGTTTGCTGACAGAATGCTGACTCAGTCTGTGCTACGTGGTTGTAGTCTGACACTCGTACGCCTGTATGAAGCCTTTGTTATTCAGGCCGTTTGTCGTCTTCTCTTATGAACGCTGGCATTCACGTGCAGGCGCTTATCTGGAGTGACTTACACAGCCTCTTGTGTGTGAGCATGTGCATAGCACCCATTCCATTGTTGTTAAATGTCCTTCGCCCGCAAAAAAACAGTTTTGTTTCTTTAATAGTCTGAGCTGCTATTACTTCACGGTTTCCCATCAGACTTAAGCGCACACTGTGTAATGGCAGTCAGTGGAGATGCCGGCACTGCTGTGTGTTTGGCTGCCAGCAATAATTCAAAATGTGATGTGATTATCTCTATTATGTAATTATTATAACATCATAAACATTAATATAATAATACAATAATTTTTTATACGAGAACGCCTGTGGTACATTGCTGATCTTGCGCACATTAATTTTCAGAGTGGGCTTCTGCTTTGTAGTGGGAATATTCTGTAATATTTCAGCGCTGTCCTGTTCTGTCTGGGACGCGTTGCCCGGGGGACGGTGTGTTGGGACGAACGCTAGCGGGGTTTTACAGTACCAGGGCAGTAAAAGCTCAAAGGTTGCTGATCTGCTGCAGGGGCCTAAGACACACACACACACACACACACACACACACACACACACACCGTGATCTCACACACACACCATGATCTCACACATGCACACACACCGTGATCTCACACACACACACACACACGCACACCGTGATCTCACACACACACACACACACACACCATGATCTCACACACGCACACACACACACACACACACACACACACACACCGTGATCTCACACACGCACACACACACACACACACACCGTGATCTCACACACACACACACACACACACACACACACACCGTGATCTCACACACACACACACACACACACACACCGTGATCTCACACACACACACACACACACACACACCATGATCTCACACATGCACACACACTGTGATCTCACACACGCACACACACACACACACACACACACGCACACACACTCACTCACACACACACACACACATATACACACACACATATACACACACACCATGATCTCACACACACACACACACACACACACACACACATATACACACACACCATGATCTCACACACACACAAACACACACACACACACACACACACCGTGATCACACACGCACACACACATGCATACACACGCACACACACCGTGATCTCACACACGCACACGCACGCACACACACACCGTGATCTCACACACGCACACACACACACTCACCGTGATCTCACACACACACACACACACACACACCGTGATCTCACACACACACACACATGCACACACACATGCACACACACGCGCACACACACACACTCTCACACTCACACACACACTCACTTACTCACACACACGCACACACACACTCAAACACACTAACACTCACACACACACACACACACACACACACACGCACACACACACACACACACACACACACACACACACACACGCACGCACACGCGCGCACACACACACACACACACACACACACACACACACACACTCGCGCGGGTGTCACGCGGCTGCTGTGATCAGTAGCTTCGCTGGGCGGCGGCTCCCTGTCTTATGACCGCCAGCCGGGTCAGGTGACGCGGCGGAGAACAGGCTGTTGGCTCAGAGCCTGCGAGGGGGGGGGGGGGTCTAGGAGGAGGGCGGGGGTGACGACCCACACTGTTCTGGGGTCAGTTCTGGGACCGCTCCCTTTTCTGCAGCTCAGATCAGAGTGTATTTGTGTTTCCTCTAAGCAGCCCCAAGGCTAAAAGCAGTGAGGAAGAACTGCCATGGTGGCTTATGGGAAGAGACCCAGGTCTGTATTCTGCTGGAAGAACCAGCAGATCTGAAAGGCCTTTATTTAATAGCATGAGCCTGTGTGCCCACAGTGTGTGTGTGTGTGTGTGCATGCGTGTCCGTGTGTGTGTGTGTGTGCGTGTGTGTATGCGTGTGTGTGTGTGTGCGTTTGAGTGTGTGTGCATGGGGTGGTGGTAAGAGGAAATGGGCTGGTGTTACTGTAACCTCAGACCCTTAGGAAAGTCTGTTAGTATTCCAGCTCCTGCTGGGGGGGGGGGGGGGGGAGCAGAGTCTGCAGGGTTCAGGCGTGTTTTGGCGCTCAGGTGCCAAAGTCACTGATTGGCTAAAGAGACAAACAGCCTGTCTCCAAGGCCTGACTGGCTGAAAGGAAAACCAGAAAAAAACTGCAGACACAGCACCCCCTCCAGGACTGGAGTTAAACATGCAGACACTGCCCCCTCCAGGACTGGAGTTAAACATGCAGACGCCGCGGCCCCCCAGGACTGGAGTTATACCTGCAGACACTGCAGCCCTCCAGGATGCTATACAGTTAAAATTTTATTTGGTTTGATTAGACAGTAACAGTTTAAATCGATTTGGTTTAATTAGACAGTACACAGTGTTTGAGCTGTGTGAACTTCATGAACACATCTTCTTCAGAGTGATGTCTTGTGATGAGAGACTTAAGCTTGGTGAAACCTTGGAACAGTTGAGCTAGGATACGCTATCGATTACTGAACAGATCCTGACCAACCATTGTGTCTCCCTTTGGAGAGCAAACTCGCTTGATTTGTTAAAACGGTTCCACGATTGGCCGCTCATAGTAGCCCCGCCCCTTAACGGGGGGTTCACTCTGCACTCCCATTGGTTGCCTTGCCCGCCACTCAGACTCAGACTTTGTTCTCTGTGCTTGTCTCCTGCAGGGCAAGCCCTACATGTTCGACCGAGTGTTCCAGTCCAACACGTCCCAGGAGCAGGTGTACAACGCCTGCGCCCGACAGATCGTCAAAGGTACGGTGAGATCGGTACAGCTGGACAGTTTCCCCACGGTCCGTACAGCCGGACGGTTTCCCTGCGTTCGGTGCAGCTGGATGGTTTCCCCGCTGTTCGTACAGCTGGACGGTTTCCCCACCTTGGATCAGTTCCAGACCTGGGCCAAATACCTATTTCTTTTGGATTCAAATACTTTTCTGCGCTTTACTGATCTTGTCTGATCTGTTGGAACCAATGAAATACTCTCAAGAAGTGCAAACCCCGCCTTCTGGGTCATATTGGCAGGCTCAGTTACACCAGGCAAGACCAATAGAGCACAGAAAATTATTTGAATCCAAAACAAATGCGTATTTGACCCAGGTCTGATCAGTTCCTATCCTGCTGAGGGCCTCCACAGTGCATCTGAGGTGGCTGGGGGGGGGGGGGGGGGTGGGCTGTTCCCTTGCCTAATACACACGTGTCTTAATTTCACACAGATGTGCTCGAGGGATATAACGGAACGATCTTCGCCTACGGACAGACGTCCTCTGGCAAAACGCACACAATGGAGGTAGGGCTGGGTTTTAACACACCCTGTGGCCTTCTCTGTGCGTCTGCAAATGGCTGACCTGTCTCATTATGTGTGGCTACGGCAACCATTCAAAATGGCCGTCCTTCTGATGAATGTGTTATTGAATTAATAAATGAAACGCACAGGATCTTGTGAGACTGACATGTCCTGTATTCTCATATTCTTGGTTTGATGGCTAATCATCGTAAAGTGCTGGTAAAGACCTTGTTGATCTGGATTGCCTTGTGTGAATTTGATTTTTTTTTTTTAAAGGGTAACCTCCACGACACAGATTCAATGGGGATCATCCCGAGAATAGTCCAGGACATTTTTAACTATATTTATTCCATGGATGAGAACCTGGAGTTTCATATCAAGGTGTGTACACTTCCGGTGTTAGAAGGTATGTGTGTGTATGTTTGTGTTTGTGAGAGTGTGTGTGTGTGTGTGAGAGAGAGAGAGTGTGTGAGTCTGTGTTGCTGTATGGTTCTGTATAATGAGAGAAATTATTATTCTTTTTTACAAACAGGTTTCATATTTTGAAATATACCTGGACAAAATTAGGGACCTCTTGGATGGTAAGTTACATAAAATCTTTTAGTTAACCGTGATTTCTATACAGCTGAATACCATTCAGTACTGTGAAGTATTGTGCTGTACATATTCTGAGGGTTGGGTGGTGTATATAGTAGTGATTTTCAGTGTTTTTTTAATGGTCCGATCTTGATGTTTTAAATAAAGTAATTTGTCGTTCTTCAGTGAAGTCCTAAATGCCGCCCATGTCTGTTAAATGTCTGGTTTTGGCAACACACAGCATGTGACTCCTTTCATTTCCAGTGTCAAAGACGAACCTCTCAGTGCACGAAGACAAGAACAGAGTCCCCTACGTGAAGGTGAGTCATCACACAGGCTCCGCCCCCCCACCTCCAAATGCTGCTACGGTGACAAATATGCAAATTCATGCAAATGAGAACATTGGCAAGTGCAGTGAAGAGATTCAGCACCCAATCAGAGCTTCCCTGTTAGCTTTTGATGCAAGAGCATTTAGTCCCTGTTTGCTCTAGCCTGCTACCCACTTAAGAGTTAACACGATTTCTGTGGCACGTCCCGCTATACCTGATACAGGTAGTGCTGCTCCAACACAGGTAAGACTAGAGTAGTCTAGATATCTCAACATCAGTGTGACCTGGTGTTAAAATGTCACTCAGTTCATATTTACAGATGAAACAGGAAGATTGGGCGGCAGTGTAGTATAATGGGTAAGGGAACTGGTCTGGTAACCTAAAGGTCACAGGTCTGATCCCCGAGTGGGACATTGCTGTTGTACCCTTGAGCAAGATTGCTTCAGTATACGTACGGCTGTATAAATGGATGCTCTGTAAAAGTTGTGCAAGTCGCTCTGGATGCTAAATGGCTGCAATGCAACGTGATGTAATGTTCTGTGGTCTGAGTCGTCTCTGTAGTCCCGTAGAAGTGCTTCTCAGGCTGTGCGTTGAGGGACACGCCCAGCTGACACGGCTGGGTTTCTGTTTGGTTTGTTTTTGACATGGTCGAGTTTCTGTTTGGTTTGTTTTTGACATGGTTGGGTTTCTGTTTGGTTTGTCTCTGACACGGTTGGGTTTCTGTTTGGTTTGTTTTTGACGTGGTTGGGTTTCTGTTTGGTTTGTCTCTGACACGGTTGGGTTTCTGTTTGGTTTGTTTTTGACGTGGTCGAGTTTCTGTTTGCTTTGTCTCTGACATGGTTGGGTTTCTGTTTGGTTTGTCTCTGACATGGTCGGGTTTCTGTTTGGTTTGTCTCTGTAACGGTTTGTAACGGTTGGGTTTTTGCTTAGTCTGTTTTTGAAATGGTTGGGTTTCTGTCTGGTTTGTTTTTGACATGGTTGGGGTTCTGTTTGGTTTGTCTCTGACATGGTCTGGTCTGGGTTCTGTTTGGTTTGTCTCTGACATGGTTGGGTTTCTGTCTGGTTTGTTTTTGACATGGTTGGGTTTCTGTCTGGTTTGTCTCTGACATGGTTGGGTTTCTGTCTGGTTTGTCTCTGACATGGTTGGGTTTCTGTCTGGTTTGTTTTTGACATGGTTGGGTTTCTGTTTGGTTTGTCTCTGACATGGTTGGGTTTCTGTTTGGTTTGTCTCTGACATGGTTGGGTTTCTGTTTGGTCTGTTTTTGACATGGTTGGGTTTCTGTGTGGTTTGTCTCTGACATGGTTGGGTTTCTGTTTGGTTTGTCTCTGACACGGTTGGGTTTCTGTTTGGTCTGTTTTTGACATGGTTGGGTTTCTGTGTTGGTTTGTCTCTGACATGGTTGGGTTTCTGTTTGGTCTGTTTTGACATGGTTGGGTTTCTGTTTGGTTTGTCTGTCCGTCTCACCGCCGCAGGGCTGCACCGAGCGCTTTGTCTGCAGTCCGGAAGAGGTCATGGACACCATCGACGAGGGAAAATCGAACCGCCATGTCGCCGTGACGAGTAAGCTCCCCCCCCCCCCCCCCCCCCCCCCCCCCCCTCACCCCGCCCCGCCCCACCGCTGAGCCACCCGAGTGTCTGACTCCTCTTTCAGCACACAGCTCATCTTCTTCAGCCCTGACAAACTGCAGGCCCGTTCAATTACACGCCCGACAGGGCCCATCACCGTGACCTCATTTCCTTTTTCATGATGTCATTGGTTTCCCCCCCTTGGCCCTGCATAGGGTTGTTCAGTGATTTACTCTGGTCTGGTTTAAGGCATGACCTAAACGCCTTGTTCGGAACAAATTATGTCACTGGAAAGTAACCACAATTCTGACAGTCTGTGTCTCATACATATATTTCTTTCTTTTATTGGAATTATTCAGGTTGTACTTATTTGACCTTTTTCTCTAAACATTGACTAAATTTGTAGCATCGTACATTTACGGTTCTTTTGGAACCTAAATTCAATGAATGTTTCATATTAAACCATTAGAAGCCATCCCTTGTTTTATAAAAAACTTTGAGAGGTCATTGTTTGCTTCATTATAGACAGTCAGGACCTTTCTGTTATCCCAGGGGATGTTAATGTTGTTCTGGTGGCTGATCTGGCTGATTCATCCTCATTAACGGGCCCTGCTGAAGTCCAGAAGCATATTACTGAGGGCCAGACTTCCTGCCTGACGATAACCTCTCTGTTCTCACTCTGTCTCTATCTCTGTCTCTCTCTCTCTCTCTCTCTCTCCCTCCCTTCCTCTCCCATTCTCTCTCTCGCTCCCACCTCCCTCTCTCTCTCCCTCCCTCCCTCTCTCTCCCATGCTCTCTCTACCTCACTCTCTCTCTCATTCTCTCCCTCTCTCCCTCACCCTCTCTCTCTCTACCTCCATCTCTCTCTCATTCTCTCACTCTCTCTCCCTCCCTCACCCTCTCGCTCCATCCGCCCCCCCCCCTCTCTCTCTCTTCCTCCCTCCCTCCCTCTCTCTCCCTCCCTCCCCCTCTCTCTGTCAGATATGAACGAGCACAGTTCCCGGAGTCACAGTATCTTCCTCATTAACGTGAAGCAGGAGAACAGTCAGACGGAGCAGAAGCTGAGTGGGAAGCTCTTCCTGGTGGATCTGGCTGGGAGTGAAAAGGTACAGAGCGTACAGAGAGCTGAAAGTGCTCAAACTAGCCACAGTCACTGTCCAACTGTACCCAGAGCCCGTGTCACTCAAACTAGGCACAGTCACTGTCCGACTGTACCCAGAGCCTGTACCCAACTGTGTACACTCAAACTAGGCACAGTCACTGTCCGACTGTACCCAGAGCCCATGTCACTCAAACTAGGCACAGTCACTGTCCGACTGTACCCAGAGCCCATGTCACTCAAACTAGGCACAGTCACTGTCCGACTGTACCCAGAGCCCATGTCACTCAAACTGTGTACAGTCACTGTCCGACTGTACCCAGAGCCCATGTCACTCAAACTAGCCCATCACTGTGTACACTGTCACTGTCCCAACTAGGCACAGTCACTGTCCCACTGTCCGTCCGACTGTACTGTAAACTAGGCCAGTCAGTCCCACTGTACCCACCCATCACTCAAACTAGGCCACAGTCACTGTCCGACTGTACCCAGAGCCCATGTCAAACTCAAACTGTCCGACTAGGCACAGTCACTGTCCGACTGTACCCAGAGCCCATGTCCCAAACTGTCACTGTCAACCCAGAGCCCATGTCACTCAAACTAGGCAGTCACTGTCCGACTGTACCCAGAGCCCATGTCACTCAAACTAGGTACAGTCTGTCCGACTGTACAGAGCCCATGTCACTGTCCACTGTCCGACTGTACCCAGAGCCCATGTCACTCAAACCACCCAGAGCCCATGTCACTCAAACTAGTCACTGTCCGACTGTACCCAGAGCCCATGTCACTCAAACTGGCACAGTCCGACTGTCCCCAGACTGTACCCTGTCCCTGTCAGACCCTGTCCGAGTACCCAGAGCCCAGCCCATGTCACTCAAACTGTCCGACTGTACAGTCACTGTCCGACTGTACCCAGAGCCCATGTCACTCAAACTCACAAACTAGTCACTCACTAGTCACTGTCCGACTGTACCCAGAGCCCATGTCACTCAAACTAGGCACAGTCCAGACTGTCCGACCCCAGTACCCAGAGCCAGTCACTGTCACTGTCACTCCCAAACACTCAAACTGTGTGTACAGTCACTGTCCGACTGTACCCAGAGCCCATGTCACTCAAACTGTGTACAGTCACTGTCCGACTGTACCCAGAGCCCATGTCACTCAAACTGTGTACAGTCACTGTCCGACTGTACCCAGAGCCCATGTCACTCAAACTAGGCACAGTCACTGTCCGACTGTACCCAGAGCCCATGTCACTCAAACTGTGTACAGTCACTGTCCGACTGTACAGAGATCATATCTCTCAAACTAGGTACAGGTGCACGTGCTTTTCAGCTGTATCAAGAGCTAAGATCACTAAAACTACGTACCGGTACAGGCGCTCTCTGACTGTACAGAGCTCATGTCACTCAAACTAGGTACAGCAACTGTCCGACTGTACCAAGAGCTCAGATGACTCAAACTGGGTACAGGTACAGGAACTCTCCGACTGTACTGGGAGCTCATGTCACTCAAACTAGGTACAGGCACTGTCCGACTGTACCAAGAGCTCATGTCACTCAAACAAGGTACAGTTAGAGGCATTGTGAGACTGTACAGCGTTCAGATCACTCAACCTATGGCACTGTAATGCCCTTTCACATGGGTGAACCTGGAGAACATTAATGTTCCCTTACCTGTGCTGAGGGTGTAGGCCTGAGTGTGAGGTGTGTGTGTGTGTGTGTGTGCCTCTGCAGGTGAGTAAAACCGGAGCGGAGGGGGCAGTCCTGGACGAGGCCAAGAACATCAACAAGTCGCTCTCATCCCTGGGAAACGTCATCTCCGCCCTGGCAGAAGGCTCTGTGAGTACACTGCTGTGTATGGGTGTGTGTCTGTGTGTGTGTGTGTGTGTGTGTGTACGTGTACGTGTACGTGTGTACGTGTGTGTGTGTGTGCGTGTGTGCGTGTGTGAGAGCAAGCGAGTATGAGTGCTTGTGCGTGTGTGAGTGTGGGTGAGTGCGAGTGTGCGAGTGTGTGGGAGTGTGTGTCTGTGTGTCTGTGTGCATGTGAGTGTGTATGTGTGTGTGTGTGTGTGCGTGTGTGCATGTGTGCGTGTGCATGTGAGTGCGTATGTGTGCGTGTGTGCGTGTGCATGTGAGTGCGTATGTGTGTGTGTGTGTGTGTGTCTGTGCATGTGTGTGAGTGCTTGTGCGTGTGTGAGTGTGGGTGAGTGCGAGTGTGCGGGTGTGTGAGTGTGGGTGAGTGCGAGTGTGCGGGTGTGTGAGTGTGTGTGTGTGTGTGGGTGTGTGCGAGTGTGCGGGTGTGTGAGTGTGTGCGAGTGTGCGGGTGTGTGAGTGTGTGTGTGTGTGCGGGTGTGTGTGTGAGTGTGGGTGAGTGCGAGTGTGCGGGTGTGTGTGTGAGTGTGGGTGAGTGCGAGTGTGCGGGTGTGTGAGTGTAATGCCCCCACCTCATTGATAATCCCTCTCTCTCAGACGTATGTCCCGTACAGAGACAGTAAGATGACCAGGATCCTGCAGGACTCCCTGGGGGGCAACTGCAGGACCACCATCGTCATCTGCTGCTCTCCCTCCTCCTACAACGAGGCGGAGACCAAGACCACCCTGATGTTCGGCCAGAGGTGAGACCAGGCCCGCAAGCCGGTCACCACACACACTGAACGTACATGACCAGGTCCCCAAACCACTCACCACGCATACTGAACGTACAGTACTACTGTAGCCTGTCAAGCTAAATCAAAAGGGCCTGGTTATCAAATGGAAGGCATGTTTCGTTTCAGTAATGCAGGATTTTTTTGTAGTTTTTTTTTGTTTGTTTGTGATGTCACAAAGGTTATCCTTAATGTTTGTGACATTACAAATGAAATACGTACTTATTGTAACATCACATCATACTTATTGTAACATCACAAAAACAGTATTGATTTGTATGACATCACAAACAGAAATGTCTGGTGTTTGTGATGTCACAAGTGTAATGTTGAGGTGTGCAGTGCCGTGAAGGAAGCGGTTGGGGTTTATGACATCACAAGTGAGATTTCGGGTGTCTGCGACATCACATGTGACACCCGGTGTTCTGTAACTGCAGGGCAAAGACAATCAAGAACACAGTGTGTGTGAACGTGGAGCTGACGGCCGAGCAGTGGAAGAAGAAGTACGAAAGGGAGAAGGAGAGGAACAAGACACTGCGCAACACGGTGACGTGGCTGGAGAACGAGCTGAACCGCTGGCGCAACGGTGAGAGACGCACGGGGGGGGGGGGGGGGGACCGGCAGTGTGCGACTCCGTTTGAAATCCCCCTGCTACTTGTGTGCATTTGAGGCATTTGGTGTTGAGTTTGTGTGCATTTGCTGCATTTGACCCTGTGTTTGTGTGCATTTGCTGCATTTGACCCTGTGTTTGTGTGCATTTGCTGCATTTGACCCTGTGTTTGTGTGCATTTGCTGCATTTGACCCTGTGTTTGTGTGTATTTGCTGCATTTGACCCTGTGTTTGTGTGCATTTGCTGCATTTGGTGTTGAGTTTGTGTGCATTTGCTGCATTTGGACTTGTGTTTGCGTGCATTTGCTGCATTTTGCTGCCAGTTGTGTAAGTGTAATTGGCTAAAGACAACCGTTAAATGAATAAATTGCAGTGCATGTTGTAGGCAGTAGATGGGAGTAGGTAATGAATGTTTGGTCTTTTCATTCATTCAAGTTGACGAGATGCACAATCCTCACGGAATGATTACCTGGCAGTGTGGACGTACAGTATGCTTCAGTTGGGTTTGTCCCAATCGGGGCGAGCTCGGCCGGGCTGACCTCTGTGTCGCCCCCTGCAGGAGAAAGCGTGCCGGTGGCGGAGCAGTTCGATAAGGAGAAGGCCAACGCCGAGTTCCAGGCCCTGGACAACGTGGTGAACAACGAGAAGCCCGCCTCCACGCCCGGCGTGCCCGGGGTTCGGCTCACCGACGCCGAGAAGGACAAGTGCGAGGCCGAGATCACCAAGCTCTACAAGCAGCTGGACGACAAGGTGAGATGGAGCTAATGGAGTATTGCACAGAAAAGAGCACTGAAGTGTTTTACAGGGCTACATTCATGTACTGATGGAATGAGTACTTGCAGACAGCAAGGGATAAGTGGATTTTGTTTTTCTGTTGAGTGCTGTGGTGAATGAAGTGTTTCCTTCCCCAGGATTTCTGTAATGGCTGTTTGCAGCTGTGTGATGGCTGTGCTGTGTGTAACGGCTGTGCTGTGTAACAGCTGTGTGTAACAGCTGTGTGTAATGGCTGTGTGTGTAACAGCTGTGTGTAATGGCTGAGGTGTGTAACAGCTGTGTGTAATGGCTTTGTGTAATGGCTTTGTGTAACAGCTGTGTGTAATGGCTGTGTGTAACAGCTGTGTGTAATGGCTGTGCTGTGTAACAGCTGTGTGTAATGGCTGTGCTGTATAACAGCTGTGTGTAATGGCTTTGCTTTCTCTGTGTTCTCTAGGATGATGAGATCAACCAGCAGAGCCAGCTGGCTGAGAAGCTGAAACAGCAGATGCTGGATCAGGACGAGGTGAGTGTCAATCAGAGTTCCGCCCATTTTTACTGGTTAGTGTCAATCAGAGCTCCGCCCATTTTACTGGTGAGTGTCAATCAGAGCTCCGCCCATTTTTACTGGCGAGTGTCAATCAGAGCTCCGCCCATTTTTACTGGTGAGTGCCAGTCAGAGCTCCGCCCATTTTTACTGGTGAGTGTCAATCAGAGCTCCGCCCATTTTTACTGGTGAATGTCAGAGCTCCGCCCATTTTTACTCTTTTCATAGAATAGAATAACTATTTTTTGTGTGTGTGTGTTTCTGTGTGTGTATGTGTGTGTGTGTGTGTGTGTGTGTGTGTGTGTGTGTGTGTGTGTGTGTGTGTGTATGTGTGTGCTGTAAATATGCATGTTCTCTGCCCCCCCCCCCCTAGCTGCTGGCCTCCTCCCGGCGCGACTATGACAACCTGCAGACGGAGCTGAACCGGCTCCAGGCGGAGAATGAGGCCTCCAAGGAGGAGGTGAAGGAGGTGCTGCAGGCCCTGGAGGAGCTGGCCGTCAACTACGACCAGAAGAGCCAGGAGGTGGAGGACAAGACGCAGGAGTTCGAGATCCTGAGCGAGGAGCTCAACCAGAAATCGGTGAGACCCCGGGGGTTACCATGGTAACCAACTGGTGCTGTGCGCTGTGTTCTGAACCGGTTCTGACCCGCTTCAGGTTATGGCCTGAAGTTACAACCTGAAGCAGTCTTGAGTTTTTGACGTTGTGTTGTCGTCGCTTTCCCTCTCTCTCTGTTTCCCTCTCTCCCTATCTTTCTCTCCCTCTCTCTCTCGCTCTCTTTTCCAGACCGTTCTGTCCTCCATTGACTCGGAGCTGCAGAAGCTGAAAGAGATGACCAGCCACCAGAAGAAGAGGGTGACGGAGATGATGTCATCGCTCCTCAAGGACCTGACCGAAATCGGCATCGCAGTGGGCAGCAACGACATTAAGGTAAGCCCCGCCCACCCGACGAGGGGGCGTGTTCCTGTTTTTCCAGGTTGTTCCATGACTAATCAGGAAATACTTTTCCTAAATATTTCTGGGGCCGCTTGTTTTTTACTTTATTGCTGAAGATTCTTTCCTGCTTTGAGCTGTTAGAGTTATTGTGTGGCTGTGTTTGTGTGTGTGTGTGTGTGTGTGTGTGTGCGTGCGTGTGAGTGTGTGCTTACATTTAATATCTTAAAATCAGTAGTCCCTGATTAGTCCCAAAACAATCAGGGGGAGATCCCTTGCTGGGTGACTGAACCATGTTTTTTATGTGTCTGCTTGAGAGCTGATTGGTTGGACATAGTGACATCATTTATGACCCTGGCCCCCCCCCCCCGGCCCATCCGTCTCCCGTAGCAACACGAGGGCAGCGGGCTGATAGACGAGGAGTTCACGGTGGCACGGCTCTACATCAGCAAGATGAAGTCGGAGGTGAAGACGATGGTGAAGCGCTGCCGGCAGCTGGAGGCCTCGCAGGCCGAGAGCAACAGCAAGATGGAGGAGACCGAGAGGGAGCTGACCGCCTGCCAGCTGCGCATATCACAGGTACACTGCGCATACCGCCTGCCGGCTGCGCATATCACAGGCACGCTGCGCATACCGCCTGCCAGCTGCGTATACCGCCTGCCAGCTGCGCATATCGCAACCGTATGCCATATCAAAGGTACATACCGCCTGCAGTCGCATATCACAGCGCATACCAGACGTCGCCAGCTGCGCATATCGCAAGTATGCCACACAGCCGCAGTCGCGCAGCCAGAGTCGCGCTGCAGTAACGTACACTACATGGCCAAAAGTAGCTGGACACCCTTTGGTCTTGGGCAGTTTTTCGTGGTTTGGACTAGGCCCCTTCGTTCCTGTGAAGGAAAATCTTCATGCTACTGAATACAATCACATTCTAGAAGATTCTGTGCTTCCCCAACAGTTTGGGGAAGGCCCTTCCCTGTTTCAGCATGACAGTGCCCCCATGCTGCCCCCCCCCCCCCACCTCACTCTAACCCCCCCTTCCCCCCCCCCCCCAGCATGAGGCCAAGATCAAGTCCCTGACGGAGTACCTGCAGAATGTGGAGCAGAAGAAGAGGCAGCTGGAGGAGAACGTGGACTCCCTGAACGAGGATCTGGTGAAGATCAGCGCGCAGGGTAAGGCCGGGCCTGCCCGCCGTGCCGCCATGCCCTGTGCCCTGTGCCAGTCTCCTGCTGTCCGTAGAGAAACACAACCACACCCCACCAGACATAAAACTGTGCCTACCTCACCCACTGATGCCAACCGCCTTATTCAGGTCTTACACTCCACAGGCCTTCAATTTTGGCTAAGTTTGGCTTCTTATCAAGTGTACTGCCCCTTAGGGCTAGAACGCCACTGCATTTGCGTCTCATATGCACCCCCTAGTGTTGAAAAGGAGAATGACGGTGAGATGTTCTTCCCTCACAGAGAAAGTCCACGCCATGGAGAAGGAGAGCGAGGTCCAGACTGCCAATGAAGTGAAGGTATGATGTGATTAATTACGCAACTCAACGTTCAAATGCCATTGGCCTGCATGTGTTCATACCATTAAAAGCTAATTGAAACACAGGAATGTTCAAAAATATGATTACTGGAAGAATTAACAAAAATGGTGTGTAATGGCAGGTACTGAACATGGGAAATATTATAATTCATACTGAGTAAATATCAGAAATCACAGGTAAAGGAAGTGCATTTAAAGTGTGTAAGGGTTAATTCTTTCCCCTGGAGTTTGGACAACAGGAAGTGTGTAAGGGTTAAGCATTTACATTTTCCCCTGTTGCTTGCCTACAGGAAGTGTGTAACGGTTAAATGTTTCCCCTGCAGGAGGCGGTGGAGAAGCAGATCCAGAATCACCGCGAGGCTCACCAGAAGCAGATCGGCAGCCTGCGGGACGAGCTGGAGCAGAAGGAGAAGCTGATCACCGAGCTGCAGGAGTAAGACTCCTCCTCTCTGTCACACACGGCCTCCTTGTCACTGTGGGGGTTCTCTCTGTCTGCCACACACCATCCCACTTTGTGGGTTCTCTCTGATACTCAGGGGCTCTCCTCAGTGCTGTCCTGTCTCACCTTGTCTCTGCACTCTTACTGATCAACTTCACCTTCAGAATGATGAAGACCCTGTTGGGTTGAAACGTTGCTTTTTAGTCAATAGAGTATTGGGAGCTGTAATCCAGTGTGCGGATATCCATTTTCCTTCAATCTTCACATATACTTTTATCCTGCACCTGGCCTAAAAACAGGTTGGATGTGCACACAGCTACTCTACTGTACTCTGTTGGAGGACCCTTAGTTATGTGCTTGTGGGGAAATTTTTAGGGTTCTGTGCGCTTGGGTTATGAGTACACAGTGACAGTGTTAAGGGGATTTGTAGTTCTGAGGTGACGGTGTTAAGGGGTTTTGTAGTTCTGAGGTGGCGGTGTTAAGGGGTTTTGTAGTTCTGAGGGGGCGGTGTTAAGGGGTTTTGTAGTTCTGAGGTGGCAGGTGTTAAGGGGTTTTGTAGTTCTGAGGTGGCGGTGTTAAGGGGTTTTTAGTTCTGAGGTGGCGTTGTTAAGGGGTTTTGTAGTTCTGAGGTGGCGGTGTTAAGGCCCCCTGGCGTTGCGTCTCCTGTCCTCTGCAGTCTGAACCAGAAGACGGTGCTGGAGCAGGAGCGCTTGAGGGTGGAGCACGAGAAGCTGAAGGCCGCCGACCAGGAGAAGAGCCGCAAGCTGCACGAGCTCACGTACGCATCTGTCACCCCCCCCCCCCCCCCTCCAAAACCCCCCCACACCCGACTCTGCCCCACCCCCTGCCACTGGCTGCACCCCCTGTCTCTGTCCCTGGCCCCGCCCCCTGCATCTGGCTCCACCCATTGCCTTGCCCTGTTCATTTAATTGTTTGAGATATTTTGGCAAATCATCTTGAAAAGCTTTTTGTGTGTGTTACTGTGTGTGTGTGTGTGTGTGTGTGCGTGCGTGCATGTGTTCATGTGTTCACGTTACTGTGTGTGTGTGTACAGAGTGATGCAGGACCGGAGGGAGCAGGCCAGACAGGATCTGAAGGGGCTGGAGGAGACTGTGGTAAGCGTGTCACTCTTTTTGCAATGGCTTCTGGGATTGTTCTGTTCTGAGCTTAGGGGGTCTGTTCTCACTGCCCCCCCCCCTCTTCTGTACCCGTGCCAGGCCAAGGAGCTCCAGACTCTGCACAACCTGAGGAAGCTCTTCGTTCAGGACCTGGCCACTAGAGTCAAGAAGGTAGGCAATGACGTCTGTCCAGCAGCTGTTTCTAAAATGTCTCAGGAACCTTGTTGTGGAGAATTGGGCAAATCTTGAAATCTCTCACATTGCCAGTTAGCAATGAACTGCAACCTCCCTTGAGACCAGGGATGGTCAGGTCAACCTTGGTCCTTAGAGGGCCACAGGGTCTGTTGACTTCTGTTTTCACTGTAAAATCACTGTACAATCAGTTCAGACCCACAGAACTGAGTGAGGTGAGTTAAAGTGTGTAAACCAGGTGAGTTAAAGTGTGTAAGCCAGCACACCCTGCCGTTCTCCAGGACCAAAGTTGGGAACTGTTAATTGAAGACCACGGGCACTGACCTTCGAAATCAGGGAAGGTTAAATCAGCCCTAAAAGAACTGGTGTGTGACTCTCTCTCCTCAGAGCACGGAGTTGGACTCCGATGACACTGGAGGCAGTGCTGCTCAGAAGCAGAAGATCAACTTCCTGGAGAACAATCTGGAACAACTCACCAAGGTCCACAAGCAGGTAAACGTGCATGATGCATTCTGAACAAGTCACCAAGGTCCACAAGCAGGTAAACGTGCATGATGCATTCTGAACAAGTCACCAAGGATCCACAAGCAGGCAAACGTGCATGAGTGGAATTCCTGACGTCTTTTTAAATAAAGTTTCTTCTGAAAAACTTTCTAAAATAGCTTTGATTTAGTCTGATAATTCTCTTATCTGTACTAATGTTAATGGTCTGAATAGATAAGGCTGCACTCTAACCACCAGCTACTGTGGTCTTCCCACATAATGACGCTGACTGAGCGAGCTCTTTGATTGGTTCCCTCCCCCCCCCCAGCTGGTGCGGGACAACGCGGACCTGCGCTGCGAGCTCCCGAAGCTGGAGAAGCGCTGCGGGCCACGGCGGAGCGGGTGAAGGCGCTGGAGTCCGCGCTGAAGGAGGCGAAGGAGAACGCCGCGCGCGACCGCAAGCGCTACCAGCAGGAGGTGGACCGCATCAAGGAGGTGGTGCGCGCCAAGAACATGGCCCGCCGCGGGAACTCCGCGCAGATCGGTGGGTCTCTCCCCTCGTCTGGCAACCCCCATTATCATGGCATTAGCTTAGTAGATGCTAGGGAACTCCGCGCAGATCGGTGGGTCTCTCCCCTCGTCTGGCAACCCCCATTACCATGGCATTAGCTTAGTAGATGCTCGGGAACTCCGCACAGATCGGTGGGTCTCTCCCCTCGTCTGGCAACCCCATTATCATGGAATTAGTTTAGTAGATGCTCGGGAACTCCGTGCAGATTGGTGGGTCTCTACCCGATCTGGAAACCACATTACCATGGCATTAGCTTAGTAGATTCTCGTGAACTCTGCCCAGATCGGTGGGGCCCTACCCTCGTCTGGCAACCCCCATTATCATGGCATTAGTTTAGTAGATGCTCAGGAACTCTGCGCAGATCGGTGGGTTTCACCCCTCGTCTGGTAACCCCCATTATCATGTCATTAGTTTAGTAAATGCTTGTGAACTCCGCGCAGATCGGTGGGTCTCTACTCGGTCTGGCAACCCCATTACCATGGCATTAGTTTAGTAGATGCTCGGGAACTCCACGCAGATCGGTGGGTCTCTACCCGGTCTGGCAACCCCCATTACCATGCCATTAGTTTAGTAGATGCTTCTGATCCAGAGTGGATTACTATGTAGGAGAGACATGAGTGCATTCACCCCAAGCTGTATGAACCAGGTCTGGCTAACGGCATTCCCAGGCCAGCAAGTGTTTGGGTTGCGCCGCTAGCATAGAAAAGAACTCCTGATAACCAAGTCGACCAAAAACCAGAGCGCGAGTCCTGATAATTCACACGGATTTCAGAACCAAACGGAAACCTCTTCCTCTTCCTCCTCCTCCTCCCCCCCGCAGCCAAACCCATCCGGCCCGGCCAGCAGCCCGTGGCTTCGCCCACCCACCCCGGCGTGACCCGCGGCGGCGGCTTCTACCAGAACAGCCAGACCGTCGCCATCCGGGGGGGCGGCAGCAAGCAGGAGAAGACGTGAGTACTGCGCTGTGGACGTTTCGTATCCGGATGAGTCACCTGGGGGGGGGGGGGGGAGTGTTTCACAAAGCAGGATTACTGAGTTAGAGCTGTATAACTGCACCGAGTAAAACCCAGAACAGCTCTTTTTACTTCAGTCCATGTTCCAGATTTGGGAGGGTTTTGGGTTTTACCCCACCATTTTGTTGGTTCTGATCCCATATTTAGGGAGTGTTCTGGGTTTTAACCCCCCAACCCCCTCTGTCAGTTCTGAACCTCAGTGAGCTCGTCCTGCAGCTGTGTCCTCACCCTACCCCCCCCCCCCCCCCCCCGCCCCCACCTCCAACAATCAGAATTTTTGTAATTCTAAACTCAATTTAAAGGGAAGGCCCGTTCACCACAGCCTTAATGAGTCCGTTTTTTAAAGCGGTAAATTTGGGGCGCTCTTCTCTGCACCGAGGTCCGTCCCCTGCTTCCGTTTCCCATGGCAACCCCTCGGCCGAGCTACGCCGAGGGCAGCTCTGCGTGCTTTCCTATTGGCTCTTCCTCCATGAGCTGGTGAAAAAAAACCAGCCAATAAAAACGCTCTCTCCCCTGGGGCTCACGGCCACAGTCAGGGACCGCTACGTTCAGGATTCGAACCCGGAGCTCCACCCGAAATGAGCTTCTAGCACGTTTGGGTCAGCCAGATGGCCCAGAATGCTCGGGCGCGACTCATTCGCCAGCCAAAAGGACGAGGGTTTTTTTTTTTTTGATTGGCCCTTTTTTTAAGCGGTGTTGAAACCTTGCCCTGGGTTAGCCCGAGGGCGCTGGCGCAGGTGTGGCGTGCGGCGAAACTCACACACAGGTGTGGCTCGTTCGGCAGGGCCGGGACAGTACACAGGCGTGGTCCGTAGAGGATTTAGCTCCGCGCGCTACGTTTGCTCTCCTGTCTACTCTGAATGTACAATTCATCGCATAACGCAGATCTAGATGTACGACGTACGTATGTGTGGCTGCTTCATCAGATGGAACAGGTGACTGGTCACCTGGGCATAGGGCTGGAACCCAATCAAACCTGTGGAAAAGTGTCTGTTTACCTGCAAATGTGAGGTCAGCCAGGTCTTTTCACCTGTGGATCCTCTCTGACCTTCTCTCAGGTTTTCCCGCAGTCCTTGAAATCCCTTTAAAATCGCGTTCACTGTCGAAAGTCATTAAAAAAAGGTGTTCCAAATAATCCTGAAAGTCTGAGAAAAGTGGGCAGATTAAAAGAATGCCCTTTCACGTGACCCCGGACGCCTTTGCCTTGCAGTAATGTGCATCAGAACGTATCGTATGGCTACCTGGCAAAACTACAGCCATGTTGCTTAAAGTGGCTCTGGCTACTGTGCTGGAAATAGATCTCAATAGTCATGCATTTGTCCTAAAAAGGCCTTTGAAAAGTCACGGGGAGTGTAAATGTGATTTGAGTGTGCTTTGTGTAAAAGGTTACTCTCTCTCTCTTTCTCTCTCTCTCTCCCTCTCTCCTCTCTCTCTATCTCTCTCTCTCTCTCTCCAGTTGCTGAAGACCGAACATCGTCTCAGTGGAGGAGGCAGATGTTGTGCAGAAACCTGTCATTCCGTTGCAGTGGACTTTTCCCCCTCGGGGGAAGCTGGGAGGAAGATTAAATATATAAATATATATAAATATTATATAAATATACCTGGCCTGTACAGTTCTACCCCTTATCCCTTTTCTCTTCCTAAATGAAATCTGATTTCCTTTCAAAACAAAAACAAGACAAAAAAAAAAAAAACCATCAAAAAGACAGTGAGTGCAATCTAGACATCCTGGGGGGGAGAATGAACTCCTTTATGACTTTTAACGTGTAGCTCTTGTTTTATTGCACAGTTTGTCATCTGTCATATCTTAAGACTAGTCTGCACTGTGCCAAGCTGAATGTATGTTAGGTAGGTTTTCAAAGGCAAAAAAAAAGAAAAGAAGAATACTCCTAGCATTAATGTCCTGGCCTAATTCATGCACATTTCCTGTTGTGGGGAGGTTGGAGGGAAGTTGTAAAGTCCTATCTGTGTAGATCTGATGAGCTTGTTTAAAGCGTTGAATCGAACTGAGATGCGTGCTGCACTTACTCTCCCTTTGTAAAGATTTAGATGAACCTGTATTTCACGTGTTTTTCCCAGAAACGGGTGTTTGGACCTGGGGATGATCCTGTTAAAATCTGATATTCTCATGTGGAACAACAGGGGCACTTATGGTTAAAAAATAATAATAATAATAATGAGTAAATAAATAGAAACTATATTAACAGAGGAAGATATTCCTGCAAGCTGCTTTGGGGGATTTAAGAAAAAAAATACCTCGTCAAAAACGGATTTCAGCAAAATTGAATTTGCTGTACTGAAGGTGAAATGGGTAAAGGCATTGTTATTGAACACTACAGATTCGGTGTCTGCGTACGTGAGCGTGTAATCCTCGACGAATGAAATGTAACACATGCTTGTCCTGTCCTTGTTCTCGCCCAATCCGTTCGTTTGCTTGTGCTTTTAACAAAGCAGTTCTCACTCTCTCTGATATCGCTAGACGGTGTCGGACTGTATAAGACACTAGTAGCCTGTTGTTTTTTTTAGGAAGTAGTATTTAGACGTGAAGATCACGCATTGCGCACACCTTTTAGGTCAGAGTTCTGTCTGACGGGGGCGAACTGAACTCGTCTGTTGGCACTGTTGAGATGCTGCTTCAGCTGCGAAGGGGCATTCTGGATGCTTGGAATGTCCCGTTTTGAGACATTACCTCAGAAGTGTTGGGGAGATGCAGATTCATTGTGTTTTGTTGTGGGGAGGCGCAGATTTGTTGTGTTTCGTTGTGGGGAGGCGCAGATTTGTTGTGTTTCGGTGCGCGTTGTGGAGAGCAGGGGCCTTCTTCCAGGCGGCTTGAAGTACATTCCTGATCGTTTTGTCGTTTTTTTTAGCACTGAGGAATGGGCATGTGCACAACCCCCCCCCCCCCACCCCCCCCCCCCCCTAAAAAAAAGGTCCCTGTCCAGTACAATGTGAGTGACACTAAATAGGCGAGTCAAACCCCCCCCCCCCCCTCCCTCCCAGTGGCTCTGTTTCACGCTCTCTGATCAGCCAATCAGCTGAGCCGGAGCCCCCCCCCCCCCCACGGCAGAGGCTGTAGCACTGCCATCTGTGCCCTGCGCTTTCTGACACCCCCCACCTTGCTTCCTGTAAAGAAGTAAAAGAAACAGGATGTTTATGGGAGGCTGGCTCTTCAGGAGCCAGAGATCCCAACACCCCCACATCCCAGATGCCCCTCACCCACACCCCCTTTATTTTTGTCGATTTCCCCGTGTATAAGAAAAGGCTCCACGTTACAGTCCTGGGGAAATGACCCGTACAGTGTGGAGATTTCAAGCCCCGCCCACCTGAGGTTCCCATGAATAAATTAACGGTGATCGTAAAAAAGCTGAGTCGGGAGAATGGAAATGGGAGTGCGTTTGCCATGGCGACCGGTGTCCACACGCTTACCCATGCTGCACCCTGACAGTAGGGGAAGACACAAACCGTTTGAAAGCCGACGTAAAGTACACTCGTCTATAGCGCTTTAACACCCTTCTGCGTAATAAAGCCCCACTTGGCATCCGCCAAAAACAGGCCGTGACGCTCCGAACGTTCGCAGGGAATAAATAGCACTCCATTGCGCTCGGAATAAAGACCGGAATGTTCTCAGCCGGAATGTTCTACTTTTGTCGTGAACTGTGACGTTGATTAATGTTTACGCGGTATGCCTTCGAGTCTGCACTTTGAAGTAGTTCTGGAGAAATCGCTCCTGGCTTTGGCAGAGTAACTTGGACAGGACAACGTGCTTTGTGTGTACACTTGTGCAGGTTGAACGCGATGCTTCAGGTGCGTACTGGAGCCTTGTTTGAACCCGGTTTCACTCCAGAGATTGAACACAATAAAGTTCAAAAATAAAAATTAAAAAACATATAAAGAAATAAATGATAAATATGACATTTTGTTCATGGTGATAAACTAAATTATTTGCATTAATTTAATTTTAAAAAATGTAATAAACAGACAGTAAAGTGTATTACTGTGTAATAGCAACTGAGTTTTTGATTGACAGTGGAAATACTGGATCATTCCGACAGGCACTTGTAGGGATCATGGGATCTGAAGGGGGGTATTGGTGATGTCATCTACTTTTGATTGACTGCATGATGTAAATGTATGTGTGATTAAATAATTCTGGAAAAAAAAGAGGAGTCGTCTTTAAATTCAGCCAAGTTAAAGTGTTTTTGAAGGGGTTTCACTACCCTTGGTGAGGTAGATGTGTGAAGAGGGGTAGCTGACTGTTGTAAAATTGTAAAAGACTGCTATTTACTAGACTGCATGTTTTCCACACACCAACCTTTGTTTTATACCATCTAAAATTAACTTTTCTTCCGCCTGATTCTGTATTTGACGTGTTTATTTCCTGTGTTTTTGTTTTTTCTTTGGGGAAAGACGGTTTCACGAACTTGGGAGGAATTCCTGCAGCTCACTTTAACTCAGAGAATGTCAGCTACCCTGTCCTGAAATTGACTCGCTAGGCTAGGTGAGAACCACATGCTTGCTTTAATTCTTCAATGCAGTGGTTTTAGCCCTGGTCCTGGAATACCCTCAGAAGAATTTTTTAAATAGAACAGCTGTGAAATTATAATTTCGGGTAAATTCTAAGGGGAGAATACTACAGACTACTGTTACATAAATCCCATTCACAACATGAAATCCCCATCTTTATTATATGAAATATATAAAAATTATTCCCTGTATCAAGTTTTATAGAACAGAAGACTGTGTGCCAAAGGATTTTTTCATGTGTGCTGGCAATCCACCTTCTGAGGTGTGGCTGCATATTATTTGTAAAAATAAAATAAAATAATGAAAACAAAACTATTGGGTGAAAGTGATGCTGGGGAAATTCTAATTCTTGTCGCCCCACCTCTTTGAGGGCGGATGGTGTGGTTATAGTGGACAGAGGACACATGGCTGAGCTCTTGCACTTTTTAAAATCTGACATTCTCTGACTCGACCTTGCCACCCTGCCCATCCAGTCCCACATCTCCCTCCTCATCCAGTGACACGCAGACTACCTTCCCTATCCTGTCACGTAGCATTTCCTGCAGCCTGTCTCTGAGGCTCAAGTTTTAAAAAGACCAACTAGCATAAATGTACATCTTCGCAATTTTTAAAAATTATATTTGAGCATTAAACACTGAAAGGGGTCTTAAAAGATGTGCTTCCTCGTCAGCGTGGTATTGTTGTGCCACCATGCCATCGCCAGATTGGGCCATAAGGAACCTAGCCTAGCCGCCGATTTACACTTCAAGCTTATATTTTTGCATGTTACCCACTGTAAATTTCTGTGCGACGCCAGTATTTTCACAGTAGAAACACAAGATGGAGCCAAACGTCTAAATCTCCCACCGGCGCTGAAAGGAGCGTGGGTTTTTGGCAAAGTCGGCTCTGCTGCAGTCCTTCACTAGTTTGGCAAAACAAGGAGCGTGAAGTGGAGCACCGTCAGGTTGACTGGAATCGAGTTTGGAGGGATTGTTTGCTGCCCGCGGACTAGAGTGGGGGAAACGACAAGGCGGAAAAAAGTTCATTTGATCAAAGAGCCGGGTTATTTACTCAAAAGGAAGAGCCAGGTGAAAACAAGGTTGGTATCGATCGCTTGCTAAACCAACATTTATGCCACTGCACCTTTTTCTAGCTATACACTACTAGCATAGCGAACACAAATTGCTGGCTACGCGACCACGACTTACCGTAGCGAAGCGTTAAATAACTAGTCTAAAAACTAGTCATCGTTTAGAATGAAGTGTTCGTTTGGCGAATTGTTGTTATTATTTGCTGGTAATAACAGTTTACGTTAGTCTGCAAACGAGCTAATCGGGTGATCCCATGTTTTTCCCTGGAATGAAAATGAACCTGTTCTGTCTTGCCTGCCAGCGGTCTGGAATAGGCGCAGTGTCGCCACGGACCAGCAAACATAGCTCGCTAGCACGCTAATTAGCGAGCTAAGTTTTGTAGCCTGTTTGCTTTTTGAGTAGCGTTACCTAACAAAATCACGAGATTGTTAGGTAATACAAATGTAGTATCTGTTAGGTTACACAGGTAGCCTCGTCCTAAAACCTACGCCCCAAACAATTTTCCTTGTTTAACTTATCCGTTTGACGGTAGCTAAGTGTAAACTACTGTAGCCAAAGTTTTACCTTAGCTAGCCAGTTTAGCCAACTAGTGAGTTCAAAGTGATACATTTTCAGACCATTGTTTATAGCAGGTTGCTGTATTATCTAGTATGGTGGATTTTTTATTTGAGAAGGCAACACGAAATCTGCAAGGTGAACTAGTCTATATAATTAGTATCGGAGACTGGCTGCTACGAGCAAAAGTAACGTGGAAACCAAATTAATTTAGCTACTCTATTTGTGGCATTTACTTGGTATCGCGTCACATTAATTTGCTTGCTTGCGGGCATTTTGAAATCAGTTTTCATCAAAGCCATGCTATCGTAGTCAGACATTGTACTTATTATGACTTATTTGTTATTTGTCAACAGCAACAGTAATAGAGATTTAAAACCGCATAATCACTGCTGTTGTTGACAAAATGCAGATCTTTCTTTGTGACAAACCTTAATCTCAAAATATTGGTATCACTTACATGACCAACTCATAATAGTCAATTTAGGCCAAAATTTAGGTAGACCTATAATCGAAGTTTATACTGGGTACTGTAAGTTTGGTACTTAACTGCAGAATTGGAATAGGACAGGTCACATTTAAATTCCATACAGATATTGGTGCGATCGACTTAAAATGTTGTATTGAGCAGTTAAGTACATTCATTGGCGATAGAAATCAATGGAAAACATGTAATTACGGTGTATAAGGCATTCCTACAGATTTTAAAATGAACAACGGAACATGGAAGTATGCACCCATGCGCGTTCCAGGAAGCTGGTTCATTAATATTGTGTTGGCTCCTAGCAGGTTGCAATTCCTTCATTTCCGTTGCATATCAAAGCAAGTTTTGAAGGAGGAAAAAAAACTACAACTATTGTTTAGCTTGTCGGCGGATGACCCAGAAATATCCTTTGTTTCTTTATTTTGGCATGTTAGATTTCGATTTTCTGTTCGGCCTTTGAAGAATTGTAAACGGTTTTATTTCAGGAAGAGAGAGGAGAGTTTTCCCCCCCTTTAAACGTGTCACGCTCACTCAGATTAATGGTGTGACACACACCCAGGTGACTGTACTCTGTGTCGCATTACGGTAGTTGAACATGAGTGAACGGTTACGTAAGGCGTGTTTTTTTTCTTAAGATTTTTTTATTCGTTTTTTTTTGTGAGATTTTTTTTTTTTTTTTTTTTTTACAAAAGAATTCGTTGTTTCTGAAGGGTTGATGCAGCTCGGCATGCTACTTGTAGACCCATCGGAATGTTAAATCTGAACAAGCCTTAACGTACCAGCGTGTAATGCACACGGGGACAGTACTAGGTCAGAGCAGTAAGATAGCAGTGTAGCATACTGGTTAGAGAACTGCACTGTAGCATACTGGTTAGGTTACTGGACTGTAGCATACTGGATAGGGGACTGCTCTGTAGCATACTGGGCAGCAGTGTAGTATAATGGGTAAGGAGCTGGTCTTGTAACCTAAAGGTTACAGGTTCGATTCCCGGGTGGGACACTGCCGTTGTACCCTTGAGCAAGGTACCTAACCTGCATAGCTTCAGTATATAGCCAGCTGTATAAATGGATGCAAAAGTTGTATACGTCACTCTGGATAAGATAAGTCTGCTAAATGGCAGTAATGTAATGGTTAGGAAACTGCTCTGTAGCATACTGGTTAGGGAACTGTTCTTGGGCCCTGGGTAGGGTTAATGTGTGCTCGTTGCAGCACAATTGGCTGCATCATTAATATTTTATTTCCCCCACGTGTTCCTTTTGTTGTGTTATGGTGCCTCGTGGAGCCTGGGAGATTGTTTTTTGACGTGTTTGTTTTGACACGAGGATACCGCCACGGATATGCCACACCTTCGCGGTCCTTCGCTCACTGGAGCTCTGCTCCTGCCTCACTGCACAGGAGGGTGTCAGAGATCACGCTAACGGCGGCTGATCACGCTAACGGTGGCAATCGTGCTAACGGCTGCCGATCACGCTGGCGGTGGAGATCACGCTAACGGTGGTGATCGTGGCTAACAGCTGTTGGTGGTTGTGCTAATGCTGGTTGCTATGCTAAACAGTGGCGGTCGGGCTAACGGCAGCGGTTACGCTAACAACGTGATTATGCTAACGGCGGCTCCTGATTGAGGATCCATGGTGCTGGACAGCAAGGCTGTAGCAGATTTTGAAACTCCCAGCTCTGTCTGTAATGAAGCTGAGGTAACAGGCAGTACTTGCAGTTTTACTGGATTATGCGAGGGAAATGGATGCAGTCTACAATCAAAGCTCAGGCATTTGTGCCGAGCTCCTGCGGGCTCCTATTTACATGCATTAGCCTACATTTAGCTATTTTGAGCGCCACTGGAAATTTCACTGTTCTGGTGAAGTGCCTTCACTGCGCAAGGGTGCAGCAGCAGCGCCCAGCTTGGGAGTGAAACCTGCAACCTCTTGAGTTTGCAACTCCAGGTTTCCATCCACTTTACTGTGCTGTCACTGCTGAGTGAGAGTAGGGGGAGAGGCCTTACAGTGGTGATGTTTGTAGGCGGCAGTTGTCAGTTTGACAAGTGTAGACGCTTAAAAGCTCCAGGAGTGGTGGAAGCACACAAAGATCGGTGTATAAATTTGTGATTTATGACCAATGAAAATGAACTGTTGTGACCTCCCAAAGCCAACTGCTTATTGCTTTTAAAAATCAAAGTTTTGAAACGCTATCGACCCTTCTCATAATTAGGCTGTTTAACACAACTTTAGTGATACAATGGTTTTAACATATGTTTAAACTTTAATGAACCAGTTTGTACATGTTGTATCTCTGTTGGTGGTCCTGGGAAACATAGTTATTTTCAGTTTCAGCCACTTTTCTGTTCCTCCTCTGGCTTATGAGAATCTGTTTCTGATTTGAAGACAGTATATTTATGACGGAGGGAAGAAAGACATTTAGTAGACCTGGGGTCCCACACCAGGGGTCCTATTCCAGGTGTGTTGGTGAACAGGTAGTCGAATCAGGTGATCCTGTCCTCATCCTGCACCAGGATTTTCCAACTCCTTTCCCCTGGGGGGTCAGATTCATTAAAGAAAAAAAAAAAAAGAAAAAATCTAAACTGCTCACGCTGGCTAAATGTACGGTTTGTAAAGTAAGGTGTGAATGCAGTGTTGTGTGCGTGTGTGTGCGTGTGTGTGCATGTCCAAAGCGGTTGCCTCCCTCAGAAATGCATAAGTACTGCTGATTATACAGTCGCTGGTGGGAAGTGTGCTGTCTCTGTGCTGAAGCCTCTGAATAATGGCTTCTCTTCTCTGTGATCGGTGTGCAGAAGCCTCTGAATAATGGCTTCTCTTCTCTGTGATCGGTGTGCTGAAGCGTCTGAATAATGGCTTCTCTTCTCTGTGATCGGTGTGCTGAAGCGTCTGAATAATGGCTTCTCTTCGCTGTGATCGTTGTGCTGAAGCCTCTGAATAATGGCTTCTCTTCTCTGTGATCGGTGTGCTGAAGCCTCTGAATAATGGCTTCTCTTCGCTGTGATCGGTGTGCTGAAGCCTCTGAATAATGGCTTCTCTTCTCTGTGATCGGTGTGCTGAAGCCTCTGAATAATGGCTTCTCTTCTCTGTGATCGGTGTGCTGAAGCCTCTGAATAATGGCTTCTCTTCTCTGTGATCGGTGTGCTGAAGCCTCTGAATAATGGCTTCTCTTCTCTGTGATCGGTGTGCTGAAGCCTCTGAATAATGGCTTCTCTTCTCTGTGATCGGTGTGCTGAAGCGTCTGAATAATGGCTTCTCTTCTCTGTGATCGGTGTGCTGAAGCCTCTGAATAATGGCTTCTCTTCTCTGTGATCGGTGTGCTGAAGCCTCTGAATAATGGCTTCTCTTCTCTGTGATTGATGGGACGCAGACATGCCTGAGCTGGCCCTGTGTTTGGCCCCCAGGCCCCCCGGGCCCCCGGGGGCCCCGGCCGGTTAGACAGGCCTGCGCTAACGTTAACGCTAACGCTAACGCTCGCGCGGTGCAGAGTGCACTGTAATGGCGGCTCTGGAGCCGCCGCCGCGGTCAGACGCTGCCCGCAGGTTAAGTGCTGCTGCGCTGAGTTATGTGTGACATCACAGAGGGGGGCGGAGTTCGGCCGGGTCCAAGGGAGAGCGCTGGCTCGGCTGCCGTGGAGACGGCCGTGTGACTCCCGTGGAAGACGAATCGCGTGGCGAGCTTTCAGGTTTCTCCTCTGACTGATGCCTGTTACCCCAGGGGGGGGGGGTCTCAGAGCAGAACTCACCCCGGGGTCAGTCCTGGGGGGCCACAGTGTCTCCAAGTTTAACTCCAGTCCTGGAGGGCCACAGTGTCTGCAGGTTTAACTCCAGTCCTGGGGGGCCACAGTGTCTGCAGGTTTAACTCCAGTCCTGGAGGGCCGCTGTGTCTGCAGGTGTAACTCCAGTCCTGGGGGGCCACAGTGTGTGCAGGTTTAACTCCAGTCCTGGGGGGCCACAGTGTGTGCAGGTTTAACTCCAGTCCTGGAGGGACACAGTGTCTGCAGGTTTAACTCCAGTCCTGGGGGGCCGCAGTGTCTGCAGGTTTAACTCCAGTCCTGGAGGGCCGCAGTGTCTGCAGGTTTAACTCTAGTCCTGGGGGGCCGCAGAGATCTTTCGCTGTAGTTGTGCAGTTCAGTTCTTCAGTGCTCTTTCAAGAGACACTGCCACAATGATGCTTTATAGAAACGGGAAGTCGGAAAATTTAGACGGCCCCTTAAAGGGTTAAAGTGTTTGGGCATGAAAGGTGTGTTAAAGTGTGTGTGTGTGTGTGGCATGTAAGAGTGTGTGTGTGGTGCATTGTAAGAGTGTGTGTGTGGCATGTAAGAGTGTGTGTGTGGCGTGTAAGAGTGTGTGTGTGGTGTATTAAAGTGTGTGTGTGTGGCATGTAAGAGTGTGTGTGTGGCGTGTTAAAGTGTGCATGGGGTAGTGTTGTTCCCAAACCAAAATTTTAACTTTGATAAGAATACCAGCTTTGATATTCATTCAAAATACAATGAAAAGTTCAACTTATCTTTTCAAAAATACTTATTAACAAAAATATCGGACACACAAAATCAGAAATACAGGTTAAGACATTAGAACTCTGTGAACAATAGTACTAACTTATTAAACCATCCAGATACCTTAATCTATGCATGATGTATCCGTCTTACCACACCTGTCCAATTTGAGGTCCCTGAAGAGATTGGGGTGGTTGTTGGACGGAAGCTTTGCTTGGTTGGACTTGTTGCCTTCCTTGGCAAAAGATTGGCCTTTATCATTGGCCTTGTAGGCAAAGAACTGCCACAGGGTTCACATGAGTGGTTTAAAGATTAAAACGCTTTGCGGTCTTGTATCACAACAAAAAGCTTACCTAAAAATAGAAGCGTACCTAAAAATAGATGCTATGACATCGTCACACATTTTAATCTGCAGTGCCTGCGTACTTACATACCTCTGGCTGCCCTGCGTTGGGAAGGGGGGGGCGGTCGGTGTGATCCACTGCTGCCTTTATATCTGACTATCTTCTCTCTCTCTGTGTGAGGAAACACAGGTCCACAGCCAGCTTCCTGTCTCTCACAGCTCCACAGCCGACTTCCTGTCTCTCACAGCTCCACAGCCAGCTTCCTGTCCCTCACAGCTTCACAGCCAGCTTCCTGTCCCTCACAGCTTCACAGCCAGCTTCCTGTCCCTCACAGCTTCACAGCCAACTTCCTGTCCCTCACAGCTCTACAGCCAGCTTCCTGTCTGTCACAGCTCCACAGCCAACTTCCTGTCCCTCACAGCCAGCTTCCTGTCCCTCACAGCTCCACAGCCAACTTCCTGTCCCTCACAGCTCCACAGCTTCCTGTCCCTCACAGCTCTACAGCCGACTTCCTGTCTCTCACAGCTTCACAGCCAGCTTCCTGTCCCTCACAGCTTCACAGCCAGCTTCCTGTCCCTCACAGCTTCACAGCCAACTTCCTGTCCCTCACAGCTCCACAGCCAACTTCCTGTCCCTCACAGCTCTACAGCCAGCTTCCTGTCTGTCACAGCTCCACAGCTTCCTGTCACTCACGGCTCCCCAGACACACGGCATGTTACAGTGTGTGATGTTTTGAAGCGTGTTACTGTGTGTACTCAGAGCGCGTATGTAGCGTGTTACTGTGTGTACTCAGTGCGTGTGGTGTGTGTCTCCCTCCCGCAGCTCGCCGCTGCCCTGTCAATCATGCGGACGGCCCCGCCCCCCCCGCTGTGAGCCTCGCCGGGTCCCGCGGTCAGTATGGCGGACGGAGAGGGCCGCTGCGAGCTGCCCATCGCCCCGGGGCAGCTGTACATCGAGGTGGAGTACGACTACGAGTACAAGGCCAAGGACCGCCAGGTCAGCATCCGCGAGGGCGACTGCTACATGCTGGTGAGGAAGACCAACGACGACTGGTGGCAGGTGAAGAAGGACGAGAGCAGCAAGGCCTTCTACGTGCCCGCCCAGTACGTGCGGGAGGTGCGCAAGGCCCTCATGCCCCCCCCCAAAGCCCTGCACCCGGGCGGGCCCGGGCGACCCGCCCCCAAACCCAACTTCCTGCACGTCCGCAGGCCGGACGACACCCTCGGCCGAAACCTGGACGTGCCCGGCTTCGGGGCGCCCCCCCGGGACGCCGGCCAGCGCCCGGAGAGCCCCGGGCGTTGCCAGGACAACCACGTGGCCGTGCCGGCGCGGGCCGAGTCGCCCGTCCCCCGGCACCCCGCCCCGGGGGTCTGGGTCACGCCGGACGATTCGGGCGGGAGCTCGGAGAAGCTGCGCATCGACTCGGAGTCCGGAGACGAGCTGAGCAGCGGCTCCCTGGAGCACCTGCAGGTAGGCCCCGCCGGGACCCCCGCGAACGCTCCCGCGATCGCAAACCCCGCCCCTCTCCCCCCCCGCGAACGCACCCGCACGCGAAACCCCGCCCCTCTCCCCCCCCCCCCCGCAACGCAAACCCCGCCCCTCCCGCCCCCCCCCCGAAACCCCGGCGCCCCCGCCCCTCTCCCCCCCGTAGTGCCTGCGACAGACTTGCCTAAATCGAGCCCTGAAGGACCCCAGTGTCACTGGGTTTCGTGGTTTCCTTGGAAACTGAGGTTGTGTGGTTTCCTGGGAAACAGAGGTTGTGTGTGGACTCTCTAGCCGAGCTGGGACTTAAACTGAGCTCTCCTGCACTGAAACACAGCGATAGGCAGCCGGCACTTTGGCCCTCCGGGAGTTCAGTTTGAGATCGCTGGCCTTGTGCCGCAACAGGATCACCCGCTCGCCTCTGTGCCAAACGCACCGTGTTAATTAACATTACTGAACGCCGTCCCTCGCCCTTACTGTCTTTAGGGCTGCCTGCTGTGCCCAGCTGTCAGCCTGGTGTAGGAATCTGAATCTGCGTGAGAACTTTCATGTTCTCTATCCCATAAAACAAAGAAATAACATAAATCAGCCTCAGCCATGGAAGATGTGTGTGTACGTGTGTACGTGTGTGTGAGTGCGTGTGTTTACGTGTGTGTGTGTGTGTGTGTGTGTGTGTGAGTGCGTTTGTTTGTGAGTGTGTGTGTGCGTGTATGTACGTGTGTGTGTTTGCGTGTGTGCGTGTGCGTGTGTGTGTGTGTACGTGTGTGTGTGTGTGTGTGTGTGTGCGCGCGTGTGTGTACGTGTGTGTGTGCGCGTGTGTGTGTACGTGTGTGTGTGTGTGTGTGCGCGTGTGTGAGTGTGTGTGAGTGTGTGTACGTGTGTACGTGTGTACGTGTGTGTGTGTGTATGTGTGTGTGTGCGTGTGTGTGTATTTATGTGTGTGTGCGTGTGTGTGTGTATGTGTGTGTGTGTGTGCGCGTGTGTGTATTTATGTGTGTGTGTGTGTATGTGTGTGTGTGCGTGTGTGTGTGTATGTGTGTGTGTGTGTGCGCGTGTGTGTGTGTACGTGTGTGTGTGTGTGCGTGTGTGTGTGTGTATTTATGTGTGTGTGTGTGTGTGTGTGTGTGTGTGTGTGTGCGTGTGTGTGTGCGTGTGTGTGTGTATGTGAGTGTGTGCGTGTGTGCGTGTGTACGTGTGTATGTGTGTATGTGTGTACGCGCGCTCTTTCTCATCCGCTCAGTGCCGTTCTTCCGGAAGGTTCTTTCCCCTCGGCTGGCCTGTGGAGGTGTGCGCGGGGGAAGCGGAGAGGGATCTGAAAGGCAGGTGAAAGTAGGTCACCCACATCTGATCCCACGGCCACGCCCACATCCCTCTGCCAAATTAGCATGACGCCGCTTTGAAGTGTGACTGACGGCCGGCTCCGCCCCCCCCCGAGCCTCCGAGCCCCGCCCTGCTGCTGTGATGCGTGGGTGGACGGGGCGGGGCTTGTTAGCGTATCCGTTAGCGCTGTGAGTTAGCGAAGCTGTCGGGCGTGTGCTGGCTCTGGGGCTCGGCCTGCAGTTCCGTGGCGCTCCAGCTTCCTGTGTGAACGTGCGCGTCGCTGGGCCGCTGGGTTCCTTCCCGGTCGGGAGCGCTGAGGATTGTGGGAGCGTTTTTTGGCAGGTTGAGCGCGAGGGCGGGGACTCTCCGCCCTGGGATTGGCTGACACACGTTCTTTACACTCAGGTGTTTGCACACACTTGCGTAAGAGAGCAAAGGCCATGTGTGGAGAAAGAGCGAGAGAGAGAGAGAGTGAAACAGAGAGAAAGAGAGGAAGAGAGAAACGGGGAGACCAAGTGAGAGAGAGAGACTCCAGTTCTGTGTTGGTAGAACCCCTCTCCAATGTGTAGAGTGGTGATGTGTGTGAGAGTGTGTGTGTGTGTGCACGTGTGTGCAAGTGTGTGAGAATGTTTTTGTGTGCGTTTGTCTTTCCGTCTGCAGAGTAAATGCATCTGCCCCCCCCCCCCTCCTCAGGGATCAGAGGGCAAAGAGTGTGATGGGACACATTTGTGTTGGGGGGGGGGGCGGGGGGGCAGCAGTGGGACAGCCCTGCTATTTCCAGCTGAAATATAACTGCTGACCTGCTCTTAAACTGCTGCATTCTGCCACACCTGAGCCGCACGTCCCAGTGGATTTTAGAAAGCAGAGACCCTGTGTGGAGTCCATACAGCATGGAGGGGGCGGAGCCTGTGGTTTCATACGGCACGGCTGACCTCACGCCGGGGGGGCGGAGCCTGTGGTTTCATACGGCACGGCTGACCTCACTCCGGGGAGGGGCGGAGCCTGTGGTCAGGCGACAGGGCTGTCTGTCAGTTCCTCTGGCAGACATGTGAGGGGATTATTTCCCAGGAAACAATCATAAACCCCCCCCCTCCCAACCCCCCACCCCCACCCCCCAGTCTGATTGGATCTGGTGATTAAAGCTACCGCTGCTGGCTGTGGATCTCCCCCCCAGCTCTCTCTCCCTAAGGGTATAACATGGGCTGTGCTGAGGTCACCACTCACCTAATCCCCCTCAAGCCATGCTGCTGGGGGGGGGGGGGGTGGGGGGGGTGGGGGGTGAGGGAGCAGCGTTAGCGTATGAGAGAGAGAGAGAGAGACCCTGGGAAAGTTTAACCTTAGCCTATGGGAGACAGAGACCCTGGGAGAGAGTAGCGTTAGCCTGTGGAAGAGAGTAGCGTTAGCCTTGGGGAGAGTAGCGTTAGCCTGTGGAAGAGAGTAGAGAGAGAGTAGCGTTAGCCTATGGGAGAGAGTAGAGAGAGTAGCTTTAGCTTGTGGGAGAGAGTACAGAGAGTAGCGTTAGCCTGTGGGAGAGAGTAGCGTTAGCCTTTGGGAGAGAGTAGCGTTAGCCTTTGGGAGAAAGGGGAGAGAGTAGCCTTTGGGAGAGAGTAGCGTTAGCCTTTGGGAGAAAGTAGCGTTAGCCTGTGGGAGAGAGTACAGAGAGTAGCGTTAGCCTTTGGGAGAGAGTAGCGTTAGCCTTTGGGAGAAAGTAGCGTTAGCCTGTGGGAGAGAGTAGTGTTAGCCTATGGAGGAGAGTAGCGTTAGCCTTTGGGAGAAAGTAGCGTTAGCCTGTGGGAGAGAGTAGCGTTAGCCTATGGAGGAGAGTAGCGTTAGCCTTTGGGAGAAAGTAGCGTTAGCCTGTGGGAGAGAGTAGCGTTAGCCTATGGAGGAGAGTAGCGTTAGCCTTTGGGAGAGAGTAGCCTTAGCCTATGGGAGAGAGTAGAGAGAGTAGCGTTAGCCTGTGGGAGAGAGTAGCCTTAGCCTATGGGAGAGAGTAGAGAGAGTAGCGTTAGCCTGTGGGAGAGAGTAGCGTTAGCCTGTGGGAGAGAGTAGAGAGAGTAGCGTTAGCCTGTGGGAGAGAGTAGCGTTAGCCTATGGGAGAGAGTAGAGAGAGTAGCGTTAGCCTGTGGGAGAGAGTAGCGTTAGCCTGTGGGAGAGAGTACAGAGAGTAGCGTTAGCCTATGGGAGAGAGTAGAGAGAGTAGCGTTAGCCTGTGGGAGAGAGTAGCGTTAGCCTTTAGGAGAGAGTACAGAGAGTAGCATTAGCCTCATTGGTATTCCACAGGAGCTGTGGATCTGTGAACACAGGATCTGAACATCAGTCTGTTAGCGCCCTTTTCTGACACTAACTGTCAGTGGTGTGCATCTGTCTGACTGAGCGCGTGTGTGTGTGTGCGCGTGCGCATGCGCGTGTATGTGTATGTGTGTGTGAAAGCATCTGTGTCTGTTGTGTGTGTGTATTTATATTTGTGTCTGTATGTGTGTGTGTGAGAGCATCTGTGTCTGTTGTGTGTGTATTCAGTGTCTGTGTGTATGTGCACGTGCGCATAAGCTCTGCAGTCTCTCTCTCTCTCTCTCTCTCTCTCTCTCTCTCCTCGGCACTCTCTCTCTCTCCCTCTCTCCCCGGTTCTCTCTCCTCCTCTCTCTCTCTCCCTCTCTCTCTCCTCCTCTCTCTCCCTCTCCCTCTCTCTCTCTCTCTCTCCGGTTCTCTCTCCTTCTCTCTCTCCCTCCCTCCCTCCCTCTCTCTCTCTCTCTCCCTCTCTCTCTTTCTCTCTGTCTCTCTCCCTCTCTCTCTCTCTCTCTCTCTCTCCTTCCCTCCCTGGTGCTCCCTCTCTCCCTCCCTCCCTCTCTCTGTCTCTCTCCCTCTCTCTCTCTCTCCACGGTGCTCCCTCTCTCTCCCCGGTGCTCTCTCTCTCCCTCTCCCTCCCCGGTGCTCTCTCTCTCCCTCTCCCTCTCCTCTCTCTCTCTCTCTCTCCCTCCCCGGTGCTCTCTCTCTCTCTCTCTCCTCCCCGGTGCTCTCTCTCTCTCTCTCTCTCTCTCTCCGCGGCGCTCCCTCTCTCTCTCTCTCTCTCTCTCTCTCAGTCGGGCTCGTGCAGCGTTTTGCCGCTGTGTCTCTCAGACCGTTCTCTACACCGCGGCGGACGGACGGCAGGCATGTACCCCGACGACAAGGTAGGAAAGCTCGTCGCCGCGGCAATGCGGTTACCACGGCTACCGTGACTCAGCGTCTCCCCCCCCCCCCCCCCCCCCTTTCCGGACTTTGCCGCAATAAAATCAGCTCGGCCAAATTTCGGGAATTCTGAAGCGAGGGATTCCGCCTGGCCGGCACGCAGCGGCGTGTTCCCGCTGGACGGCTCCCGAAAAGTGGAGCCCGGCACACGCGGGCGAAGGGGGCGAGCGGGTGGAGGGGCATTGGGCAGGGTGCAGGGGGTGGGGGGAGGCAGCGGGTGAGAGGGGCAGCGGGCACGGGGGGGGGGGGGGGAGGCAGCCAGCGAGGGGGGGGGGGGGGGGGGCAGCGCTGGACTTCACAGTGCGGCGCCGTTTACATAAGAGCTGCTATGTAATGTTCGTGTGGACAGCTGGGCTGGCCCCTATTATGGGCTGTCGGGTTGCTGCACGTTGCCAGGATACAGGAGCATTCCGTGCAGCGTTTGCCGAGTGTGATTCTGCACTTTTGGGGGAAAATTTTTTAAAAAAATCTTAGAAGCTTTTAGCAAAAAAAAAAAAAAAAAAAAAAAAAAAAAAAAAAAAAAAGAAAAGTAATGTCTATCATTTGGAGCAGAAGAATACTTTTTGGTGCTGTTTAAACAGCACTGTATTGCTGGCCCAGCGCTAAAATCATCGGCAGCCTTTGTCGCATAGAGATCGCACAGTGGAACTGACCTCGCAGTTTAGACGTGGTTTTCTTGCACAGAATCACTGGCTGTTCCTCTGAGGGGATTTGTATTGTCACTGTAAGGTGGCACTGAACAGTTTTGCTGTTTCTCAAGGTGGTGAAATTGCCTGTCTGTCCATCTGTCCATCTGTATGTCTGTCCATCTGTATGTCTGTCATCTGAGTCTTTGTGTCTGTCCGTCTGTGTGTCTGTATGTCCATCCATCTGTCTGTGTCTCTCACGCTCTGGTGTATAGTTTTTTTTCTTGATAAAAACGTGTAGCGTATTTTCTCTCTATCAGAAAAGCCCCTTGAGCATGTCAGGGAACTGAAGGGTGATGAGGCTCATGGGCCAGATGCTTTTGGATTACTTTTAACTCTTTAGATGCTGGGAGAAACCCAACCAGCCTCCAGAGAATCCTGATCATTCTCAGTGAAACGCGTCTCCAGGTCCGTGTCCCTGTGACTGTGGTCCTGACCTCCGCAGTCGGGTGAGTTTGGGCTTCAGGCCTCGTGCCCAAGACTGTGCCCCCCTCAGGGGTGCCCGTGCCAGTCTGAGTCCCGTCTGTGCCCCCCCCCCCCCCCCCCGCTGTGTCAAACAGGGTCTGACCAATCACTGTGCTCCTTTTTTACCAGAGATGCATCAGTCTGACCAATCACTGGGCTCCTTTTTACCGGAGACGCATCAGTCTGACCAATCACTGGGCTCCTTTTTACCAGAGATGCATCAGTCTGACCAATCACTGGGCTCCTTTTTACCGGAGACGCATCAGTCTGACCAATCACTGGGCTCCTTTTTACCGGAGACGCATCAGTCTGACCAATCACTGGGCTCCTTCTTTACCAGAGATGCATCAGTCTGACCAATCACTGGGCTCCTTTTTACCGGAGATGCATCAGTCTGACCAATCACTGGGCTCCTTTTTACCAGAGACGCATCAGTCTGACCAATCACTGGGCTCCTTTTTACCAGAGATGCATCAGTCTGACCAATCACTGTGCTCCTTTTTACCAGAGACGCATCAGTCTGACCAATCACTGCTCCTTTTTACTGGAGACGCATCAGTCTGACCAATCACTGGGCTCCTTTTTACCAGAGACGCATCAGTCTGACCAATCACTGGGCTCCTTTTTACCAGAGATGCATCAGTCTGACCAATCACTGGGCTCCTTTTTTTTTTTACCAGAGACGCATCAGCATCTGAGCCAGATGCAAATTTTCACCCTTTTTACGGGGAGAATTTTGCGTGAGTGAAATTTGAGTTAAACGGCAGTTCAGCCAGCAGCCCAACATCAGCCGTCAGTTTTCAGGACAGATTTGGTAAAACTGTTTTTCTAAACACTGTGACAGCTCTCGTGCGCTCTGAGACTCGGATCGGAGGATGAGAGAGGGGTCCACTCAAAAAAAACTCCCCACTCGTGGAAGTTTTGGAAGTTTCTACTTATAATTCCTAATTATGGAAACGGAGGTTTGAGTGGTTGAGCATGGTGTTTATATGGATACTCTGTAGCGTTTTGCAGTAAGGGGGGTGGGGGTGGGGGAGGGGGGGGGGGGGGCGTGTGAACAGGTCGCTGGAAAGGCCGCGGGAGCGTTCAGGGCTCCCAGGAGCGGCCCTGGCATTCTGCTGCGGTGGGTGTGGTGCTCTGTGCTGCTCGGCTGACCCCTCTCAGTGTGAATGGACTCTCCCAGGGGAGCGGAAGAGTCACCTTTTGTCCATAGAATGTTCCATACGTCTGAGTTCTGGGGGGGGGGGGGGGGGGAGGGGGGGGGGGGAGGTGGGGTGGATTTGTAGTTGCAGTTGGACAAAGAGAACCCTGGGGAATAAACTAGAGCTGTTCTTTACCTGAGGTGAGGAGCTGTATTTCACACACACACACACACACAGACACACACTCACATGCACACACCATTCATATACATACGCACGCACGCACACACACACACACACACACACACAAACCACACATATGCACACACACACGCACGCACACACACAAACTCTCTCACACACACGCACGCACACACACACACAAACTCTCTCTCACACACACACATCACACATACACACCACACATATAAATAGACCACACCACACACACACACACACACACGCACGTATTCACACACACACACACACACACACACACACACGCACGCACACGTATGCGTGCACACACACACACACGCAACACACACACATAGACACGCACACCACAAATACAGCACACGTATGCACACACCACGCACACACACACACACCCACTCACAAAGTCAGTGGTGAAGAAAGACAGTAGAAGCCTTTGTAGTGCCCATGCTGAAGTGATACTGTGACTCTGTGTACATGGGGTGGAGGCCAAGAGTTAATTGCTCCAGTTTCACCTACACCTTGCGCTTTTCTGCTTCCTGGTGTGCGTGTGTGTGTACGAGTGTGTGTGTGTGTGTGTGTATGTGTGGTGTATGGGTATGTGTGTGTGTGTGTGTGTGTGTGTGTATGTATGTGAGTGTGTGTGTGTGTGTGTGTTGTGTGTATGTATGTGAGTGTGAGTGTGAGTGTGTGTATAGCCGCTGTGGTGAGGGAGGTTTCGGTTGGGAAGAGCTGTTGGTTTAGAGCGGAAAGTTCCGGAACAGTGCGGTCAGCAGTATTAATGATGCGGCTTTGGGACACCGCACCCCCCCCCCTCCACCCCCCCCCCCCCCCCTCCCCGGGACAGTGCGGAGAGGGGCTACTGAAGGCCCGGGGATCTGCTTAATGCTTCAGGGATTATTAGATTATATTAGATTACACACCTCGCTGCTCACCTCTGCTAGCACTGCGAACACCAGTTACAGGAACAGCACACACTCTCTCTTTCCGTCTATCCTTCCCTCTCTCCTGCCCCCTCTCCTGCTCCCTCTCCTTTCCTTTCTCCTTCCGTCTCTCTTTCCCTCTTTCCTTCCCCTGTCCTTCCCTCTCTCCTGCCCCCTCTCCTGCGCCCTCCCCTTCCCTCTGTCCTTATGGTAAATGGACTGCATTTATATAGCGCTTTTATCCAAAGCGCTTTACAATTGATGCCTCTCATTCGCCAGAGCAGTTAGGGGTTAGGTGTCTTGCTCAAGGACACTTCGACACGCCCAGGGCGGGGTTTGAACCGGCAACCCTCCGACTGCCAGACAATCGCTCTTACCTCCTGAGCTACGTCGCCCCAGGCGTCCTTATCCCCTTCCCCCTCTCCTGCCTCCTCTCTTTGTCCCTCTCTGATCTTTCTTCACTCCTCCTTCTCTTAAATCCCTCGATCACCATCTCTCCGCGATCGACAAGCTAGGGATTGCCTGCTGGCTGTGGTTCCAGTATCTGATGTCTGTGAAAGCTCTCTGTGCAGCAGTAGGGTTTGGTATCCAGTCTCTGTGTGGTCTGTGAAAGCTCTCTGTGCTCTGTGCAGCAGTAGGGTTTGGTATCCAGTCTCTGTGTGGTCTGTGAAAGCTCTCTGCTCTGTGCAGCAGTAGGGTTTGGTATCCAGTCTCTGTGTGGTCTGTGAAAGCTCTCTGCTCTGTGCAGCAGTAGGGTTTGGTATCCAGTCTCTGTGTGGTCTGTGAAAGCTCTCTGTGCTCTGTGCAGCAGTAGGGTTTGGTATCCGGTCTCTGTGTGGTCTGTAAAAGCTCTCTGCTCTGTGCAGCAGTAGGGTTTGGTATCCAGTCTCTGTGTGGTCTGTGAAAGCTCCCTGCTCTGTGCAGCAGTAGGGTTTGGTATCCAGTCTCTGTGTGGTCTGTGAAAGCTCTCTGCCCTGTGCAGCAGTAGGGTTTGGTATCCAGTCTCTGTGTGGTCTGTGAAAGCTCTCTGCCCTGTGCAGCAGTAGGGTTTGGTATCCAGTCTCTGTGTGGTCTGTGAAAGCTCTCTGCCCTGTGCAGCAGTAGGGTTTGGTATCCAGTCTCTGTGTGGTCTGTGAAAGCTCTCTGCCCTGTGCAGCAGTAGGGTTTGGTATCCAGTCCCTGTGTGGTCTGTGAAAGCTCTCTGCTCTGTGCAGCAGTAGGGTTTGGTATCCAGTCTCTGTGTGGTCTGTGAAAGCTCTCTGCCCTGTGCAGCAGTAGGGTTTGGTATCCAGTCCCTGTGTGGTCTGTGAAAGCTCTCTGCTCTGTGCAGCAGTAGGGTTTGGTATCCAGTCTCTGTGTGGTCTGTGAAAGCTCTCTGCTCTGTGCAGCAGGGTTCGGTATGTGACTGCAGGGAAGAGCATGTTGGCTGCCTAGCAACAGTGAGCCCAGCGTTGACTGACGAGGTGCAGAGCCAGCCCCCCCCCCCCCCCCCCCTTCCCCTGCTCAGAACAGGGCTGTGAATGAGCGGGAATCCCTGCAGCAGGACCTGTCAGTCAAACCCCTCACAGGAAGCCTCCTGTCTCCGTCTGCCTCTCTCTCACTGTTTTTCACTCTCTACCTTTCTCTCTCTCTCTTTCCTGTCTCTCTCCCTCTCTCTCTCCCCTTCCCTCTCCCCCCCCCTCTCTCTCTCCACTCCCTCCCTCTCTCTCTCTCTCCCTCCCTCTGTCTCTCACTCTCTTTGCCTTTCCCTGTCTCTGTCTCCCTCGTCTCTCTCTCTCTTTCTCTCTCTACCTTTCTCTCTCTCTCTCTTTCCTTCTCCCTCTCTCTCCCTCTCTCCCTCTCTCTGTCTCCCTCCCCCCCCCCTCTCTCTCTCTCCCTCTCCCTCCCCCCCCCTCCCTCTCTCTCCCCCCCTCCCTCCCTCTCTCTCCCTCCTCCCCTCCCTCTCCCTCCCTCTCTCTCTCTCCCTCCCTCTCTCCTCCCTCTCCCTCTCTCCGGCTCCATAGGAGGTACAGCAGGTTTATTCTTCTGGCGGAGTTCTGGTCTCTGGGGGACCAATCAGGAGCGAGAGCTCTGGAGTCACAGACACCCTGTGGCTCCATTGATCCTGGGCTTCTGCCGAGCAGTTGATTGGCAGGAGGGGAGGCTGTTAAAATCCCTGCTGCTCGTTATCCGGTTGACAGTGTTTACAGTGTGTGCGCGCGCGCGTGTGTGCGTGTGCGTGTGCGTGTGTGTGTGTGCATGTGAAAGTGTGTATGTGCGTGTATGTGCGCGTGCATGTGTATGTGCGTGTGAGCTTGTGTGTGTGTGTGTGTGTGCGTGAACGTGTGTATGTGCGTGTATGTGCGCATGCATGTGTATGTGCGTGTGAGCTTGTGTGTGTGTGTGTGTGTGCGTGTGAACGTGTGTATGTGCGTGTGAACGTGTGTATGTGCGTGTGAGCTTGTGTGTGCGTGCAGGTGCACGTGCGTGTGTGCATTTGTGCCTTTGCACCTCCGTATCCCCACCGTCCCTAGGTGCATTGTGGGAAGCCTGCGCAGCGAGTCTTCGTCTGATTGGGTATCGATCCCGCCCCCCCTGGGACAGAAGCGCTTTTGTGTGGGGCGCTGTCGCGGCGGGCAGAATTTGGGGCGGGAGTCTCTCGGAGCGGCTCGGTTCTCCTGGCACGGATCCCCGGGTCGGCAGGTTGGCATGGAACACTGCCAGTGCGGGCAGAGTCGGCGATGTGACAGGACGAGCGCTCGGTACTCGGTTTTTAGGTTTTTGGCCCGTTCATTGTGAGCGTATGACCCCCGTTTCACCAGAACGCTCTCCTGCATGCACGCTTCCAGTATTAACTTCTCTTTCTGGTTTTAATGATGAGAGTGTTAACATTTGAGTTTTTACGGTCCTGATTATGGATCCAGAGACTCCGTACAGTATGGCCTCCACAGGACCAGGCTCCTCCCCTCTCTCCAGGACCAGGCTCCTCCCCTCTCTCCAGGACCGGGTTGTTGCCGCGGTTCTCTGTGGAGAATCCGCAGTTACACTCTCCGAGTGTCCCCTCAGTGCATACTCTCCGAGTGTCCCCTCAGTGCGTACTCTCAGTGCATACTTCAGTGCACACTCTCCGAGTGTCCCCTCAGTGCATACTCTCCGAGTGTACTCTCAGTCCGTACTCTCAGTGCATACTTTGTGCACACTCTCCGAGTGTCCTCTCAGTGCGTACTCTCAGTGCATACTTTCAGTGCACACTCTCTGAGTGTCCTCTCAGTGTGTACTCTCAGTGCATAATTTCAGTGCACACTCTCCGAGTGTCCTCTCAGTGCACACTCTCAGTGCACACTGTGCGTTCTCTCTTCCATAGCGATGCATGATATTCATTTTCTCCTGTCAGTCAAGCACATAAGCACAGCTCAGCCTTTTCACTTGGTGTTCTCCTGTGCAGCCTCCTTATGAACAATGGCTTCAGCCTCAAGTGATTTTATTGTATTTCAGTGAAAAGCCACTTTTTGGGTGAATAGTCACTAAATGTTGAAACTAGGTGAATAGGCCCTGGAAGTTTACTGTTTGGGTGAGCAGGGACAGGAAGTTGATTTCATGTGATTAGTCTCCAGAAGTTGACTTGATACCCCCTCCCCCCCTCCTCCTGGGAGAAGTAGAGCTTGAAAAGATGAGATTGTTCTTGTTGCCGAAAGAGTCGAGTCTGTGGCCAGCATGGGCCTTGGGAAGTGCGTAAAAGGGTTTTATAGATTTATAAAGTGATCACTGATTGTAATCACCTGGAGCCAGGCTGGCTAATGGCGCCGTTCGATTGGCCAGAGTTCAACAGGTGCTCCTGCTTCTCTAAGCCAGTAAGAACCTCAGAGCTGGCCAACGGGAGCCAGGGTGATAAAGTTCACTCAAGGTTTAACAGCCCAGCTGGATCAGGGAAAGCCCCTCTCTCTCTCTCTCTCTCTCTCACACACACACACACACACACACACACTCACTCACTCACACACACACACACACACACACACACACACACACACACACATACACACTCACTCACTCACACACACACACACACACACACACACACACACATACACACTCACTCACTCACACACACACACACACACAGAAGCACGCGCACACACGCAAACACACACACACACGAGTGCGCACACACACGCACACACTTGCTTCCCCATAGAGACTGTACTTTCTGTCTTGCGTGAAAGCTTAATTAGTTAACTGGAAAACCACAACGTTCCCCCCCCCCCCCCCCCCCTCACGTTTTTGCTGATTGGCTGAATAACGGCAGGTGAAGCCCGCCTGCTGTCCCGTGCGATGCTGTGAGTGCCTGAGTGAGGTTCGCTGGGCGGAACGGGTCGCTGAAGGGGTAGCGTGGTTTCGGGTTACGCACCTCACCGAGCCACAGAGTGCGCGGCCAGCGTGTCAGGGGCTGTTTGTGTCTCAGCGGCTGACTGTGTGGCGGTGTCGCCGGGGGGGGGGGGGGGGTTCAGTCAGGTGGTTTAGACGTTCGGGGCATGGGGGGGACCCCTGACCACCGGGCCGTCAGTCGAGCGCCTCTCTCTCTCTCCCGTTCTTACGTAACTCGCCCCCCCCCCCCCCCCCTCCCTGCGCGGGGGAGCGGAGATGGTTTTCCGCGAACAGCAGGTCCCTCCTATTTAAAGACGCCGCCGTGGGGTCTAAATATAACCCCCAATCCTCTCTGATCGGCGCGGAGCGAGGAGCGCGTGGGACTCTCCGCCTCCCGCAGACGAGCCGCCGCGTCGCCCCGGAAACATGCGCTCTCACCTGAGAGCCCCTCTCCACCTGGTGAGTGCGCACCTGTCCGCACCCGTTACCTGCGCCCGCACGGCGCCCGCGCCGAAACCCAGTGACCTCTGGGACGTGGCGGGGGGGGGGGGGGGGGGGGGACGTGGTGATTGGTGTCTGCGGGCGAAGGTTAGGGCTGAGCGTCGTGCTCGTAGCTTTGCTCCTGCTGCAGGACGTGGTTATTGGTTTTGGGGGTGAAGGTTAGCGCTGAGCGTCGTGCTCGTAGCTTTGCTCCTGCTGCAGGACATGGTTATTGGTGTTTGAGGGCGAAGGTTAGCGCTGAGCGTCGTGCTCGTAGCTTTGCTCCTGCTGCAGGACGTGGTTATTGGTGTTTGCGGGTGAAGGTTAGCGCTGAGCGTCGTGCTCGTAGCTTTGCTCCTGCTGCAGGACGTGGTTGTTGGTGTCTGCGGGGCGAAGGTTAGGGCTGAGCGTCGTGCTCGTAGCTTTGCTCCTGCTGCAGGACGTGGTTGTTGGTGTCTGCGGGCGAAGGTTAGCGCTGAGCGTCGTGCTCGTAGCTTTGCTCCTGCTGCAGGACGTGGTTATCGGTGTCTGCGGGCGAAGGTTAGGGCTGAGCGTCGTGCTCGTAGCTTTGCTCCTGCTGCAGGACGTGACCCCGACAGCTTGATGTTAGCTCTGCTCTTTGAGTGTTCTTTCTCTATGCAACGTTTTGCAGTTTTTCTGGGTACCATCTTCTAAATGTGGATGTAATTGGTTCTTCTTCATGTTAGGCTCTGATGTCATATTCTTATGGTTTTAGTTGAGTGTGGTTTTTTAAAAAAAAAAAAAGTTTTTTTTTCAAAAAAAATGCTAGCTGGGTCTGTCAGTGGAACTGAGCGGCCACCACAGCTGCTCAGAGCTCGTGTCCCGCTAGCTTTGCAGCCAGGCTGGGGGTCGTACTCAGTAAACGCTGG
>CM045890.1:2681776-2899276 GCA_025169545.1 Anguilla japonica | reverse complement strand
GTTGCCAAATGGTACTTTTGTATTCTGTTTTTGTATTTTATATTCACACTGTGTGATTTTTCTGATTAACTCACTGCAAAATTATGTTACTTACGTTCACTTACGAAAGGTTCTTATCCAGAGTGATTTACAAAAGTGGAGAACATTAAAGTTACTCTCAGGAATATAAAGAAGTACCATTTGGCAACTGAGCTGGGCATTGTTTTATATTCCCGCTGAATGTGTTCGACCCGTTAGCCTACTTCGGTTGTGGAAAAGACTGATTGCACTTGGCAATCACCGGAAGCGTGTTTTGGCAAATGCTCCAGTCGCTTTTTAAAAACCGTTCTTTAAGTATGTATGGATTTTTGCTCCAGGCAGATATTTGGGTTGTTGTGTGGTTTTATTTTCTGTTACTGTTTTTTTTTTTTTTTTCTTCTTCTTCCCCCTACTGGGCATAATGACGTACCTGTCCTGTTTAGACCACAGGTGTCAGACTCCAGTCCTGGAGGGCCGCAGTGTGTGCTGGTTTTTGGGGTGTTCTTGGCACCAGTGCTTCATTAAGTCATTGATTGGCTGAAGAGTCCCCACACCTTGTTGTAATCAATCTGTGCTCAGCTTCCCCTGTATTACATGGTCCAGTGGCAGTAGAGACATGAAGACAGGACTGTCTCACATCCCCTAAACTCCCTGTTCCCTGACCCAGGCCTGCCGGTCCCTCTGCTGGTGCGACCAACACCCGCATGCAAAATTAATACTGCTGCTGCTGCTGCGATCGCTTTTCACTGTCAGAACCGCCCCCCTCTCAACACCTGCTTTCTGCTCAACTTATCTCTCTCTCACCTGCTCTCCCTCTCTCTCTCCTACCTGCTTCCTCTCTTCCTCTTTCTCTCTCTCTCTCTCACACCTGCTCTCCCTCTCTCTCTCCTTCCTGCTTCCTCTCTTCCTCTCTCTCTCTCCTTCCTGCTCTCCCTTTGTTTCTCCATCCTGCTCTCCCTTTCTTTCTCTCACCTGCTGTTTCTCTCTCTCCCTCCTGCTCTCTCTCCTGCTTTCTTTTTCTCCTACTTCCCCTCTCTGTCTCTCTCTCTGTCTCCCCCCCCCCCTTCCCCTCTCTCTCTCTGTCTTTCCCCCCCCCCCTTCCCCTCTCTCGCTTTAGACTGCTCCCCCTGCTGGTCAGGTGAGGGCTGACTCTCCGGTCTACACAAACCTGCAGGAGCTGAAGGTGTCACAGTCCAGCCTGCCCCCCCAGCCCTGCAACCCCCCCCTGCACACGCTGGGCGACTGGGACACGCACAAGGACACCAGCGGCCGCCATTTCTACCACAACCGCGTCACGCAGGAGCGCACCTGGAAACCGCCGCGAGCGCGAGACTCCGCCAACACCGCCAACCGCGGAGACACGCCGGGGGAGGCAGAGGTACACACTCTATACACACACTATACACACTATATACACACACACACACACACACTATACACACTATACACTATACACACACACACTATACACACTATACACACACTATACACACACACACACACACACACACTATACACACACTATACACACACACACACACACACTACACACTATACACACACACACACACTATACACACACACACACTATACACACACACACACACACACACACACACACACACACACACACACACACACACACACACACTATACACACACACACACATACACACTATACACACACACACACTATACACACACTATACACACTACACACACTATACACACTACACACACTATACACACACACACTATACACTATACACACTATACACACACACACTATACACTATACACACACTATACACACACACACTATACACTACACACACACTATACACACACTATACACACTATACACACTACACACACTATACACACTACACACACACTATACACACACACACACACACTATACACACACTATACACACACTACTACACACTATACACACACACTATACACACACACACTATACACACACACACTATACACACTATACACACACAGTATACACACACTATACACACTATACACACACACACTATACACACACACACACTATACACATACATACACACACATACACACACTATACACACACTATACACACACTATACACACACACACACACACTACACACACACATACACTCTATACACCTATACACACACACTATACACACTATACACACACTATACACACACTATACACACACACACACACTATAACACACACTATACACACTATACACACACTATACACACTATACACACACACTATACACACTATACACACTATACACACACTATACACACACACTATACACACACACACACTATACACACTATACACACTATACACACAACTATACACACTATACACACACTATACACACACTATACACACACTACACACACTATACACACTATACACACACACACATACACACACAATATACACACTATACACACACTATACACACTATACACACTATACACACACTATACACACTATACACACTATACACACTATACACACACTATACACACACTATACACACTATACACACACACTATACACACTATACACACAGTATACACACTATACACACAGTATACACACTATACACTCTATACACACACTACACACACTATACACACACTATACACACACTATACACACTATACACTCTATACACACACTACACACACTATACACACTATACACACACTATACACACACTACACACACTATACACACTATACACTATACACACTATACACTATACACACTATACACACACACACTATACACACTATACACACTATACACACACTATACACACTATACACACTATACACACTATACACACACACACACACTATACACACTATACACACTACACACTATACACACTATACACTCTATACACACTATACACACACTATACACACTATACACACACTATACACACTACACTCTATACACACACTACACACACTATACACTATACACACACTATACACTCTATACACTCTATACACACACTATACACACTATACACACACTACACACACTATACACACTATACACACACTACACACTATACACACTATACAATCTATACACACACTATACACTCTATACACTCTATACACACACTATACACACTATACACTCTATACACACACTATACACACACACAATATACACACTATACACACTATATACACACTATACACACTATACACACTATATACACTATACACACACACTATACACACTATACACACTATACACTCTATACACACACACACACACTATACACTCTATACACACTATACACACACACACACTATACACTCTACACACTATATACACTATACACACACACTATACACACTATATACACTACACACACACTATACACATTATACACTCTATACACACACTATACACACATTATACACACACTATACACACTATATACACACTATACACATACTCACACATTATACACACACACACACACTATACACTCTATACACACACACACACACACACACACACTACACACACTATACACACTATACACACACACACACTATACACTCTATACACACACACACACACACACTCACACTCACACACACCGGGGGAGTCTGAGGTGCACACACTGTACACTATACACACATTATACACACACTATACACACTATATACACACTATACACACTATATACACTATACACACACACTATACACACTATATGCACTATACACACTATACACACTATACACACACACACACACACAATACACACACACACATACACTCTATACACACACTATACACTATACACACACACACACACACACACTCACACTCACACACACCGGGGGAGTCTGAGGTGCACACACACACACACAGTTAGTTGCCATCACTGCTGCAGTAGCTGCAGGTCTTAGCTGTTCAGTTCCAGAGAAGCGTAGAGGTCTGCAGTGAGACGTGCCTTCAGATGTCAAATTAGCAGCACGTCTTTAATGAGCCTCTCTCTCTCTGACACACCACCGCAGGTAAATCAGGGAAAATGAGTTATCCCCCCCCCCCCCCCCCCCCCCCCCCCCGAAAATCTGAGTTCCCCCCCCCCCCCCCCCCCTCTCCAGGGGCTTTCTGATCCGGTCCATACCCTCCGTCTGCAGTGACAGAAGGCCGATTTTATCCGTCCGTTTTTCTCATTTTAAAAGAGCTGTCAAATCTTTTTTTTTTTTTTTAAAAACTTTAAACACGAGGAACCGGTTCCGCAGCAGAGAAGTTTCCTTCCGTGAGAGTCTCGTTCCCTGAGGTCATCGCGAAGCCTCGGCCCTCTCTCTGAAGCACGAGCGCGGATTCCTGCTCTCACTCTCCAGGACGTTTTTCTGAAACTCTCAAACCTTCAGAATACACGCAGGTGGTTTCCATTTAATTATCAAACCACGTGTGAACCTCCGTCAGGCTTCTCTTCTTAACAGGTGCAGTACGGGCCAGCGCTAGCGTTGTGACTCACCACGAGGGGTTTGAAAACTACTCCATCAGCTGTTCGCTTGAAATACTTACTGTACTCAAAGCAAGCGGAGAACTCAAAGTGTGTTTAACAATGGGCCTGTCAGGATTTTGCCGGACTCTGAGGTTGTGCTGAACTATTTTTTGTGACCTATATTTTTGATTTACCCTAGAAACAGTCCGGATATAATTAAACAGTTCTGATATGATGGAGATACAAGCTCCTAAGCCCAGAATCTGACTGTGGTCGAGCTCACACAGTCCTGGGCATCTGAGTTCAAGACGAAACCGGGTCAAGGTTCTGGCAGTGTTTTGGTGCTGTATTTAAACTGTACATGCGTTCTATTTATACACTGCCAGGTATTCTCAAAATAACAACCTGTTTGCGTAATATTTAATAAATAAGTGGCAAACGAATGATGTAACGTCAGGTAACAGGATGCAGGAACGTGAAGGGGTGAATAATCAAAGCTTCCAAACCAGTGACTGATATTTTTTTTTTTTTTTTTTTGTGGGTTCCTGAGAAACGAGTGATGTAAGAACAGGGGGGGCGGAGTCTAAGATCTCCTGTCTGGAGGGATTCAGGAAGTGGGACAGGAAGAGGCTTTGATGTGCAGTACAGTATGCAAATTTCCCCTGCTGCAGTCAGTCAGTCAGTCAGTCTATCAGTTAGTGGGGTAAAGGAGAGCCGTCAGATAGCTCCACACTGCCGCCCAGTGGCCAAACACTTCAACCGCAGTCCAGTTGTGTAAAGTCCATGTAAACTGGTAAAGGTGGCACATTACACCCCTGTGGTTCAGTTGTGTTCTCAGGCCACTGCAGTGTTGACTTCTAATCAGACAAGGAAGGAATTCATTCTGAGCCCTGTATTGCCACGAAGAATTAGAGCAACGGTCTGTGCTCTGGTATCTAGACCCATGACCTTCCTAATATTACCGCCATTTAGCAGACGCTCTTATCCAGAGCGACTTACACAACTTTTACATTTTTACATTGTATCCATTTATACAGCTGGATATATACTGAAGCAATTTTGGTTAAGTACCTTGCTCAAGGGTACAACGGCAGTGTCCTACCCGGGAATCGAACCTGCAACCTTTCGGTTACAAGCCCAGTTCCTTACCCACTGTGCTACACTCCTACACTAATAGGGAACACCTAGCTGGTTTTACGTGATGTCACTTCCTGTGTTTTCCAACCTGCGAGGTCAAAAGAAGAAGTGTTTTGTGCCATATGACCCATTGGCTTACACTTAGCTATGTCCTAGTCCTGCTCACTACACCCCCCCCCCCCCCCAACCCAAAAAACCCAGAATTCAAGCAGTGATCCTGTGTGGAGCTGATGGTGAAGTGCATGCTGGGATGTGTGAGTGCTTGTTCTGGTGGGCAGGTGCTTGGGTGTGCTCTCTCTCTCTGGTGATCAGCTGCTTTTCTTTGGTGAACAGCCATGTTTCCTCTGCTTTGCAAACCGCTCTCTCTGTCTCTTTCCCCATCTCTTTCTCCATCTTTCCCTCTTTTACTTTCTTTCTCTCTCTCTACCTCTCTCCCTCTTTCATTCTGTCCCTCCCTCCCTCCCTCTCTCCCTCTTTCCTTCTGTCCCTCTCTCCCTCCCCTCCCTCTCTCGTTCTCTTTCTCCTGGCCGCTGCCTGTAGCATCTGTCGTCGGAGGAGACGTGTCACAGTGCTTACTCCAGCCAATCAGACAGCCAGTACGGGTCTCCACCCTCGGGCTGGTCAGAGGAACTGGACCAGTACGGACACACCCTTTATGTGTGCGAGTTCACTAACGAGAAGGTACCGGGGCTTCCCTCTGTCTGTCTGTCTGTCTGTCTGTCTGCCCTCTCTCCTCCCACCGCCGTCCCTCTTGGGCCACGCCTCAGATCAGCTGCCCAATCAGAGTCCTCTGAGCCTCTATGGGAGGCGTTGATTGGCTGGTTCCTTTTGCTGTGCGGTGATAGGGTGTTGTGAGTGTTTCTGTATGCCCACGCTCACACACACACACACACACACACACACACACACACATTTAGCCAGGAGTTATGCTGATGTGTAGTGGTTATTTTCTGTCACAAAGCTATGTGCGGGGATAGCTCTGTGCTGTATGAGGATACTGTATGAGTATAGCTCTGTGCTGTATGAGGATAGCTCTGTGCCGAGTGAGTATAGCTCTTTGCTGAGTGAGTATAGCTCTGTGCTGTATGAGGATAGCTCTGTGCTGTATGAGGATAGCTCTGTGCCGAGTGAGTATAGCTCTTTGCTGAGTGAGTATAGCTCTGTGCTGTATGAGTATAGCTCTGTGCTGTATGAGGATAGCTCTGTGCTGAGTGAGTATAGCTCTGTGGTGTATGAGGATAGCTCTGTGCTGAGTGAGTATAGCTCTGTGCTGAGTGAGTATAGCTCTGTGCTGTATGAGGATAGCTCTGTGCTGAGTGAGTATAGCTCTGTGCTGAGTGAGTATAGCTCTGTGCTGTATGAGGATAGCTCTGTGCTGAGTGAGTATAGCTCTGTGCTGTATGAGGATAGCTCTGTGCTGAGTGAGTATAGCTCTTTGCTGAGTGAGTATAGATCTGTGCTGTATGAGGATAGCTCTGTGCTGAGTGAGTATAGATCTGTGCTGTATGAGGATAGCTCTGTGCTGTATGAGGATAGCTCTGTGCTGTGTGAGTATAGCTCTGTGCTGTATGAGGATAGCTCTGTGCTGTATGAGGATAGCTGGTCTCTGTTGCAGTGGTTAAAGCACGTGGATGGACAGGGGCGGCAGTACTACTACAGTGCGGATGGCTCCAGGTCCGAATGGGAACTCCCCAAAGTGAGTCAGAAATTATTCACAATATATGCCTGTTATTAATGGACAATTGTTTAATGTACGACTGGAATTATTGTACTGATAATATATATGTATTAATACACATCTATAAATAACCTACTGTTTACCTTCTCTCTGCCCCCTTCCCTCTCCCCCCCCCCCTCTCTTTCCCCCCCCCCCCCCCCCCCCCCCCGTGCAGTATACCCTGTCCCCTTTGCAGCCGGGTGACCCCGCCCATAAGACCCGGAGTTTGGACAGGAGGGAGCCCATCGTGCTGAACAAGTGGAGGCACAGCACCTGCGTCCTGGAGACCAACGAGAAGGTGGGGGGGCTGGGAGGGGGGCAAGCGCTGTCCAAATGGTCACCTGTGCACCACGGGCATCGAGGAAGAGCGGAGTTTCACAGAGAAATACAGAGAGAGACCAGCACAAGCTGCATTCAGTTATTTACCTGATGCTCTTATTCAGAGTGACAGGCTCAGCATTTTGATATTCTGTAGTTTCTGCACGTAGTGCATTCAGTCCCACCACAGAATCGAACCCGCAGCCTCTGAGCTCCTGGCTGCCTTCCACACCCATTACCCTTCACTGCTGCCTCGTCTGGAAGTGGGCAGCTCTCATTGGTCAAGCTGCACATGGTGACCTTTGACCTGTAGAAGTGGAATTCTGGGGGATTCTCTCACTGGGCTGAAATAGCGAACCCAAGCGCCATTGTTTGGCTTTGGCCTCCTACAGCTTGTTGCCATGGCTGCTTCACCCTTCCTGGGCTGACATAACTGCAGCTGTATCGACCCTTGAGTTATTCAGTTTATTTAACACTGACGTTATGCTTGAATTAACACTTCTCTCTTCACTTCAGTCTGAATGTACTGGCTAAATGCTGGCGTGCTCAGTGCTAGCGTGCTAGATGCTAGCGCGCCAAATGCTAGCGTGCTAGATTCTAGCGCGCCAAATGCTAGCCTGTTAAACATTTGTGGGCTAAATGCTGGTATGCTAGATGCTAGTGTGCTAAAGGCTAGCGTGTTAAACGTTTGTGGGCTAAATGCTGGTGTGCTAGATGCTAGTGTGCTAAAGGCTAGCATGCTAAATGCTAGTGTATTAAATGTTTGTGTGCTAAATGCTATCGTGCTGAATGCTATCGTGCTAGCTGGACTCCAGCCAGACTCCTGCTTGTGTTTTTGCAGCCTGTGAAGCACAGGCGGTTCCGCTCCGAACGCCTCCCCAGCTCTCCAACCTATCAGGAAGAAGTCAGTGCCCTGCCCCGCCCATACCCCTCGCCGCCCCACCAATCAGGGGCCTGTAACTTGACCAGTAACTCTGATTGAAACGGGGTTGAGGGAGAATCGTAATGACCAGGGGATCAGATTACACTAATCGTATCTATTGCATGTGACTATATTAGCCCCGGGTTTCCTCTGCGGGTTCGAGTCTTAATAACACAGCAATCACACAGTGATAGGAAAACAGTGATTGGTCCTCAGAGCTGTCAGTCTTCGGATCACTCTCTCTCTTCCCCCCTCCCTGGGATGAAAGACTTCCGCAGACATGCTGGAGTTCCGTGTTCCAGAACTCTCCCGGCACCGATTATGACATCACAGAGAGCAAATGATATTTACAGATAAAATATATTCCCACGATTGACAGCCAAGCAAGCCAATCAATGTTCATCATCGTTTATTATGAAATTTTCAGCACAGAATTTCCCCAAAATAATCATTTTGAGTGCTGGTGGGCTCTGAAACCCTAGGACTCCACGATGATTTGCGCGAGAATCTTTCATCGCCGCTCACGAGTCTGAGCTCAGTGTCCCGGTGGAGGACTACAGCTGGCGCTCACAGCAGACTGTCTGTCTTCAGATTAACCCTTTCCCTTCCGTTTGAGTCTGTGATCTGGAGACAGACTGCAGCTGCGCTCACGTTCACGCTTGCTTCTCTGGCGACCGCACGCGGGTAGTGTTGGTGTAGAGAGAACCTGACTGACCCTCTCCGTCCTAAAGAATGGGGAGAATGGGTGACTTTTATTCCTGCTGAAGCTGGGTGGACTGCGCTGTATTTTAGCTGTGCCGTATTTTGGCTGTGCCGTAGTTTGGCTGTGCTCTGGCTGTGCTGAGGCTGATTTTTGTGCTTCTCGTTCCCAGGAGTCCCTGACAGGCTCAAAACACAGCCCCCCTGACTCAGACTCCAGTCCTTCATCTCCAAAGTCCCCTTCATCCGTTAGTACCCCTCTGCTTTAACTGCCCCATCTGCCCCCTCTCCTCTAACTGCCCCATCTGCCCCCTCTCCCTAACTGCCCCATTTGCCCCCTCTCCTCTAACTGCCCATTTCCCTCAAATTGCCCCATCTGCCCCCTCTCCTCTAACTGCCCCATTTACCCCCTCTTTTCTGACCGTCTGTTCTGCTCCTCTTCTCTAACTGCCCCTTTTCTTTAACTACCCCATTTGCCCCCTGTCCTCTAACTGCCCCACCCACACCTCTAACCAGCCCCCCCCCCCCACCCCACCCCACCCCACCCCACCCCACCACCCGCTCCTCAAACTCCTCCCCCTCTGTAATCAGCTCCGCCTACTTCTTGGCCCCACCCACTGGACAGGAAGTGGTCCTCCTATCCCACAGTCCTCTGCTTCCCCTCAGTGGTGTCTGTAGACAGTGAGAGCTGGTCCCTGTGCTCTTCCTCTGTTTCTGAGGCTGGGTGTGTTACTCTGCGTAACTGTGACAGATCCAGGGCGTCCCACTTTCCCTCGGCATTCTGGGAGCAGGACTCAGTCCCTCAGAGAGCCAACCCGATTACGCCACTGGCACGACTACACTGATGACATCACTCCCCTGGGGCTTCCTCTAATCCCTCCCCCTTCCTTTGTTTTCTGTGTGCACAGGTGTGCATGCGTGTGTGTGCGTGCGTGTGTGTGCGTGCGTGTGTGCACAGGTGTGCATGCGTGTGTGTGCGTGCGTGTATGCACAGGTGTGCATGCGCATGTGTGTGCGTGCGTGTGTGCATAGGTGTGCATGCGTGTGTGTGCGTGCGTGTGTGCATAGGTGTGCGTGCGCGTGCATTCGTGTGCGTGTGTGCGTGGACGTGTGTGTTCATGTGTGTGTGCGTACGCATCCGAGTGTGTTCATGTGCGTGTGTGTTTGTGTGCATTCGTGTTTGTGTGTGTGTTTGTGTGCGTGCGCGTGCGTTATGTCTAACGGGTTCTCACTTCCTGTTCCTGCGGCTGTTCCCGCGTCCTCCCCTTCCTCCCCTCCTCCCTCCGCAGCCTCGGGGAAGAGCGCCGTTCTCAACGTGACCAAGATCACGGAGCACGGGCGGAAAGTCCGGTAAGCGGCCGCCGGCGGCCATGTTTGTTTAGGGTTGACCGCGAGGCCGTCGTCATGGGGACGGCCACACACAGAGAAGAGCGCTTTGTTTGACAGCCACTCAGGCCACAGGTTCAAAAAAATAATAGAAAACCATAAACACGGTTAGAAAGAAATGATGGGAACTGTAAAGGTGAAGAATTTGTGTAAAATTTGTTCTGTGTGGTGAAAGGGGCGGGGCTTTGCCTCTGACCGCGCGCTCCCGTTGCAGGAAGAACTGGACCTCCTCTTGGACCGTCCTGCAGGGCTCCTCCCTCCTGTTCTCTAAGGGCCAAGGGGGCGGGACTAGCTGGGTAAGTGTCCGTCACTCGTCTGGAGAGCAGTGCTGCAGCTCCACTGTCTCAGCACTTTAAGTCAGGTCCTTACGTTGCATTATCAGCCGTGTCTTCATTTGCAGAATGTTCATCATTAGCTAAAAAAAGAATAGAAAAGAGCTGTGAATTTATGGTTCTTCTTCGCTGCCATTGCTGAAACTGGGGCACAGTGTGTTCCGATCCTTCGATGTCTCCTGCGTACCTACCTGGGTTTCACCTGAGGCAGCCTCTCAGAGCCTTCCTCCTGCGATGCCCTGCGCTGTCTGTCTCTGCTGCTCAGCCTGGCTTTGGGCCTGAAACAGCCCACTGAACCACTGTGAAAGGGGTATCTGACGAGGTCTGACTGTTGGAAATGCCCCCCCCCCCCCCCCCCCACCTCATGTCCGAAAGAGAGCGTAGACAGCGATGGGTGTTTTGGGAGGGCAGTGGGGGGGGGCTGGGGGCGGGGTCAAGGCTGGCTGTCGGCTTCTTTTTCTCGTGCTGTGCGTGCTATTCTTTTATTTCTCTCCTCTCCTCCCACCCTCCTCCCATTGTTTTTTTTTTGATGTTATGACATCACTTCCTTCTCTCCCCCCCCCCCCCCCCCCCCCCCCCCCCCCCCCCATTGAAGTCTTACTACCGCAGTGGCTCCTTCCCCGAGCTGCTCCTCTCGCTGCTAAGCAACTGGAGGCGGTCCGTCAAGCCCCGCCCAGCCGTCTCCTATGTGTACTCTAGGCTTGGCCCGGCTGCTACTGTATGTCCTCTCTTTTCCTCTTCCTCTCCTCCTCTTCCTCTCTCTCTCTCTCTGCATGCCTCTGCCTGTCCGTCAGGCTTGCTTGCCCGCCTCCTCTCTCTCTCTTTCTCTCGCTCTTGCTCTCTCTCTCTCTCTCTCTGCATGCCTCTGCCTGTCCGTCACGCTCGCATGCCCGCCTCCTCTCGCTCGCGATTGGTCAGATCCGCCCCAGTGGGAGTGGCCTGCCAGCTCTGTTAATGGCATGGTTAATGGAAGCAGGCTGTTGATTGGACAGCCGCTGGAGTCTACTGAGCTTCTGTTCTGCTCCTTTAAAGAGCTGATTTACCCCCCTGAATTTTCCCTTTTCCAAAAAGATTTCTCCTGTTCGCAGTCAGACTTTTTCTCTAATGTGTAGCAGGAGAGAGATGCAGAATATGTCATCGCTGGTGTGGAGGAGGACCGCGCTGGTTTTTGAAACTATCAGAGCACCCTCTCGGGGTTAAAAGAAATATTAGCAAGTTATACAAGCAAAGAGTGTTTCTCTATGAGCAGTGCTATCTTTCAGCTGTAGTTTAGCAGTTATTTTTGATTGGTTTATAATGAACCGACTCTACTTACATGCCTGAACGTGTTGTTCATGTAACGGCAGTTGCAATTTGAATCCCCCCTTTGAAACCACTCCATTTGTGAACGGCATCTTATTGGTGCACGACTCTGTGCAGCAGGCTCCAGAAGCTGGCTATGTGCTGATTGGCTGGCTCCATGCGCAGGCTGAGTGCTGATTGGCTGGATCCATGCGCAGGCTGAGTGCTGATTGGCTGGCTGCAGGCGAATGCTGTGCGCTGAATGGCTGGCTCTGCATGCGCTCATCTGCACTGTGCCATGACAGCATGATGGGGAGGGGCGTTCTGGGGGGGGGGGGGGGGGGGGGTGCATGTTTGCTTGGGACGGTCTCTGATCAGGAGCCACTGAGTTTCCTTGGGGATCATTTGAAATACATGACAAACGGTGACATTTTAATTTTAATTTTAATTTTTCTCCTCCACTGCCTGCGTGGGACCTCGAGTTAAACTGCTGGAGAAAAAGACACTGAAGTCTCTGTAGCTGCTAATCGAACCCTGAGTACGAGGCCTGGAGGAGAGGGCAGGGGTCAGCCGTGTTCTGATGGCGCCCGTGTGCTCTCTCCCTCTGTCTCTCTCCCCTCCTCTTCCTCCTCCTCCTCCTCCTCCCTCTCCCTCTCTGCAGTTCGGGGGGGGCCACTCCAAGCCGGAGTTCACGGTGGATCTGAGGGGGGGCTCGGTGGAGTGGGCCTCCAAGGACAAGACCAGCAAGAAGCACGTGATCGAGGTGAGCACCCACTTCTCCACCGCCGCCTCCTCCTCCCTGTTAACACCTCCTCCCTGTTAACTCCTCCTCCTCCCTGTTAATGCCTCCTCTTCCCTGTTAACACCTCCTCCTCCCTGTTAACGCCACCTCCTCCTCCCTGTTAACGCCTCCTCCTCCCTGTTAACACCTCCTCCTCCCTGTTAACTCTTCCTCCTCCCTGTTAACACCTCCTCCTCCCTGTTAACGCCTCCTCCTCCTCCCTGTTAACACCTCCTCCTCCCTGTTAATGCCTCCTCCTCCCTGTTAACGCCTCCTCCTCCCTGTTAACCCTCCCTCCTCCCTGTTAACACCTCCTCCCTATTAATGCCTCCTCTTCCCTGTTAACACCTCCTCCTCCCTGTTAACTCCTCCTCCTCCCCGTTAACGCCTCCTCCTCCCTGTTAACGCCTCCTCCTCCCTGTTAACCCTCCCTCCTCCCTGTTAACACCTCCTCCTCCTCCTCTTCCCTGTTAACTCCTCCTCCTCCCTGTTAACACCTCCTCCTCCTCCCTGTTAACGCCTCCTCCTCCCTGTTAACGCCTCCTCCTCCCCCGTGCAGCTGAAGACCAGGCAGGGCACTGAGCTGCTCATCTATTCAGAGAGCGAAGGCGCCATCGATGACTGGTACAAAGCCCTGGCAGATACCATCAGCGCCCACGTGAGTGAGCCCCTCTGCTGCCAACGCACCTGTGCACACCTGTGTCTCACCCGCTTTAAAACAGCGCCCCATCCCACAGTCCTGTGATGTGTCTCTGTGACTCCTCCCCTCTGTGGTGTGTCTCTGTGACTCCTCCCCTCTGTGGTGTGTCTCTGTGACTCCGCCCCTCTGGGTGTGTGTCTCTGTGACTCCGCCCCTCTGGTGTGTGTGTCTGTGTGACTCTCTGACTCCGCCCCTCTGGTGTGTGACTCTCTGACTCCACCCCCCTCAGGCCTGGGAGTCGGACGAGGCCATCGAGGAAGACATGCCAGAGTCTCCGGGGGCGGAGAAACACGACAAAGAGAAAGAACACCGCGACTCAAAGAAGAAAGGTGAGAGAGAGAGAGAGAGAGAGAGGGGGAGAGAGGGGGGGAGAGGGGGGAGAGAGGGGAGAGAGAGAGAGAGAGAGGGGGAGAGAGGGGGGGAGAGGGGGTGAGGGAGTGGGAGAGAGAGTGAGAGAGTAGGGGGGGGAAGTGTGTGAGAATGAGAGCGAGAATGAGAGATCTTTACTCTATTTCTGGCAGTTGGGATTTGACTGGCGGTTTGAGAGCCATCGCACGCAGCACACAGCCGTGTGAGCGCATGCTCTGTGCCAGTAGAGCTCTGCTTCTGTTTGAGTGTGACTCCGCGAGGCCGTGCTGCAGGGTGACCTTTGCTTTGGCAGTCAGGGGGGCAGGTGGAATCTGTAGAGTTTGGGCAGGGTCCTGACGTGTCCCTCCCCCCACCCCCCCCAAGCTATGAAGAGCTCGGCCAGCATGGACTCCTCGGACCAGAAGAAGACGCGGGTCAAACTGAAGAAGTTCCTCACCCGCCGACCAACCCTGCAGGCCGTCAAAGACAAGGGCTACATCAAAGGTACAGCACCCCTAAAACCAGTCTTAATACAGGGGTACCTTAGGGCTACATCAAAGGTACAGCACCCTAAAACCAGTACAGCACCCCTAAAACCAGTACAGCACCCCTAAACCCAGTACGGCACCCCTAAAACCAGTACTGCACCCCCTAAAATGAGTCTGAAACCAGGGGGTTCCCCCAAACTTCCACTTGATGAGGGGAACACATCTCCTGGCTGTTTCCATGCGTTGCTGTACAGTGTGGGTCTGAGCGTCTGAGGGAGTCGTTGTGGTGTGTTATAACGCTCTGAGTGGACCGTGCAGCGCACAGGAGGCGCGGACTGATGATCAGGGCCGTTTCGGACCGCTGGTCATGTGATCCTGGGGATAGTTAGGGGCGGTATCGGTGTCTGAGCCCCCTTTGGGTTCCTCTCCCCTCGCAGATCAAGTGTTCGGCAGCAGCCTGGCCAGCCTGTGCCAGCGAGAGAACAGCACCGTGCCTGACTTCGTCAGAATGTGCATCGACCACGTGGACAACAACGGTAAACGCCCGTCATACGCTACTTCCATTATTACTGTTATTATTATTATTATTATGTTATTATTTCCAGCTTTAGTTTGGTGAGTGTTTGCCAGAGAACAGTGTTGCATGAGGAGGATGCTCTTTTACACACTTCCTGTTACACAGGTTTTGTTTTTTTACACACTTCCTGTTTCACAGGTCTTGTTCTTCAGCTCACTTCCTGTTTCACAGGTCTTGTTCTTGTACACACTTCCTTTTCACAGGTCTTGTTCTTTTGCACACTTCCAGTTTCACAGGTCTTGTTCTTTTACATACTTCCTGTTTGTAAAAGATCTTGTTCTTTTACACACTTCCTGTTTCACAGGTCTTGAAATTGACGGGCTGTACAGGGTGAGCGGAAACCTGGCAGTGATCCAGAAGCTGCGCTTTGCTGTCAATCACGGTAGGGATCCCGCCTCCACATCCCATATGTGATGTGTCTCAGATGAGAAGGTGATCTTATAGGACAGTGTCTCAGATGAGGTGGTTATCTTATAGGACAGTGTCTCAGATGAGGTGATAATCTTATAGGACAGGGTCTCAAATGAAAAGGTGATCTTATAGGACAGTGTCTCAGTCTCTCTCCCCTCCTCTCTCTCCCTTCCTCCCCCCCCCCCCCTCTCAGATGAGAAGGTGGATTTGGAGGACAGTAAGTGGGAGGACATCCACGTGACCACCGGCGCTCTGAAGATGTTCTTCCGGGAGCTTCCGGAGCCGCTCTTCACCTTCGCGTACTTCGAAGACTTCATCAGCGCCGTCAGTGAGTACCGCGGGATCACCTGATCCCCTCTGACCTTTACTGCCATCAGATCACCGGATCCCCTCTGATCTTTACCACCATCAGATCACCTGATACCCTCTGACCTTTACCGCCATCAGATCACCTGATCCCCTCTGACCTTTACCGCCATCAGATCACCTGATCCCCTCTGACCTTTACCGCCATCAGATCACCTGATCCCCTCTGACCTTACCGCCATCAGATCACCTGATCCCCTCTGACCTTTACTGCCATCAGATCACCTGATCTCCTCTGACCTTTACCACCGTCAGATCACCTGATCCCCTCTGACCTTTACCGTCATCAGTGTCACGGGATCACCTGATCACATTCACTAAACCTGCTCACTGTTGTTTTAGAATTATCAGTCAGTATTGCCACAAAGCCGTTTAACGTTCATGTGTGTTTGGCCTGCGGTATTTTGCACAACAACCTTTTTGTTTTCCATGTCCTGGTGTAAAAACAGATTTTTGTATTTTTTATAATCTTGTTAACACGCGTCTTTATTATTTTTTTATGGATTTTCTTCCCTGCAGAATGTTTTGACAGAAAGCAGCGTGTGAAGGACCTGATCAAACAGCTGCCCAGGCCGAACCACGACACCATGCAGGCCCTCTTCAAGCACCTCAGAAAGTGAGTCAGAGCTTTAGGGGTTAAAACCCTCCTCTTCATCGCTGATCCTGCCAGGATTGGTGTGACGGACATGGGGGGTCACCAGGGTTTTCTTCATTGTGTGGCCAGGGGGTGGGGGTGTCAGTGACTCAGTAAAGGGGGGGGGGGGGCACACTATCGCTAACAGTTGTATTAGCCAGTGCTAATGTGCTATTTTTAAGTGGGGGGGAAATTGAGGTGGAATGTGGGATGGCCAATCAGATTCCAGAGGTGCGCCCCCCCCCCTTTGGACATGCCCCTGGTGGCGGACGCCGCTTTAACCCCTCTGTCTCTGGCCCGTTTGTGTTCCAGTGTGATCGACCCATTAACCCTGCTCCCTGTTTATGTTCCAGCGTGACTGACCCATTAACCCTACTCCCTGTGTGATCGACCCATTAACCCTACTCCCTGTTTATGTTCCAGTGTGATCGACCCATTAACCCTACTCCCTGTTTGTGTTCCAGCGTGATCGACCCATTAACCCTGCTCCCTGTTTATGTTCCAGCGTGACCGACCCATTAACCCTACTCCCTGTGTGTTCCAGCGTGATCGACCCATTAACCCTACTCCCTGTTTATGTTCCAGTGTGATCGACCCATTAACCCTACTCCCTGTTTATGTTCCAGTGTGATCGACCCATTAACCCCACTCCCTGTTTATGTTCCAGTGTGATCGACCCATTAACCCTACTCCCTGTTTATGTTCCAGTGTGATCGACCCATTAACCCTACTCCCTGTTTATGTTCCAGCGTGATCGACCCATTAACCCTACTCCCTGTTTATGTTCCAGTGTAATCGACCCATTAACCCCACTCCCTGTTTATGTTCCAGCGCGATCGACCCATTAACCCTACTCCCCGTTTATGTTCCAGTGTAATCGACCCATTAACCCCACTCCCTGTTTATGTTCCAGCCTGATCGACCCATTAACCCCACTCCCTTTTTATGTTCCAGCGTGATCCAGCACAAGGAGCAGAACCGCATGTCGGAGCAGAGCCTGGCCATCGTGTTCGGACCCACGCTGCTCCGGCCCGAGGTGGAGTCCGTTAGCATGGCCGTGCACATGGCGTACCAGAACCACATCGTGGAGTTGATCCTGCTGGAGTACGACAGCATCTTCGGCAGATAGAACCGCCCCCCCCCCCCCCCCCCCCCCCCCCCCCACCCTGTCCTCCCCCCCAACCCCCCCGAATCGGAGCCGAGCCCGGCCCGGGGTGCCAACTCGGACTGTGGACCAATCAGTGTAGAGATGGTATACATATATAAATATCGATGGTAATAATAGTTTACTTTGCACTTACTGTTTTTTTTGGAACTCCATATCCGCTTGTTTTTTTTTGGGGGGGGGGGGTGGGAGGAGCGGGGTGATGGTTGCCACCGCTGTTGCCATGGAGATTATGAGGATATATGTGAGCGCCCCCTAGGGGAGACCAAGCTGCCTGACTAAACGGCTGGGACTGGCTGTGGAGAGAGAGGGAGGGACAAGAGAGTGAGAGTGAGAGATGTTTACTCTTTATTTCTGGTGGCTGGGATTGTACTGACAGTGGTGGTGAGGGAGGGGGGCGTGGTCAGGGTCACAAGAGTGGCGGGGGATTGTGGGATGGGACCTACTCCACAGGCCTGATGGTTTTGGGTCAGCTTCATTTGTATATCAGAAGGCAGCCAGAACCAGAACTTCGACCACAGCGAAGAGGAGTGGCCGGGGGGGGGGAGGGGGAACATCAGCCCCCGGGACATCTGTTCTGCTCTCAGAATTTGGGTAATCTGGCCCAGTCTAGGTTTGGGGTGACCTCCGTGTGTACTCTGTAAACAGAGCCTGAAGACTGCAGTACACAACTGTACAGAACTACATGATTTTATCAAGATGCACGGACGTCTCTTCTGTACCAGCACTGGTGGCAATGTATATAGCAGGGGTCTCAAACTCCAAATCCCAGAGGGCCGCAGTGTCTGCAGGTTTAACTCCAGTCCTAGAGGGCCGCAGTGTCAGCAGGTTTAACTCCGGTCCTGGAGGGCCGCAGTGTCTGCAGGTTTAACACCAGTCCCGGAGGGCCGCAGTGTTTGCAGGTTTACCTCCAGTCCTGCAGGGGGCGCTGTGTCTGTATGTTTAAGTGTTGAAACGCACTGAAAACCTGCTGCTGATGAGGCCCTTCAGGATCCCGGTGTAATGTGACAAAATGTTGGCCTAAAAGCCAAAGTCGGTGATTTCTAATTTTCCCTGGACTTACTGGAATAGGAACCAACTTTTTTTCCCCCCCACCAACTAACATTCTCTGGATGAAATCATTCAGATCAAATCTCTTGCTTGCTCCTATGGCTCACTGAACAAATCCATTTTTCCAGGCAGTTAATATCTTTTATGGATGAGAAACAGAGGCTATGAGAATAACTGTTGCATGAGTTGGATGTGAATACGTGGTACAAATGCATACAGACTTTAGAAATATCTGTAGAACGCACAGATCTACAGAATACTGTGTGAGACACAGAACACACTATACAGAGTGCAGTGATGCACAGAACAGACTGATCTGCAGAATAGAGACTGCATACAACTTAAGATTTTTAAAAGGCTGACTGCAGGACTTACTGTAAAATGTTTCCGTATCAGTACTTTAAATGTAAGTGTTAGCAGCTGGGGGTTAAATCACTAAGGTTCTGTAAATATTCTATTATATAGACTGATTTAAAAAAAAAATTTAAAAAAAAAAACAATGGAAAAAGACAGGGTTTGAAAATTATTTTATTTTTTGGGTCAACTGCACAATTTTGAATGTAATTTTACAGACTAACTGCTGTTCATGACATTGCCATGTCTGTGAATAAAGAAAACGGACGGATTTAAGGCTTTGTGTTTTCTTCAGGCACAACTTCCGGCCAGAGACGGAAGTGTTGGAGCTGCCGCTCGATCGATTAGCTTTTTGTGTAATGTGTTGAGACCAGTCGAGACCGAGACCATGTTAAAGAGATTCTCTTCGACCCGGCTCAAGACAGCGGGGTCGACTTCACTGACCGGACGTTTTGTCGATTGCTCGTTTGTGTTCAGGACGTACTTTAACGGCGACGGACAAAGCAGACGTCCCCGAAAATCCACACAGCAGGAACAGCAGTCAAGTGAGAAATGTGCCCTTTACAAAACGTAATTTTTTTATTGATCAATAACATTACCATCAATTGTTTCCTGCACTAATTACCGGTTATACAAAATCAGAATTGTGGGAAAGATTTGTTTCATAATCGCAACTTTTCAATTTACCAAAAAAAGACAAAATATTTTATGAATGGAAAAAGTCCACTGAAAACCTTTAGCATTTTGATTCCACAGTTAATAACTAGGCAGACTGCATTAAGGCAAAATGATATTTGCTACTGGAGCGGAAGACATTTCCTGGCAGCACTAGGCTTGATGGCTACTTTGAAATAAGTCTAGGCTATGTCGTTTGTAGTGCGCCAAAGTTAAATTGTGTTTTTGTCTGGAAAAAGAGGTAGGCCACGCAGTCATTCGACATTTAATTGGAGACTTACGCACGAACACCGTCAGACTCATCCGATCAACACCCACAGTGTATGTTTTTAAACATAACAACCTTGAAATGTGACGCTGGTCTTCGGTTCTGCTGTGTTGGGTGAGGCTAACTAGTTACTGCGGGAGAGTGAGTCTTCGTGGTCCTCATGTTCAGAGCTGCGACCTGTCAGCCATCGACTTGAATCAATCGTGGGATTTTGTGAGTCAAACGAATGAATGTATTGGAGCGGCCACCCTCGGGTCTTCAAAACGAAACTCGATTCAGTACGAGATCGTTGCGATTTAATGCGAGTATCCTGTATTGATGCATCAGGGTGTGCTGTGACAGTTTTCCCAGCAGAGGTCGCCATTTATGCAAAAAAAAAAAAACTCCACAGTTCCAATTTTTTTTACTGGAGTAGGTGTAGGTGTAAACTGACGAGTAACAAAATATTTAACCACCAGGGGTCACTAAAACGCAAGAAAAGCAACTGCAAGGGTTATTTACACGTTTCTGTTCTTTTAAATCTAACTGTAATGTTTGGTTGTCAAAAGCACTGCCTTTTAGTCACTTCTGTACAAATGGACTGAGAAACAAAGGCACTGTCAAGTGGAAAAATAGTTTTCTGCCCATCAAATATATCACAAATATAATGTTTATCAAATACAATGATGCACGAGGTATCCTCAGATTGTCCACAAAATAAAAAAACAACACAAAAGGCCAACAATATTGTGTGAATATATAATTTTAAAATATTTTTGTCCTAAGTGAATGCACCTTGGTTTACAGCCAGAACGTCATAGCACCTGAGAGGGTGATGTCATTTCCAGGTCTCTTGCTGTTCTCAAATGTGTGTTTTTATTGTTTGCAGGTTTTTCAAAACGGTTGAAAACAAATCCTTTTTGAAAGTCAAAATTTATAAAGAAAAAACAACAACAAAAAACTTTAAATAAAAAAAAAACAAATTTTTAAGCAACTAACACAAAACCACAATGACCACAAAATTATAATTTTTTTTAAAAAACTGAATAAAATAATAAAAAAAAGGCAAATATTTTTGCAGCATGGGTGTCCTTCTCGCGGGGGGGGGGGGGGGGGGGCTTAAATGACCAGTTCTTCCCAATGGTCCACCCCCCATTTCTCTCTTTCCCCTCGCCTCCCACAGGACTTGCTATTCTCAAATGTTGTCTGTTTGCTTGTTTTAATAATTCTCCCCATTTGCGCCTCAGCTGATATGTCGGAGAGCATTCTGGCGCAAAATGGCTGCCTGCCCGTGCAGCTGAGTTCTGGGGTGGTTGGGGTGAGTATCCCCCCCCCCTTCACCACCATGATCCAATCATTACGATTCCCTGGCCAATCAGTGCCTGGAAGCAATGCTAAGAAGTGCATATCGAATTGTGATTCCCTGTTCGTTGGAGAATGAATCAGATGGCATTACCCCCCCCCAAACCACACCAGTTCCCAACTGGCACATGAGTTTATTAAATCCACCCCAACCCCCAAAATCTGGTCTCAGAGGCACACCGCCTTGATGGCCAACAGCTTCTGTAACCACAATAGCCTCCAAAGCCTCTCTAAAAACTCAGGAAAGTCACGTCAGCCCTGATAAGAGAGAGAATAAGGTCTCGTGAACCAAAAATCGCAAGAGCCATTTCAAAAAGTGACTCCTACGTCAAACATCTGGAGTGTTTTTCTGTAGAGTGGGGCCTCATGAAATTAAATTAAACGTGCCATATGAATGTGATCTGTAACAAAGACGCCAGATTGTTGAGTCTCGCTTTTTGGCAGTAAGAATTTTTATTAAAGGTTTCCATCCTCCGTCTCGTGTCTGTGTGAGCCGTACGCAGTAAAAGGAAGTGGCAGCTGACGTCTCCGCGATTCGCGCGCCTCCGAGTTTGCAATGAGCGTTAGCTACTGCGCGAGCATGTTTCGGGCGTTCTAAATTTGGAGGGGGGGGGGGGGGGGGGGGGCTGCTGCCAAGGGAGCTAATCCAAAACAGCAGGGCCTCCGCGGCGATGCAGGAGGTCGGTGTTTGAACTGTAATCTGTGAGTTAGCCAATCTCCCGAAATTTAATTTCTCCACAGCTTCCCACCGTAAGATGCCGACAGACTACGGGGAGTTTAGCGGTATAAAAAGTTTAACGGTCGCAACATTGACGCATGGTACGGAAATGCCGATTCACTAGGGTGACTTAATTCAAACGAGATATGACTTAATTCAAAACGGCTATTTTCTCGCGGCGACGCTTGTATTTAGACCCAAATCCACAGCATAGATCGTGGCTTCTGTCAACCTCCATATAGATGGTAGATCTTAAATCTGAACGCATCAGACGTCAGACTCGCGCTTTGAGGACTAATCGCGTGCGCTCAGTGGCAGTGCTTGATTATCATATTGGACGGTGAACGAGGCCTCATCGTAATCCGTTGAAGGAGAGAAAAGAACACATTCAAAACAAAAAGTGTCGTCACTGCACCCGTCAATGTATTAGCGTTTTTTGAAAATTGAGGTCGTTGCTTAAGGACCACCTGCCTGTTGCTTCTTATAGACTACGGGGTTTTTTTTTTTTTTAATTAATGAAAAACTGGCCTTTTGTCTTGGAAAAAGTAGAATCTGCAATATAACCAATTTGCAGTTACAAATGGAGTACAAGAATGAAATAAAATTGATATTGCTGTCACGGTAATGGACAGGCTGGACATACTGCGCTTACAGGTGGTGTCCGGATTCAAGTTTAATCAAGTGCGCATAGCGACTGTTCAAGTTCTAGTTAATTACAAGAACTGGGTGAATGGTGGCGTCTCGGAAACGAACCTTTTTTCTTCCCGCCCGCAGTGGACTGGCTGCATCCTGTATGTCAGATTTGTGTCACATCAAAAAAACTCGACCAATTTAGACAAAGGCACAGCACAGCAGGCAAATAATGACAGCGACTGCGGCCAGGACACGTGACCGGTGGATTCAGCAGGTGAATTCTCAACTGCCAGACATCATTAGTCAGAAGTTCAGACCCTCTGAGGGGGTAGCTGTCAGCTATCTGACGTATCCGTGCTGCATTCCAGTGTGCCGGATCAAAAAATGTCACTTTTAGCCCCTCTTAAATAAAAATAAAAGTTTTCAAAATTGTTAGGCCTATTATTCGTTTCAGATCATCAAAGCCGTCTCCACCTGGTCGTGCAGGACCAGAACGGATGTGCTTCGGGACAGAGGTGTGAGGTAAGGTAGTCTGGCACAAAATGGCTGCTGTGTTTCAGCTGGGTGCACCACATTGTGAGTTGTTTAACCCACTTAAGACGCTAAGATCACAGAAATATTTGATTAGAATGTACTGGACTGAACATTCTAATGCTGTCGTGACAACTGAATTGCAATTGAAACAATGGCGTTCTAGAACACTGACTTGGAATTTAGAGGCTGAAAAAAAAAAAAAACATTCCAAAAAACCCGTACTCTTCAAAGGGTTGGGTTTTTTCCCCCCTTCGCTGTAAAGCTTATGAAAAGCGGTGTGCTGGTGCTCTTCTCTGTTATGATGGCGTTCGGATCTCTGCTTCTGCTCGGGTTCAGAACGATACGAGGAGTTGCAACTGTTACAAGAGCCGGTCAAGTGAAAGAGAGAGAGAGAGAGAGAGAGAGGTGTCTGTTTGGGAGACAGACGCGTAATGAGCAAAACACATCAGGAATCGACTCGGAAGTGTCACCGCGGGGTAGAACCCACCCCTGAAAATTCTCACCTCCGTGTCCTGCACCAACGGCAAACTTGTTAGAACCAGAGGGTGGATGAAACTGGCGCGTTTAGGTGTGAAAGGTGATGTGAGCTGGATAGGCTTCCGACAGGTTCCGATGTAACCATGGTTTCAGTGATGTCATCTCAACGAACGCCTCTTGTGAAAAGTGAGTGAAAAGTTTTTTTCAGCGTGCATGCAAAAGGTTTCAATAAACAAACCCCACTAAATAGTTCAAACCCAAATGCCGATTGTAGGCTACTGCCAGAGGCGCAGAAGAGATTTTTGAAGTGGGGGGGGGGGGACCAAACTGTGAGCAAAAGAAAGGTCTCAACTTTTAAGCTTATACAACTACCCCAACTGGGGTGACGGACAGGGGTCCCTCTGAAACTGTGGGGGACGTATCCCCCCCCCCCCCCCCCCCTTTGCCACCATCTGCGCCCCTGGCTACTGCATACTTTTAAAATTAAATCTTTAAAATTTCATTAAAAACAAGTTTATTTTAACTGTATTGTTCTGTATTGTAGCAACAAGGAGATATCAGAACCTCACATTGTTAACTCCCGTTGAACCAAAGACTGTAGTGATAACGTCGTTCAGGGTAGGAGACTGGTTGAAAGAAGTGCACTCTTGGATATGTAACTGCAGTAGTACACAGTGTATGGCTGCTTTATATATTCCATCCATCCATCCATCATCTATACCCGCTTATCCTGAGCAGAGTCGCGGGGGGGGGGGGTGCTGTAGTCTATCCCAGGGTGCATTGGGCGAGAGGCAGGACTAGACCCTGGACAGGCCGCCAATCTATCGCAGGGCGCACAGCTTTATATATTCATTATGGATAATTAATTATTCATCATGCAGTAAACATTTCACAAAGTTTGCTCTTGCTATGAACACCTACAAAGTTAATTGTGTGTAACAAGCTAGCTAATGCTGCTTCTGTTCCCATAGATTTCTCACTCAGTGATCGTACACGATGCAGTTTCAATTTGTGGAGGTTCAGCAGAGGAGAATCTGGAAAATGTGTAAGCGTTTATTACCCTGGGTGGACTGTCCTCGCGCTTCCTCATTTAAAATAGAAACTCAAACATTTCCTTGGGGGTGTTTTAGCGTCCATGATGGGGATTAAACAAAACAAGTAATTTTAATTCAGCTCATGTCACCTGCGATTTTTTTTAATGCAGCATAGCCTCCAGTATTTGCAAAACAATGCTTTCGCTATTTAAGAATTTAATTCTCTGTCACCGTTCCAGTGCTTGCGCGAGCTATCCCGTACGTTACAAGGACGACAGGACCGACGAATCTAATTGGGCATTCCAAATTAGAGGAGAAAGAAATTCAAGTCGAGTTAATTATTTCTAGGGAAAATCAATAGGCCTCTCAGGAAGCGCATTCACTCCGATAATATTGCCCCCTATGCGTACACCACTGTACGGATCGTTCATTTAAAACGAAAGGCTTTCGCACGTGTATTTCCTCATTAAATTCTATTCTCGCCGTCTTCACAGCGTGTCTCACCCGGCACCTAATTTCTCTAATTTCCGCTCTCTCTGTTAAATAACTCTTGATTGATGCAGTCGGGGACCTGAGAGATCGCGTTCAGAATTTCAAATACTTAATATAGTGGTGAAAATGACTTCAAGCTTGCGCATATCAAATGGCATGAAAATACAAATTAGCCTGGAAAACGCGGCGCACTCATAATTAACCGCTACAATGAATTCCAATAATCAAATACTTCATCCTCTGAGGAAAAGCCGTACAGATTTAGCGCACTTGGGTTTTTTGTTATTGTCATTATGCAGCCACAGCGTTGTTTTATGCCTCTAACGCGCTGAACATGAAAGGTTTAAGCGTCTACATGGACGCTCTACAGTGTAGGCACTTTGCAAAATACAAAATTTATCCTCAGATGTCCCGGGGAGAGAAGGCGGAGCCCTAGGTGAGAAGGCGGGCCCTGGGTGAGAAGGCGGGGCCCTGGGTGAGAAGGCGGGGCCCTGGGTGAGAGAGAGAAGGCGGGGCCCTGGGTGGGTGAGTAGGAAAGGCGGGACCCTGGGAGGGTGAGAAGGCGGGGCCCTGGGTGAGAAGGCGGGGCCCTGGGTCAGTAGGAGGGGCCCTGGAAGAGAAGGCGGGGCCCTGGGTCAGTAGGGGGGGCCCTGGAAGAGAAGGCGGGGCCCTGGGTGAGAAGGCGGGACCCTGGGTGAGAAGGCGGGACCCTGGGTGAGAAGGCGAAGCCCTGGGTGAGAAGGCGGGACCCTGGGAGAGAAGGCGGGGCCCTGAGAAGGCGGGGGTGAGAGGGCCCTGGGTGAGAGAAGGCGGGGGGTGAGAAGGCCCCTGGGAGAGAAGGCGGAGAAGGGGCGGGGCCCTGGGGAGAAGGCGGGGCCCTGGGGGAGAGAAGGCGGGGCCCGGGGCCCTGGGTGAGAAGGCGAGGCCCTAGAAGAGAGAAGGCCCCTAGGGAGAGAAGGCGGGGCCCTGGGGGGAAATTCACCTGAGCAGCCCTTTTCTGCCAGAACACTCCCGGAACATCAGCTGAGAACTGGGTGGGGGGGTGGGGGGGGGGGGGGGGGGGAGTTCTGTACATAATTAAAACGATAAGCTGTTGAACCATTTCCGGATCCTCAGAAAACCCAGTAAAAACACATTTCAGCTTTCCTTGTCTTATCTGCACCGAAAGTGCAGCACCGCTCTCCTATACAGCCCAAATCGGGCGGCCACTCTTTCCGATTATTCTAACAGCTCTTTATACGCCATTTGCTTAAATTAATAATGAATTTTCACAGATTCCTAGCTGCTGATTAACCTCTGTGGACCTGAGCAGTCTGTTTTTTTAGAACTCCCATTTCACTTCTTCTCCAAGTATGTTTCAGTGGGGGTAATATATGTGCATTTTTATGACTCCCAGTCACTTGTGCTTCGCTACCCGTTCGACTGCAGAATGTAACTGGAAGGTCACATGACTGCGCTAGCATTGGACCATTGAATAGCGTTGATTCTTACAGTATTCATAGCATTGAAGCTTCGAGCTATGAGGCCACTCCTGTGCAAATTTCAGCTTTTTATTTGAATGTCTCAGCGTTCTGATATGAAGGAGCCTTAAATGGTTGATGTTAAATGGTTCATGTGTGTATGTACAAACATTGTATGACGTGAAGCTGAAGAACTCATTTCTACCCAGCGTGGGCAATAAAGTCTAAAGTCTAAGTCTCTTCATATTTAAGAGATTTGTTGGTGCAGTAACAATTCTTTGATGCTACTGCCCCTTGGTGTGGAATTGAGGTCCAGTAATCAAAACACCACTCTGTGTCCCACTATACTTCCATACATTATTTCTGTTAATAATTCTACTACTACAGCCAGTTCTATCCACTACTACAAGTGCTGCTACTACCTAGTACCTACTACAACCACTGCTACTACAAGTAATGCTACTATTACCTCTACCACAACAAATGCTACCACACTGTCATTAAGCTTACTAACACCGCTACTGTTACTACGGCAACGGTTGCTAATGCCGCTAAATAGTCATTTAAAGCTTGAAAGGTGAGAGGTCACTGCAAACTCCCCTGGAAGCAGAGACAAACTGGAGGCTGCTGCAGAAGGGAAAATTAATAAACCTTTGAGTTAGACACACAAGGGAAAAAAAGAAACCGTTTTACCAGCAGGTCTGAGCAACCTGTGACACGCCGCAATTACTCCGCGTTCCAGAGTTAATGGCCGACATTGTGCGTCTCAAGGACTCGACTGAGGGTCACGGCTGCACACTTCTACGGGTGTTAATCAGGGGCTTTGGACGTAGGTCGCACCTGCTCTTAATCACCTCTGGGGGGGGGGGGTTGTCCTCCCAGGGTGCACTTCTAGGATGGGTGCATTTAGAATGTGAGTGAAGTGAAAATCCCCCCCTTCACTCCCAGTGGATCTTGAGATCTGGCAACCCACTGCCGGCGTTGCCATGTTGGGGTGGTTTTGTGAAAAAATTCACCGGGATCGGTTTCAGAGTGAAAAGGAATAGGGGTTAATTCAGACGAGGGGTTTTAAAAGGCGGGAATAATTCTGACTTATAATGCTTGTAACTGAGTGAAACGCATTGAGAAGGATTTTTCAGGAATAAAGCTCACTAGTATCTGGGAGCCCCCTGGTAAGATGTTATTAATCTGTTAGGTTTAAGCAATATAGGTATTAGGACAGCCTTGCCGTTAAAATGTTACAGGAAACGCATGTCACAAACGGAGAAGTACCATACTGTACCATTTTTTGTATGCGTTTATATCTTTGTGTACTGCTTAACCTACTGGTGCTCTTTACCGCTCTCAGTCGGCTGGGGCAACCGCTGGAGGACGGTTTCTTTTTGAACCTGTGAATGCTGAATGGAAACGTTGCCTACGCTCACTTAAATAAACACGACGGCACTCAGGATTCATTTATAGCTCAAACATATGTCGTTTATTAACTGAATATGTTGCCGGAGTCGAGGGAACGAAAACCTTCGCGCGACGTTTTTTATCTGGGGCTAAAGTAAAAGTAAAGTAACAGTAGCGCCGAAGTCTCTGTCAACGTGTCGTCCCTTTAAAAACAGAATGATTATTATTAAGTGGGAAAACTTATATTTTTCTGTCATCAAAACATTTTCATCTGACGAGGAGTGAGAAATTAGAAGCAGCCTGGCGGGGAAAGTCAGCTAAAAGAAAAGGGAAAAAAAAAAAACGAAAGAAAGAAAAATCAATGAGCAGTTATCTGGTGGAATCCTGAAAGGTAGCGGACAGTGGCTCACCGAGGTGTCGTCACAGGATCCATAATTTCATCTGGGGGAAAAATGTGTGAGAGGAGAGTGAATCATGCTCGTAATTGAGTATTGACTGGACAATAAACAATAGTGCCACTTTTGCTGAAGTGATAGGCTTCTGGGCAGACCGAGACCACAAACGTTCCCCGGTTCCCAAGAAGACTGTTCAAAAAGCTCAAAAAGTCAGTGGCATGCTGGGTTTTTTTTTTGATAGAGAAAGAGATTGATAGAGACTTTTTAAACCTAATTTTATCAGTTCAAACAAAATTATTCTTCAGTCCATCGAAAAACAAAATAAAAAACATAAAACCAGTTAAACAGACAATAAGCACATAATAAAAACAGAAAAAAATCCAAGAGCCAGACTAAAATATTAACGACCAATTTTCTTTCTTGTACTGAACACAAGTAATCCTGTAAGCACCACCAAGTTAAAAACTCTTCACCATCATTAACAAATGATACGAATAGACAGAGAGAGAGGTACTTTGACAATACAAAATGCAGTGTTTTGTCATGCTAATAAAGTGAATTGAAATAAGAGAGAGACAGAGAATAAAAACCTTTACGTTGGATCAATAATTACAAGTCGCCCTTAATGAATTTTTAATTGGACAGTGTGTGTACGTGTTCGTGATAAGTCATAATAAAAGGCCTTGTTCTTTCAGCCTGGCTCTAAATTAAAAGGCCTGCTGAAAAAGATTTTCACGCAGTTTGTGTGATATTACAAATTACAAGAATCTTAATTTTAGCAAATGCTAAACTGTGCCTGTGAAGAAGAAGAAAAAAATCTGTGAACTTGCGTGTGTTTGCAAGTCAAAGCTTAGGGCAAATTTTGATCGAATGCATGTCTATCTTATTAATGTCTGCTAATTAAGTGATAATGGGACCACTTATGACATCACAATCAGTTATCTATTGTCTTGCTACATTTGTAGCCCGCACACTCTCGCACACTTTCTCTCTCTCCCTCTCTCTCTCTCACACACACACACACACACACAGCAAAATTGTGAGTGTTAAATCAACTCTATTAACGAGGTCAAAATGAACTCTATTGCAGTTCTAAGTACAATATTAGAGTTGGTTTTACACTGAATATTTTTCTGTGCAGTTGTGATTCATGTGTTTTAAACTTTTAATTATTTCAAATTGAGTGTTTAAGAAAGAAAAAAAAAGTTTTCAAAGTTCTCACAAAACAGCACTCTCAAATGCACATATCAAATTCTTCATTAACTGTTTGTTTAATTAAATGCCAATATTTCTATTTGAAACTTGTTCACCAACGAGTCACTCACAACATTAATATTTGTGGGTGAGAGAGTGAGAATGCATTCTGTTCATAACAGGGACGCAGTTATGACTACTAACCGGTAGGTCAGCCCAGACTCTGGGATGTTCAGTCCTAGTACACATTGTCTTATGAAGGAGTCCGTTTACACCTGCTGAGTTTCTGTACACAATTTGTTTTCTACAGGTCAGATATTATTAATATTTACTTTTCTGCATTAATGGTTCTTCTCCTGCGATGGTCTGGCGACCTGTGACCTGTCCAGGGTGTATTCCTGCCTTCACCCCAATGCATGCTGGGATAGTCCTGTGACCTGTCCTGGGTGTATTCCGGCCTTTCACCCCAATGCATGCTGGGATAGTCCTGTCACCTGTCCTGGGTGTATTCCGGCCTTTCACCCAATGTATGCTGGGATAGGCTCCAGCCCCCCGACAACACTGGCCAGGAGTGTTGAGTTTTAAGAAAATGGATGGATGGATTAACAGGTTTCTAAAGATTAGCGACTCAATAACATTGTACTTTATTAGAATTTAATGCACATTTACCAAAACTGACTTCCTTGGACATTCAGTGCCTCCAGGGTAAGTGGGATAATATTTATTGTGTGACCCATATTTATTTTTGCTTATGCTTGCTGCAGTAATGTGTTTGGTTTTTCTGTGCATTTATACCTTTATGCTGACATGGCAAGTTTTTCACATAAACCCATTTTGCTCACTCATTGATCATCATTCGTTTTGACAAATGCAGTATTTCCACAAATATCTGTGTACGCGTATGGATTTTCTGTTATTGGATTGTGTGCAATGCGTTATTTATACAGCATATACATTTTCTGAGACTAACGTATGTCGGATTCCCCTTTGTTATGTTTTTTTATATATTCCCAAGTGCATTTTTGTGACAATTGTGTAAGTATGGAATTTTCCCCCTCTCTGTTACTTTAATTTTGCTGTGTGTATGAGGAGGTTATTGGCTGACTCTGGCCACCCTTTTTTATTTATTAAAGGAAACAAACTCAGCGCATGTTATGCCACACTTTGGCGCTGTTATGGCTGATTCAGATAAAACGTTGGAAGCCATTCTGCCCAGGGGGGGCTATTGGAGATGTTCCTGGGGCCCAGATTCCTGTTAATAATCCTGCATATGAACCAAAAACTTTCCACAGTCAATGCATGAGTAAGAGGTATTGTGTGTGTAAACAAAGTAGATACCTCCTTAAAATGTGTACAATTACCACAGACCAGCAGGTGGTGATGGTGAGCAATAGGACAGTCATCCCAGCTGACTGAATGATCTGGTGTCTGTTAAGGAGCTTGCAGTGCATGGATGGCCCCATGGTCTGGTATCTGTTAAGGCTCTGCTCCAGTGTGTGGATGGGCCCCATGGTCTGGTACCTGTTAAGGCTCTTCTCCAGTATGTGGATGGGCCCCATGGTCTGGTACCTGCTAAGGCTCTTTTCCAGTGTGTGGATGGGCCCCATGGTCTGGTATCTGCTAAGGCTCTGTTCCAATGTGTGGATGGGCCCCATGGTCTGGTACCTGTTAAGGCTCTTCTCCAGTATGTGGATGGGCCCCATGGTCTGGTATCTGCTAAGGCTCTGTTCCAACGTGTGGATGGGCCCCATGGTCTGCTATCTGCTAAGGCTCTGTTCCAGTGTGTGGATGGGCCCCATGGTCTGGTACCTGTTAAGGCTCTTCTCCAGTATGTGGATGGGCCCCATGGTCTGGTATCTGCTAAGGCTCTGTTCCAACGTGTGGATGGGCCCCATGGTCTGCTATCTGCTAAGGCTCTGTTCCAACGTGTGGATGGGCCCCATGGTCTGGTATCTGTTAAGGCTCTGCTCCAGTGTGTGGATGGGCCCCATGGTCTGGTACCTGTTAAGGCTCTTCTCCAGTGTGTGGATGGGCCCCATGGTCTGGTATCTGCTAAGGCTCTGTTCCAATGTGTGTATGGGCCCCATGGTCTGGTACCTGTTAAGGCTCTTCTCCAGTATGTGGATGGGCCCCATGGTCTGGTATCTGCTAAGGCTCTGTTCCAATGTGTGGATGGGCCCCCTGGTCTGGTATCTGTTAAGGTTCTGTTCCAGTGTGTGGATGGGCCCCATGGTCTGGTACCTGTTAAGGCTCTTCTCCAGTATGTGGATGGGCCCCATGGTCTGCTATCTGCTAAGGCTCTGTTCCAGTGTGTGGATGGGCCCCATGGTCTGGTATCTGCTAAGGCTCTGTTCCAATGTGTGGATGGGCCCCATGGTCTGGTACCTGTTAAGGCTCTTCTCCAGTATGTGGATGGGCCCCATGGTCTGGTATCTGCTAAGGCTCTGTTCCAACGTGTGGATAGGCCCCATGGTCTGCTATCTGCTAAGGCTCTGTTCCAACGTGTGGATGGGCCCCATGGTCTGGTATCTGCTATGGCTCTGTTCCAACGTGTGGATGGGCCCCATGGTCTGCTATCTGCTAAGGCTCTGTTCCAGTGTGTGGATGGGCCCCATGGTCTGGTATCTGCTAAGGCTCTGTTCCAGTGTGTGGATGGGCCCCATGGTCTGGTATCTGTTAAGGCTCTATTCCAGTGTGTGGATGGGCCCCACGGTCTGCTATCTGCTAAGGCTCTGTTCCAGTGTGTGGATGGGCCCCATGGTCTGCTATCTGCTAAGGCTCTGCTCCAGTGTGTGGATGGGCCCCATGGTCTGGTATCAAGCCCGGACGGTGGCGGTTCTGACTGTGGCCGGTCGCCCCACAGGGCGGGGTGATGACGGACCGGCTGCAGCGCTGTAGGCTGTTGAGGTTGGCGGGGGCTGTCGCCGATCCTCGCGCTCGTCTGCTCTCTTAAGATGCTCTGGAGCAGCCAGACGCCCGCCGAAAAACAAACACTGGCGCCGAAAGCGCGACCGAACCCGAGATCCAACTGGCATCGTCGCCATGGCAATAAGAGGAACGCGGATCTCCGCTGGCTTTGATGTCTGGAACGAGGGGCGTTTGTGTCTCTGAGTCATCTCTCCGAAGGAGGGTGACAGTGCGTCTCCTCACACAGGAAATAGGCTCTACTTGCAATACAAGAGCAGATGTGCGCTCGACTCGAAAGTTTATAAGCCAACAAGTCGGTTAATTACAATCCGAGCGTCTGCCACCCTCTCCATCCATTATCTGTACCTGCTTGCTCCAGGGCAGGGTCGTGGGGGGTGCTGGAGCCTATCCCAGCGTGCATTGGGCGAGAGGCAGGAACACGCCCTCTATCTATTGCAGGGCACACACACCACTCACTCGCACGCTCACACCTATGGGCAATTTAGGGTCTCCAATTAACCAAACCTGCATGTCTTTAGTACTGTGGGAGGAAACCGGAGTACCCAGAGGAAACCCAGGTGGACACGGGGAGAACATGCAAACTCCACACAGAAAGGCCCCAAGCCGGTATTCGAACCCAGGACCTTCTTGCTGTGAGACTGCAACACCCACTGCAACTGCCAACCTCTCAGGTTAATTTTATGAGTATTTAATCAGGAAAACATCCATGTCGGGGACCAAATAACCCCCACTAGCTTCTGATGCCCACTTGGCAGATTGATACAGGGAAGCGGATTTCTGCTGTTAGTCAAACTGAGACAGACAAACTACTTGTTGGAATTGTATTTATATTGTAGGAGATTCATTTCTATGCATGAATACCTTAACTGGAATTCATATGAATGATTCATTTACAAGAAAAAAACTAGTGAGGTACCTGAATTCTTGAACAGACAGAATTGGTTTAGGAGGCAAACCCTCATTACTATGAAAATCTCTGGGAAATGTATCAAATAGACATGTTTTTGTGAATGACAAAATATGTATATAAAGTGCAGTGGTCTGATACTGGGTAGGCAGATCATATTAAATGATAGCATTTTAAATCTGTGTTTTTGTTAAGGCCATACAGGTTAAAAAAAGCCAACAAACTGATGATCAGAACCGTCATAAGTTTCCAAAGAATTCATTATTCTGACTATGCAAGTCGTGTTATGATGTTTCAATGTACTATTGCTGTACATTACAGAAAAAATGGCCTAAAGAGTTATTAAGACACTTAACTCTGCCCTACAGGTACACTGAACACAGCCTTTAAATATTTCAACATTAATCTGGTACCTACTTAAAATATTCATGGCACAGTTCACGGCTGTAACATAATCATTATTATATATCAGTCTTTTCTTGCTGCATTATTAATGCATGCAACTTAGGGTGTGCTGCTTACCTATGAGCAGCAGGAGGTGTGTGCTGTGTGCTCATGCATGTGTGTGTCAGTGAGTGTGTGCGTGTGTGTGTGTGTGTGTGGCAGTGAGTGTGTGGGTGTGTGTGTTCGTGCATCTGTGTGTCAGTGAGTTTTTGGGTGTGTGCGTGTGTGTTTGTGTGCATGTGTGTGTGTCAGTGTGTCTGTGTACAAGAGAATGTGTCAGTGAATGTGTGTATGTGAGAGAGATAGAGACTGTGTAAATGTGTGTGAACGAGAGAAAGTGTCGATGAGTGTGTATCTACATGACAGAGAGCCCTTGCGTATGTGTGTGTGTTCACATGTATAATATACTTTTAACAGTGTACAGTAAGTCTGTAAACTTACAAAGTAAAAGTCAAAGTGCTTTTGTCAAAGAATGACCCACGAGGTGCCCAGGCCTAACCGGTGTGCAGTGCGATGCTCTCGCAACTGAACTGGGAGAAGATGGCTGAGTTCTCATTAACCTTGTGTACCAGTCTTACACCCCTCTGCTATAAAACTGGCAGAAGCTGAGCAGTTCACAGCAATAAACCTGCGTACTTTTCAGTAGCTAATCAATATTTTCCAACCAAACTCATTTTCAGCAAGTCTCTTTATTGTCCCATTAATTTTAACCCCCTAAAATGGGGATGGGGGGGGGGGGGGGGGGGGGGCTATGTATAAAAAGTTCCGTAATTCCTACATGGACCTCCTGATATGGATGTAAATAACCTCAATTTAAAGCTGTCAGTCTGCACTTTACCCCCATATTCAAAGATGCTTTCCTTACCTGAATACCAGCAGTACACACAACAGTACATGTAATACCTATAATAAAATCCATGCAGTATGCTGTATATGATTGACAAATTCCAAACTCAGTACACACACACACACACACACACACCTACACACCTACACCTACAATTGTTCATTACCCTCGATAATTTTACCAAGACTCTTTATTTGATTTTTACCCACTTACCATTGCACTTCACCTGGATATTCTTATATTAACATTCTGAACTAATTTGCTGATTGAAGACCCGATTAGATTACGGAATTAATGCTCAACTGTAGCGCACTGTACTGTATATGTCTACCTTAAATTTTTAAATGAGGTGCATGTTGGTAGAGAAAGTTTTGTCATGACATTATGCAAATTACTGATTTTACTTTAACGTCTCTTTTTTTCCCCCCGTTCCTTTTCTTAACAAATTGAACAGTGTTGTTAAAACAGTGAAGCAACAAACTATTTCTCCCAAAAAAAAGGTAATCAAAACCAAGGCGTTGTTTATATAATCAGTGTGGAATCGCAAAAAGCTTATGCAGCGTGTTCACGTTCACAGCTACAAACGTGTTCTTATTTTTTTTTTTAGTGCGTGACAGCACGCTATTCAGACCCGAATGATTTCACATTTCATTTGTCGAACTTCACGGGTTTTCAGTTTTACACATTAAGCTGCGGTTAAGCGGATTTCATAAATGACTTTTGCCCTCAAGTTTGCACACAGTATTATTCATCCAAAAATACCTGCAATCATAATGTTATAATTAAAAGTGACCTTACAAATAAATAAATAAATAAATAAATAAATAAATAAAAGAAGGTAGGAGCGGTTGTCCGGCAGTCGGAAGGTTGCTGGTTCGATCCCCGCCCTGGGCGTGTCGAAAGTGTCCCCGAGCAAGACACCTAACCCCCAACTGCTCTGGCGAATGAGAGGCATCAATTGTAAAGCGCTTTGGATAAAAGCGCTATATAAATGCAGTCCATTTACCATTTACCATTTGATCTGAAGCACTCCCCCTCGTCTGAGAAACATGGTGGCGGTAATGTTATTACTTGGGCATGCATGGCTGCCACAGGAACTGGCTCACTTGTCTTTATTGATGATGTGACTGCTGACGGCAGCAGCAGCATGAATTCCGAAGGTACAGAAGCGTCTCATCCACTCAGATCCAAACCAAAATCCCTCAAAACACACTGGACAGCACGTCACCCTGTGGCAGGAACACACTGAATACGCTGCTAATGCAATCGAGGAGGTTTTTCGGGGCCAAAAATCGGAATATTCTTGACCGGCCAAATCAGTCATCTGACTTGAATCACTTGCTGAAGACAAGACTGAAGGTGAAAATCCCCAGAAACACACAGGAAATGAAGATGGCTGCAGTACAGGCCTGGCAGAGCACCACCAGGGACGATACCAATCGTCTGGTGATGTCTATGGGTCACAGACTTCAAGGCAGTCTGCAACCAAGTACCAAATATGAGTAAGATTATGTTAATTTGCCCAATTACATTTGGTCCCCTAAAATGGAGGGACTATGTATAGAAAGGGCAGTAATTCCTTTAGGGATCACTGGATATGGATGTAAATACCCTTAAGTAAAAGCTCAGTCTGCACTTACAACTCACTTTCACTGTTTCATTTCAAATTCAATGGAGTACAGAGCAAAAATAAAAAAAAAAATAACTGTCACTGTCCAAATACATACGAACTGCACTGTGGTTATAATTAGACAGTGTGGTGAGCTGGGAAGATGGAGGTAGGCTATCAAAAACCTTTATTGCCCTTGAAGTAGCGTTCTATCCTCTATTGCATTTTAAAAATCTATTTCTTACTTGTGCCTAACAACGAATAGAGGAAATAATGTGTTTTTGGAGAATATCAATCACATTTATACCTTGATTGCGATTTCATGGAAATGAACTGACCCCTCTGTGCTGTTCATTCGTTTCCAACGGGACAGCTGCTGACACACTGACCCGCCTCAATTTGCAGGATGAGGGTGTCAGAGGATGCAGGTGCTCGAAAACTTAACTTTGGAAGAGTGTGCTTCTTTTTAAAAAGAAACGGACTATTCGACCTTGTGCCGTCTTTTGTCTCTCAATAAAACCCGTTCCTCGCGTGCGTTTCTAAGTGGAGTAAACACCCATATTCCAGCATGCAGTGGGCGAGAGGCCTGGGATGCACCGCGGATATGTCGTCAGTATGTCGTACTAATTTTTTTACAGTCTATGGTCATACCACAGGATGAATGATGAATTTAAACGAGTCTGGAATGTAAACATCATGATTCACATTTATGCGTCACGCTAACCTGTGTACACAGACGATGCCAAGCATAATGCTCATTATTTGTAACGATGTTTAGGTTTATATTTCAGCGAACTTGTGTCGAATGGCAAAACGTACAGGGGGAGTCAATTAAGTGACCGAGGCTGCAACGAATGTCACAAATCCAGGTACTGTTCTTGAAATAGCCTAACGGGGGGGAGAACAAGCCTGACGTGACGTGACTTCGTGCGTGTCCCTTCCCTCCAGTGCCTACTGCCAAGATACAGAAACAAACCCTTCGGCTTTCTGTCACACTCCCAAATATACCCTTATTGCCCATTCTCAGCGTGTCGCCAGAAAGAAGGAAAAAAATCGCCGCCGAGAAAACGGTTTATCCAGTAATCAATCACATCACCTCCATGAACTCGGAGCTGCCGCTTGTTAAGTGCCGAGCAAATGGACCGGATCAGGTAGGCCTGGGCGTCTGCTTTGGAGGCCAGCGCATGTAAATTCAAGCAACATAACAAATTACTCTTGGTTGTCCTCCTACAACAACGTGCATACCAAGCGAGGCCGGCGAAAAAGTCGGAGGGGTCCGCATTAGCATCCAGGGAGCCGACGAGAAGGGATTAGCATTCAGCACGGTTAGCTTCGTTCGCCATGTCTGTCCCCACCTTCTGCTCTATGGCGCAATTATTAATGCCGTTTTTTTTTAGCTCAGAATTTTTGTTTCTCGGAAATGTGTGTTCATTTTATGCGAGAGGACAGGTGAACAGGTGAACATAAAAATGAAAGTCTTACATGCAGGGCACAGAGGCGCCGTCGAAACGACGCGATGTAGCCGCCCTGGAATCGTGTTCGTGCTTGTGGCGAGTCGTTCATAACTCTTTCTAACATTTATCATCGTTAATAATCATATTTCGATGCAGAGCATACAAGACTCGGACATTATATTGATATTACTGCAGCTCTAACACCACCACTGGGCCCACTTCTGGCAATAATTATAATCAGAGGCTTTGAGAATGAATGCTTGGGTGTATAAACATGGATGTGGAAAAATATCCCTGTTACTTTGAATTAATTGAAATAATTAGAAATGTATCCAATGTCGTAGAGCGTAGTGTGGTAGAGACTCAGAATTCAGAATTAAGTCGTATTTAATTGTGTATATTCCGGGAATGCGCATAGAATGCACAAACGTTTTAATGGATATCGGGAACAGGGAGATAAAGCACACATTTATTAATCAGATATTGATCGTTCTTAATCCTTTAGAGTTTTGAGATTTGAAAATGCCTCCGCAAAGTTCGAGTGAGTGCAGATTTATTTTCTTACATTTAAAAACCAGAATGAGTTTTGTGTACCTCGATCACAAACCATGAAATAGACAATCTGTCTGAGCACCTGAATCCTAAAGCAGAGTAAAGCCGTATTCCCATGATATCTAGTAGTTTAAGACGTTCCGTTTTGATAACAAAGCTCCCATTACAGCCGAATTTAATTTAGTGTTAACGGAGCATAAAACGATGCCTATCATCCTATTTATGCATGCATGTTTTTGGAGAAATTGGGTATACAGATTTTTGGATATTAATTAAATGCTATTAGATATCCCCCTACCCCCCTTCTTGACAAAACATTGCATTACCGGGTTAGAGATGAAGAGATGTACTGTTGCTTACTGTCTGCTTCCACAGATAGTATAATGGGTAAGGAACTGTACCCAAAGGTTGCAGGTTTGATTCCAGAGTAGGGTACCCAGCTGTTATACCCTCGTGCTATGGTACTTAACCTGAATTGCTTCAGTATATATCCAGCTGTATAAATGGATGCAATGTAAATTCTGGGTAAAAATTTGTGTAAGTCGCCCTGTAACATAAATGGTTTCCTCTTGATGCATTTCCTCAAGAGGTTAAAACACCTGTTCCCCACTTCCTCACTGCTGAAGGGTTAATGCATTGTAGCAATGCCTGGTCATGGTCCTGGTTGACTGGTTTCAGCTGTTTTCTTGGATCTGGGGGTTATTTCACGAAGCAGGATTGCAGAGTTAGCTGGATAACTGCACTGTGTAAAACCCAGAACAGCTGTTTTTTTACTTCAGTCCATGTTCCAGATTTGGAAGGTGTTACGGGTTTCACTCAATGCAGTTAAGCTCTTAACTCAGTAATCCTGCTTTGTGAAACACCCCCTGGAGTGATTTAAGATGAAACATTAGATGAACATTAGTCAGTAGGCCCTGTGGTTCTCCAGGACCAGGGCTGGGCAGGCCTGCATCAAGGTCAATCATCAATAGCCAATCAGATTGCCAGTAAAACTAACTCATTTGACATGAAAATTAAAATGCACGATTCATTATGTATGCGCGGTATGTATGATTTTATGAAAGGATAATAATGTTTCTCGTGGTGCTCGTGGCTGTAGGCTGCTGGGTTGCTTGTGTTCTCTCTCAAATTCATATATTTTTTTTGATTGATACGCACCTGTGGCAGGTGGAGCTCCTCTGTCGGGGAATGGATTTAAGAAGAAGAAGAGGAAGAGGAAGAGGAAGACGAAAAAGAACAGAGCCGCACGAGAGAAAAAAACGCTGTGTGGTGCCGAGCAGCCATTTTGTTTCCCCCCAGTCTGGGATTTGAGGCAGGGAGAAAAGAGAGGGAAGATGAACAGGAAGTGCGAGAGTAAGCGCAGGAAAGACTTGAATTCATCCCCCCCCCCCCGGCTCATGGGTTTTTTGGCGTGGGGGAGCTCGTGCAGTCGCTGACGGCGGGGGGGGGGGGGGGGGGGGGGGGGGGGGGGAGTCAGTGAGTGACAGCAGGCTGTGGCTTTGGACAGACCTGGGGGGCCTCGTTTATAAAAAACATCCTTGGATTTAAATTTAGCGTAGCTGAAGCCCACTTCGGGTGATTCGTGCGCAGCCCTCAAACATGCGCAGTTCCTCCACATGGCCAGCAGGGTAATGGACTCAAGACTTAAGTCCAGTGTAAGCTTTTAATGTGGAGATGCACTCACATCCACCTCAAAGTGGGATTATAAGAATGACTGCTCATAGTCACGGTTTTCAGTGTAAGCCCCTGTTTAAGATAAAATTTGATCTTAAGACCATTTTACAACTGAGAGCCCCAGGGCTCAATTCAATTCAATTTTATTTGCATAGCACTTTTTACAGAGAACTGTCACAAAGACACTTTGCAGAGTAGCAAGGCAAGAGACAGAGCAAACAGAGCAAACAGAGGAAACACCAGGCCTGAACCCCCAAATAGCGAATACATGAGGTAAAAAAAACTCCCAGTGGGGAGAAAACCCTCAAAAGATGGCGAGAAAAAACTCTCCAATGGGAAGAAATCTTGAGAGGAACTCGGCCTATAGAGGGGGAGCCCATCCTGCACTGGCCAGCCTGCTGAATGACAACCAAGCACTGGGATGTGGGAGGAACTTAAAATAGCACCCAAAATTTGGCTGAGGGGTTGGGTTTGGGGGGAAAGCCAGCCAGATTTTAACCCACAAATTGATTACTTCAACCAGCCAGGTATGTTTTCACATATTCTCATATTGTCCAATCGAAACCTTTCATTTTATCGGCATGTTTTCATTTATGCATAAGTTAAATGTAGTTCAATTCCACATTCAGATTTCACCAGACACTACATTCTAACATTTTTAGCAGTTTTTCAGTCATAACTGCAGGTTGGAAAACATAAATTTGTTTGTTCATTAGGTGAAAGTGAAATTTTCATTACTCTTTGTTTACAGGATCTACTGAAAAAAGTAACTCTTTAAAAAATGAAAAAAGGTAATCTCACTGTCCCCTTCTATAATAATACACTGATAACAGATTCTCCAGAAAGATCAACAAAACATGGAGCTTGAAACGGCTGCGATATCTGAGACAGGTAGAGATCCCACCCTGCACCGGTGGAGCTGTTCTCTGTGTGAAAAAGACAGGGGAAAAAATGCAATAATAATAATCTGGCAAGACCATTCCTGCTCAGTAGGCATCCAGCAGTCACCTTCATCATCCTCGCTCCAGCGAAGGCCGCTTGTCAGTCTCCTTCAGAATACGGATGATCTACGGAGGCGAAGGAAGGAAGGGCGCAGCTGACTTTTGTATTTTAAAAAAAAGGGGGGGAGGGAGGGGGAGGGAGGGAGGGAGGGGGGATTCTAATCATCCGTTTAAATTCATTCAGTGCCGCTCAGGACCGTTGCAGGATTTGATTTGAAGAAAATTGAAAAATTGAAATTAATTATCTCGCCTTGTCGCGCACGGTGGCCGACCGCATTCACCGAGCAGTATGTGAGAAGACGGCGACAAAAAAAAAAAAACAACAAAAAGCGGGGGGTAATATTAATGCCACAGATGACAGTGTGAGACTTTACTCCTAACGCAGATTTATTGGTAGAACCTGTCACTCAGTCCCTGACAGCTGATGGACCATGATGGCTGGAGTCTAAATTAACAGCTTCTTCCATTCCAAATTAGGCCCTGAGCAGGTTTACTTTCTCTGAAGCGTGAAGACCCTTTTATTACTGCGTGCGATTGAGCAATTAAGCTAATTAAGTAATCGCGGTTCTCGGTTTTTACATTTGTGACAAAGCTTCAGCAGTACACGTGGGTGAAGTGTAGCGGCCACCATTGATACCTGATACACTAACATTTGACACCTTTACTCACCCTTTACAGTTGGTTTTTAATGTTACATATTTATTGCATAATTTCTTTTCATTGCTCGAAGCAGTTTAGAAGTGTTAAAATGTTTTGACCTTGTACGGGGGTTCCCCGGGGTCCGGGCCAACCAGCCTGCCACCTGATCGTCCCCCGATTTAATTTGTTCGCTCTCTTTCCTCCTCAGCTGATGTGTGGTGAGCGTTCCGGCGCAAAATGGGCGAAGCGTTGAAATACTTTTAAAGAGAAAAGTAAACGAGCAAGGAAAAATGACTCAGGGCGCGCCTTTAAAATGAAAGGGAGGAAAAAATGTGCTAACCGCAGCTGAATGTGAAGGAATGCAGGTAGCCGATGGATGACCCATTTAAATCCTTCTGGAGAATTCTTAGCTCTGCAATAAAAAAAAATTTAGCAAAAAAAAAGGAAAAAAAGCTTCATTTTTGCCATCCCGACCATGGGAGATTTTATTTTTCTTTTTGTGTGTTATTTCGTGTTTTTTTTTACACACAGAGCCGTCTACAAGGTCAGGGCACATTCTGCGCACACCTGGAGGATGTTTAGCGATGAATGCATTAGTGGCTTCACGGCCAGGGGTCAGATTTAGGAACAACAGCAATTACAACGTTCCTGGAATGGATCTCCCGTCGAACTCAAAAACGGCGGGGCGGTGTCCTGCACAAGCTCGGTTTTCTGTGTCAGGTGTCAGAGCGCTGGAGAGGCAGATTATGTGTGAAGCTCTATTCAGCAGAACTTGTGTTTCACCGTAAATGTTTGAGGAGAAGGAAACAGGCTTTTGGATCAGATCAGTCCCAATATAGAAGCCATATATATACATCTTTCATTTTCCCGTAAGATAAGAGAATGTCATGCTATTGAGAACTTGCAACAACTCACCAATTCAAATAAGTTTTTCATGTAACAAGCGTCTGATGTTCGTGAGATTGGATGTGTGTCTGTGTGCTTTGCATGCAAGCTGTCGTAACTATTTTGAAGCGCAAGTAGGTTGAAACACGATGTGTATGTACGTGATTTCCTCACAAGGAAAACCAGCGGCTCTATACAAGGTCCCTTGGGAATGTTGGGATAAATCTTTCTCTGTTAAAATTCTGTACATTGCACTGAAGACCATTGGAACTCTTCTCCAAAAGCACTGCTTTCAATCACTGTGACACTGCTGCTGTCTCTACGTCCATTTGATGATTGTAACTTGTTTGTCTGCTGTCTTGTGCAACTTTGTGTTTTATGTCAGGTCCCCCTTGCAAAAGAGATTTTGAGCTCAGTGGGGTTTTTTTCCTGGTTAAATAAAAGTTAAATAAAGGGAGAGAAGCAGACGCTAACAGATTTTTTAAAATATTTTTTTTTTTTTAAAAACCTCCTCAGAGCTGACACATGCCCCTTGGGGGAGCATTGGGTGAGCAAACGCTCTGCTTCAGAGTGATGTTAACAAAGCGCCAGGACCTTTCGTCCAATCAAAAAATGAGAAACACGCTCACCCATGAAGCCATCAATGGCACTGTGAGGTCCAGTGATTGGACACGTACTGACACACATACAGTGACCTCGTATTGGACTGGCTGACACAAGGCAACCACATCACGCTTGACACATAGCCTCTGGGTCTCCTTATACTGATATCTCGATGGTTCTGACATACCTTTCGGGAGAAGAGGCCATGGTTGACTGCCTTTGCGGTGTTAGCAAGACGGAAGGGTTGCCCAGACTCGGCTTGACTATGATAGACAGGAGTGAAGTAATCTGTTGAGAAAATTAACACCCATTTCCTCTTGCTGCCCAGCTGATGCTCAAGGGGCATCTATGAAACTAGATGAATCTATGTGTTGGGGAAAATTTTTGTCCATAATTTTCCAGGGAATGTTCTGGGAATCTAAAATTGTTTGCCAAGCAAAAGACAATTACCAGTGTTGTGCTCAGAGCTGCCCAACCCTGTTCCTGGAGATCTACCGTCCTGTAGGTTTTCAGTCCAACCCTAACAAAGCACACCTCGCTCAACAGCTAGAGAGCTTGTTGAGCTGCTAATTAGTAGAGTTGGGTGTGCCAAATTAGGGTTGAAATGAAAACCTACGAGATGGTAGGTCACCAGGAACAGGGGTAGGTTACCGCTGTCCTAGGCCTTGCGAGAAAACTCAACCAGACACAAACACGAGGACGTTGATTCCGAAATAGGTCCACATTAAAGCAGAGAAGACGGGAGCAAGATCAGAAATTTTAGGACAACAGATGGTAAATGTGCTTCTTTCATACAGAAGAATATAACGTATTTGACTTGGGCCTGCTCGGAAATTAATGGCTAAGTTCTCTGTTCCCAGAGTCGGCCTGCTTCTCTGTTTTTATTGAGGGGAACAGTGAATAGTGGGGCATTGTCCTATATTTCTACACACACACACACACACACACACACACACACACACACATTGTATACTGAGAAATGGATGAGAACATATTGGTTGCCTATTTGTGACAAACTTAATAATATCCAATGTAATACTACTGCAACACCCATTGAATATGTTTAGAAACGATAACTGGACGGTCGACTATATTTTCCAACAATTTTGAGCTTTCTTTTTTTCTTCTCAAAATTCTTTACATCAAAACAAAAACACCAATGTTGAACAAAAAGTTTTTTGAGGCTTGTCTCAAACCAATCTCAATAATTCACATCCAAAAACACGGGTTTTCTTTCTTATTGTGTATAAAGCTCCCATTTGCGCTTGACTTTCAGAAGCTACTTCACTGCCGCTGTCTATTTTCCGTGAGCCAACTTGTGCTCTGTAAATAACTTGTCTTGTGAGGATTGAATAACACCTGATCAACACCAGTCAAGCGCCCCAGGTAAGATCATGTTTTCACAGCTGGAGTGAAGAACACCCGGTGTTCCGAGTGAGAGTAAGTGTTGGGAGGTAAATTAAACTCTGATCGCGACGCTACAGTCTTGTTTAATAGAAATGAGACACAGATCTCATCTCCAGAAGTTACTTGTTTCCACATTTCAGTCGGCAGGCCATTGCCAGGGCCCAGTGTCACTAACACGGACGATTCCAAGGGCCCTGAATGACAGGGGCCTTCAAAAATATTTTAACCTACCCAATGAACATTTTTGTGGTGCAAAAGTCGATGAAACGCCGACTAGATGAAGAAACCAGGCCACATTTCTTGGCGACAAGAACGTAGCCAGTCTATATCTGGGTGAAACCTCAGCTGAGCTATATTGGGGTTAACCAAGTCAAAATGTCTCAGCCTAGAATTCACACCCCTCTCGACATCTAGATTCGGGGGTTTTTCTTACTGGCTGGGATTAATAACTCTTTATTTGTCAGTTAAACTGACATTGAGAATGGTTTCTCTGACATTTAATAATGAAACTAACGGTTAAAAAAAATCTATCGCTCCCCTCTATTTAGATTAAATGGTTTAGCCCGGCACTTGCTACTAGTCGGTGGATTTGTAGTTAATAGAAAGTGTTATAATGTGAAATCAGTATTCATTCAGTAAAATTCAAATGCGAAAATGCAGAAGGAAATGTAGGTTTATTCGTCTGTGAGTGTCGAAAATTAACACGTTACCTAGTTCAATTAGTGAAATACGCGTCACATTGAAAATTCTGTTTGCTCATTCAGCCGAAGTTAAACCAACACAGGCGAAGTTTTTAGCAAGCTAATTGAATCAGTTGCCCCTGGTGCCAGGCCCCAGCCGCCCGACAGATTGTTCATCAGCTTCGGGCTCACCACCCCAGACACCCCATGCCCCACCCAATGAACCAGCCCTACTCCCAACGCATGCAGGTGAGCAGCATTGACCTTGAACGACAGTTTGCCTCAGGTTACCCTACTATGAGAGATTCCCCATCTGATTTGTGCTGTGGTTTAACTGAATTCTGAGTATTGCATTTAAATGTACTACAGCCTTAAACAAATCACCGTTTCAGTGTTTTCTGTCGTCCATGTATTGCACAATGGTTATTTCTGTTAATACAGAAATTAAGATTTCGCGGTCTCCTCGTTGGTACAGAAATGAGGGTCGCGCGTGCTAGCTGTGACATTGGTTTTAAAGTTAGCCAAACTAGGTAGCTAACTTTAAAACCAAGGCACCTTGCTACACGCACAGTTTGTGCTTAATCTGTAAACGAAATAATGTATTTATGCTGTCCATGTTCGGAATATATGGTCATGTGCAACCTTTTTTATTCGTATTTTGAATATTTTTAGGCTGTTCCGACCAGTTTTGCTATTCGAAATAAGGCGCATGGACCGCCGCTGTATCGTAACCGGAATAGGCCTACTTCGGTTTTCAGAATACCATTACATTTATTTAGTAGACGCTTTTATCCGAAGCGACGTATCAGAATAATGATGTGCATGTAAACGTTAGTGTTTCTGGACCTTGACATTACAGAAGATCAGTTGAAAACTTTTTTGGTATTATGTAAAAAAAGAAAAGAAAAAAAAAGGGTAGGCTAATTGCTCTGTTCAATAAAAAATCAGGGACTCATTTTATTTCCACATAAAATGATCATTGTGTAGACTGTATTGGCCAGTGTGTTTTGAGAGAGATGGTAAACCGTCCCGTGGTATTTTTCAAAAGGGGTAGAGGGGTTTTATCTGTGATTTCTTGGTCAATTTCCCACATAAACTGACTCTCCGCTACCAGCCCCCTAATTATTGGCCTGTATTGGATTAGCTGCACAGTCCCTTGCGTTCCCCGGTCATCATTGCAAATCCAAATGGAGTTCTCTGTCGGCCCAAGGTGTCCACGTGTTTTAATAAAGAGTATAATGAAAAACTTGAAAATGATAGATTAATATACCATCTTAATATACATGTTAAAATAATAGCTATTTGGAATAAGTAAAAAGACATTTTCTTTTGGGACATTCAGAAAATGTTATTTCAGTTTAAATTCAGCATTTCGGTGCACTTTTAACCAGTGTCTGTAGTTCACCCTGGGAGTTTTCGCACACTGGACAAACAGAATTATTAAAAGTTATTAAATTATTAAAATATCTGAAAAGCTTGAAAGTATGACAGGCACAGAGTCCACTGAGATTGACCATTAATCCATATAATTAAAAACTTAACATTAGGGAGGACTAGCCATACAAACAGTGTATCAGCATACACCCCTTATTTATCTCTAACACTTTATAAACAATATCAACCAGATGGACACGATTATTATTGCAAATAGCAATTATGATATTCATCTATGAATTTATTCTTTAAGCTTTATAGGAAGTGTTAAGGACACAAGTTTTGCATGTTAGTTATATAATAGTTATCTACATAACTGGTTTATCTGTATAACTAATAACACGCCCTAATACATTTTAAGATTTGGTCTCAAACCTCTGAAAACCTTCTGAGAATTATTGAGAATTGTAGACACACCAGTTCCATAACCTGTCCAGTTATGTAACTATGATTTTTTTAATTTTTTTTTTAATGCTTCAGTGCTTTTTCGAGCATAACGTCTTAGCTTCAGAATTAATGCTGTACCATTTCGTTAAGCAGCCTAGCAAGAAAGTACTGCCACGTTTTTTTGAAAAGGAGTCACTTTATCATTTAATTGCTGTACGGCGGTCCCTGGTTTTTGGATTGTTGTTTCATGTTAACCTTCTCCGCTTCAGCACACTGTGATATGGACTTTGGCCGGAGAAATTAAACTCAACCGCTCGTTTTTGAATGACTCAACTCTGCTGTTATAGATGTGCGCACGCGCAGAGAGAGACAAAAAGAGGTACAGTAATTCCATGTCGTATTACACTGGACCTGTGGTTCTGATTTAAAAAGGCACAACGTGTCTTGTCAGTTGGGAGTTTTCTTTTGGTGTTTTTTTTTTTTTTTTTTTTTTTTTCTCCTTTTATTATTTTGACCTATAAAACGTAGTCATTTCCCAGGTCCTTACATTTTAAAGGAACATAATTTTTATTAGAACATGCTAATCTGTTAAATATTTTAATGTTGCCTCATTTTTAGCAGTAAAATAAAAATTAGCTTTTTAAGGCATACTATGCAGGATTTTCACCTTGAAAATATTATAAAACAGCTTGACACGGTCGTTGCTATGACGCCCTGCAGTCTGAGTGCATTTCTGCCTGTAACCTGTCACCTGACAGCCAGCCGAGCGAGCTGATAGGATAACAAGCCCTAAAATTACAAACCCCACCCAGCGCTCATTTTAAAGCTTAAAGTCCTGTCTGATTCGTCCTGCTGCTTGATTGACTTGTAATGACACCAGTCAGACAACCAAACTGTCCCTCCCCTCATCAACTGATCTGCGGTCAGGATCTAGGATCGCTCTTATCACTTGTATCCTTCCACATTGTTCCTGTACCACTTTCATGCTACATGTACTTCCATCCAGCACTTACTGTATATTGCACTTGTGTCATTATCTTGATGTCTGTAGCTTGTTGCTATGCCTCCTAGTTTTCACTTAACATTACTCTCTGACCTAGCCCATGCTTACTGTGTGAACTGGACTTAACGTGTTCATGGCTATGAATAACTGTTACATAAGGAGTAACGGACCTGTGTTTTGTAGTTGTATCCAATTACCTTCGGTATTCACTTATTGTACGTCGCATTGGATTAATGCGTCTGCCAAATAAATGTAATGTAATGGGGGGCTGCCCGTGCCACTAGGGAACAGGTAGCGAATTGGTTTGGTTCCCTTGACCACGTGTCCACACGCACACCAGCTGGAAACCCCACTGATGTATCCGGTCTAATTAGTCCGCTGAAAATGGGCCTCCCCCCCCCGCTCTAAAGGAATCACTTAACGTGTGGGACATCGCTGTAAATGAAAGTATCAGTTGGCTGGATCAGAGCGCCCTGCGATAAACATGCGTGGCCGTTTCTGACATAATGTGGGCTCGTCATCCCTAAACAGATATGAAAAGAGTCTTAATTAAGTACGATCAGTAGGCTGATGTAATTAAGTGAATGGAATTATAAGCACCAATTAGCGGCCCGCTATAATTCAGGGCTGGCAAATGTACGCGGTTGGAACAAACACAAGTATACCCGAGGGGGACCCCAGGAGTGAGTTTGAAGCCCCCCGGTTTACTCGAGTATTTACAAACCGTTCCTGCCTCGTATCGCTTTCTAACGGCTGTCTGCTGCATTTTAGAGCGTTTGCGCTTATCAGTGTAATTTAGAAAAATATTTAAAATGGCACCATCGGTAAGGGGAGAGTGATGCTCCGTGTGTTTTGTTGTTGTTGTTTTGAATCATGGCTCTAAGCTAGCCCCTCCCCCAAATTACTGTTTTTGGTTTTTTTTAGCTTGCTTAATTTCATCCACAATTCCACGCACATATTTTCAGGTTCATTTATGCGTCTGTTATAATTCAGTGTTTAGCATGCGCACCGAAAGCCAAATGAAATTCAATTGGCGTTCTGCAAATGAGCAGTTAAACAGAATAATGTAGTCTATTTAGATGCGGCTGTATTCTCACGTGGGGATCGAGTTGCAGGGTTTGTCAGTTACTTCTCACAGCCTGAGGGGTAACACCCTATAATTTTAAATAGATGGAAATTGATTATATATTGTTTAAATGGTTCTTATTGCATAACATTACAGGCATTTAGCAGACGCTCTTATCCAGAGCGACTTACACAGCATTTACACTGCATCCATTTACACAGCTGGATGTATACTGAAGCAATACAGGTTACATACCTTGTTCAAGGGTACAATGGCAGTGTCCAACCCAGGAATCAAACCTGTGACCTTTAGGTTACAAGACCAGGTTTGGTGGAGATGAAGAATTAATACCTGGCAAAATGGAGGAGTTCACAGGCTGCTTCAAGACATTACAGCTACAGGCCATGGCAGGTTTATTAGACTCTCTTAAACGAAGAAACTAAAGTTAAATTAAGTTTATTTAACGGAGTGACAGAGTGTTTGAATAGTAGACATTTCTTGAAGTGAAATATGGACTTTAATAGAAATATATAATATATCCGTAGGGTTAGTTTCATTTGGGAAAAAAATTAAGCACTTAAGTTTATCGCTTAATTAATTTTTATGGAGAACAAGACCTATATTCAAACACTGTTTTTCCATTACTTTGACTTGCAAGTGAGTGCAAGATGGAGCTACGCCTTTTCTTCACAAACGTGGTTCGGAAAGTGAGTTTTCGTGATGGCGGAACGCAAGAAATGCATTGCCTTTAATTGTTAGTCAGAGTGAAGGGACAAATGTTGATTGAATTCCAGTGTCCAGTTCATCATAATAAACCTATGAGCCTTTTCTCCAGGGCGAACATGAACCTTGTTGGTATCATTTCTACCAGCATACCCAGAGTCCAGTTTCTGAGTCCAGCGGTTGAAGCAGTTCTAGACTCTAAGGTCCTGAAGTAAGAAGCTTCAACGGAGACCGAACGAGAAATGAGACTAATCCTGCCAGAGGCCCAAAGACACAGAGCCCCTGCCCCCCCCCCCCCCCCCCCCCAGGGCCCCAGCCCCCCCCCCCCAAATTAAGCGACCGCTGATAAAGATGAACAATACCGAGGCTACACTCTTACTGCTTTACAGACAAACCATATTAATTATGATAATTAGAATGAGAATTTACTTTGATAATCATCGCAAAGGAGAACAATGGCTAAAACAAGCAAGGATTATGAGCGCGCTTTCAATTAGCCGAGAGGGATGAATGGAAATATCGACAAGATTATGCAAAAACCGACGCCTTCCCCAAAAAAAATTAATTGGCAGGCGGGGGGGGATATTACAGTTCATAAATCGGGGTGCTCCAGATCGCGGATAATCTCCAAAACAAGCGAGCGGCTTAAGACGAGTGTTTATTGAAGAGCGCTCGAGATCTGAGGTCGTTTAACGGGAGAGTGGAGGAGGTGTGTGAAGCGGTGAGGACGAAAGGTCTTTACGGAGATCTACAGCTCCCCGTGTGGCTGTCCTCACACATGTAGCTGTAGTTACTCTACAGCAGCCTAATATCTGGACTATTGTGACGGCTGCACGCTTCAGAATAGTCTGAGGCCTACATGTATAGTCTTAGCCCTTTGTGACTTTGGGAGGAAGCCTGGATGATAAGAATCGACGGCGAGGGAATGTTCCAGTAAAACCGTTGAATCGTCCATCCTGCGCCATTTTGGGATCGGGTTCCCTTAGCGTGTGAGGCCTGAGAGAGCAGCGTGTCCGTTAGGGAGTAGCCGAGCGGACACCCTTTAGCTTTCCCGCCTCCCTGCTCCACCAGGAGGCCATTCCACATCCCCCAAGCACTCCACAGTCATCTGATAACTAACTGACCAACTGACTGGCTAACAGACTGACTAGCTGACTGACTGACTAACTTACTGACTGGTTAACAGACCGACTAGCTGGCTAACAGACTGACTAACTGACCAACTGACTGGCTAACAGACCGACTAGCTGACTGACTGACTGGCTAACTGATTGACTAACTGACTGACTGGCTAACTGACCAACTGACTGACTAACTGATTGACTTGCTGACTGACTGACTGTCTAACTTATCAACTGACTGACTGCCTAACTGATTAACTGGCAAACTGAGTGACTGATTAACTGACTGACTGACTGACTGATTTTTTCCACCAAGGAGATGGTTTTAGAATGTTTTCAGAAGAAATTGTGATCGGAGTTAAGTCCAGAGTTTTAAAGGCCTCTTCTATCGTCGTCTCCCAGCCTTATCAGCGGAAGGGTCTTGCTCAGTGAATGTGATCCAGCCCTGATTAGTTGATTAGTGGAGTACAATCAGGGGTTTTAGTGCCGGGCTGGAATGATATCTCGCACCTGCCCGGCCTTTCTCCGATAAGGTTGACACTCGTGCGATTGGTTATCGTCATATAATTCTCAGGCTCAGCACTTTAGCAGTTAGCGGTGAGTGAACTTGATTTTCCAGCGTTACGGCTGCAGGTCACCCGCAATCATTCCGCATCAAGGTTTGAAAGTCCGCCCAGCAACCGCGGTCACCACGGCGATCGCTGATGCGCGGCTGTATTACACGCACTTATTTGTGAATGACAGCTGTGATTGGGAGAGTGTGCTTCCCAGGAGCCCCGTGATTGGCTGAGCAGCACTGAGCTGCAGTGTCCATCCTTGACTTTTGAACCAGTTTTTAAAGGGTTTTGTTCTCAAGGGTTTTGTAGCTCCGCCCCCTTTTTTTGGTAGCACCGCCCATTTTTTTGTAGCTCCGCCTGTTTTTGCTCTCACAGAACTTTGTTCTCCCACCATTACGGAGTAAGAAATGCACACAGCACCCTGTGTGCTGCATGACGTGTCTTGCCCTCACAGACCCCAGGCGCGCAGCGCTACTGCTAGGTCAGGGCAAACACCCACCGTCATCACCTACGAATGGGCCTCTGGCTCGTGATGTCAAAATGGCACCCGCAATGTCATTACTACACGTTCCCAGCGAACTGTCAGATCCTCTACCTCCGCTCTGTGAAGGTCAGGGAATGTCTGAACAGAACTTTGAGGGTGGAGGCAGGAGGGGGGCAGGGTTTATATTTTACACTAGAGCCATAAACATTTTCCTGTGCAGGTGGCTCAGGTCCAAAGGTCCGTATCCTCCGTCAGTTGTCCGTCACCTGTGCTGGACCTCAGGCGAACGTGGTGCCATCCGGCAAGACCGTGCTTACGCGACCGTGTTTATATAGTGTGAAACCGCACATGACGCTGATGATGTCACAATGCCATGGCCTCAGTGATGTCACAATGCCATGGCCTTCTCAATGACCAGGGACCAGCTTGGGACGCAATCAAGCATTCACTGGGGCATTTTCAGACATCATTTTCCAGCTCCATCGTGTGTGTGTGTTTCTGTGTTTGTGTGTATTTCTGTGGGTGCTTGTGTGTGTGTTTGCAGTAAATCATCTGGTATATACATCTGTAAAGACCAAAAAAGAACTGTCAGCAAATTAAACAGATGCACTGTGTTGCAGTTGGTTTTTGTTGTTTTCCAATACACACACATGCACACACAGAATCTAAACTCTTACATGTGTTTTAGTGATAGAGCTCAGCCCAGCTCTCGTTCACATCAGTACTCATCAGACGAGTTGCGGGGGGGTTTGGGGCTGTCGTATTGGTGGTGATGTCACACGCCGGAGACCGTTATGACTTGGTCTAATTAGGATTTCCAGCCGCAAACGACATATCCGCCCCGAATGACTCTATTCAAACTGTCTCGTGCCAAAAAAAGAAGTACAGAAGCCAGGAACAGAGCTTTAGCCCAGCTGCGCGTAATAATACGTAATTGTGGGGCGCGTGCCTCGCTGCGCAGTCTTTCCGACGGAGTAAAAAAGCGAAGCAACTCTACTTTAACGGGGAACGCGATAACAGGTCGTCCGAATTCGCCCGTTGTCCCGTGTCATTTGCCGCGATGGCATCGGTCCTGGGAAACAACAGCCGCTCTTCGGGCACTCTTGGCAACCCGCTGAAATGCAAGTTCAAAAGAAGGAGGCGGAGGAGATCAAAGAAAACAGGTAAACTTTTTTGTGTCGTACGGGATTACTCTTAGGCTCCGCTGACTAACGTCCTGCTTATCAATTCAAAATGAAGGGAACATTTAGGTCTTTTATGATGTTGCAGGCTATCAGTATGGCCGCCTATTTATTTAACCTGATTGGACACACAAACGTTCCAAAACCTGTGATTAACGATGTATGTCGCCAGGTATGCTTGATCCTAAAACAGTGAGCCACATCATAACAATCCGTAAATGGTAAAGTAGCCCGTGTCTTTAGGGTAATTATGTATTTGGAGGTTCTCAATCCCATTGCAAAATGTATTTCATGTTAATGAAACGACTGTTTAGTCGAAGCGTTAACGCAAAACCGACGTTGCGCGCGATAAAATACACTGCGTAAAATCTGGTTGTTCTCCGCAAGAAAAAGTCATCCTGTATCCAAAAATCTTGGTGCATTATGCTTCGCCATTTCACCATTTACGTTCATCGGAACACTTATACTCAAACAATCTTTGCTTTAAACGAAATGCAGAAAACGTACAAACTTATCAGTTTTCATCCGGTTAAGCACTTATTAGCCTACATCTGGAAACATGACGCTGAAGTTGCTTCGGTTAGTGTTGCATTGTTCACAGACGCGTGAATGTATTTTATAATGGATATATTACCCATTGTCCTGTCATCGGTATAGTTTTGTTGATACTTGATATCGTTGGTATCGGTAACGACAGCAGTAAACTGTATAATAACCGTCCTTGCGAACAATACGATTATATTCATGAAACAAGTGACCTTTTGTTAAGGAGGACAACATAAAAAAATGTCTGGGCTTTCAATGTCGTAAATATGCGCGTAAAGGACAAAATTTATTTAGCAAGAGAAGCATTACAGTTAATCCAAAATTCGCCTGCTGTCCCGTGCCAGTCGCGAAGGCATTGGGTCTATGGAAACGGCAGCTGCTCTTGGGTGAACCTGCCTGTTTCGGCCAAGCTGTTTTTAGTTTGTTTACTGCAGCGTTGGTTCCTGACACGGAAAATGCAATAATTTAACATTAATTTAACGCTGTTCCTTGAAAGTGTTGCTTTTCATTTTGTCTGACCCTTAGTGATTGAGTAGTTATTTGGGTTAAACCCAAATGGCAGTATTATTGCTGCATATGTGTTGGCAGGTGACCGATGTATTGCAATGTTTAGAAGAGACAGATCCCACTCTTTATAAACAAAGAGCGGGTTAAAAAAAAGTTTAGGCATAGAACAGTATAACGCATCGTGAACACCAACCATATCTCTAGCGAACATTGCTTGGCACATTCCCTTTCTAGAATAGTGAGATATAACCAAGTTTATGTTTTTGCCTTCACTTCTCACACCTTTGTGTTGTAGGCATTAGTTTTTCAGTTTGTTACCTTTTATATTTCATACAGATGAAAATGAAACATTGTTTACCACGTGCACTATTTTGATTTATTTGGCAATTGATAGGATATAACTTATTTCTATAGCACATTGATTTGGATAGGCCTAATAGTATGATTTGACACACAAAATTACTTTGCAGACTGACTTTTTAACTGGTTCATATTTCTTGGCAAAGTTTTCGGAATCATTGATGCCTGTTAACTTTGCTGGATGCCTGTCGTGTACAGATATGGATCTAACGGAAATGTGCTCTTGAGTTTTTTTTATCCTGTCCTATAGCCGATAGCTCTACTGTGCTGAAACAGTTCTTGGCCTGTAGGTGGCAATATGCGTTACGGTATGTCAGACTTTTTGCCTTTTCGCCAGGCAGAATAGAATCTTCGGTGTTAGATAAAACTTCCATTAGCGGGTTGCTTTAAAACTGACAGCATTTACATTCCATTTATATGCAGTCATCGCCTTGAAAGCCCGATTTCGTGTTGTACTGTTTGCAAAGGATCGCCGTTTCAGGATTATTGTAGCATGCACGAGACTGTAAAATTACGATTTGCTTTAAAAAAAAAAAAAAAAAAAAAATTTTTTTAAGTCTTTTTGGTTTTTCCTTTTCTGTATGCAGAAATGCGTTTTCAAAACGGTGAGGAGCAACCAGGCCAGTACCTTGTAAAGAAACGGAACGGTGACTCCTTTAATGTAACAGTTTTCAGGCTTATGAAAATTATTTTTAGGGGAAATCAAAAATAAGCTGAGGAAAATAATTCCTGAATAGTGAATACGATTTTTGATTACCATTGAAGGAAATAAAAAAGAAACTGAGGGAAAGAAAGAATTTCTGAATGTAGAATGTGGTTTAAAAAACACAGCTGAACTGTGTGAAATGTGAATACTACCAGTGTGAATGAACCTCTTGTCACCTTTTATCTGGTGGATTAAATGCTCATGTATTTGGGCTTTTTGCTGTGACGCGTTTATTCTTAGCTGAAAGTTTGGGTTAAAAGGGGTTAACTCTGCTGGCTGTGCAAATATCATTCTTTCTGAATGTTTAGTTTCAGGTCATAGAGCTGTGGTGATGGTAGCAATAGCTGCTGCATTTTGGCCTTTTTAGTATAAAATATATGTTTTGGAACCAGCGCCTGATGAGGAAATGTCTGGCTAACTACCCCTCTGTGGGTGTTAAGTGATTGGAACCTGAAGATAATGCTCTAGTTTAGGAAATAATCGATATGACGTGTTTTTTTGGGGAAAGGGTGATAAGAGTTCATCAGTGCGGTTTCCACTGAGAGTAAAAGTTTTCTGGGCGGCAACCGATTACCCATCATGCTTTGGGAGGAGGATGAGAGGAGCCCGATGATTATCTCTCCTCTTCGCCGTCCCTTCCTGCTGGTGGCCCGCGAGTTCCTGTTTCTGAAGGTGGCAGTTAATCCGCCCCGCTCCCATCAGGCGGAGGGAAGGGGTCCTCCTGTGAATAATTATCTTAATGTTAACCCAACAACACATGAAAGCCCTCGGCGGGATGGGGGGGTTTGGGGGGTGGGGGGGGGCAGGGGGGTGTTTCCTGAGTGGCACATAATTTATGTAGCAATTACACAGACAGCGCGAAGCGAAGAGGTCACGGGCGAGAGAGAGACGGCTGGGGGGGGGGGGGTCAGGGGGGGGGGGGGGGGGGGGGGGGGGGGTCGGACGCCGAAGCGTAAATCGGCAAATGTTGCGCAAGAAAACCGTAACGGTTCCACAGACAGACGGGCGAAAGGTTCCCAACCTTCGCGGGTAAAAATAGCAAAACTAATCCTTAGGACCTGGAGAGACAGACTGAGAGAGAGAGGGAGGGATAGAGAAAGAAAGAAAGAGAGACAAATTGCTGTGTGTTGCATTGCTGTTGGACTTGCTGCATTAATGTCAGAAAGTGCAAAATAGTGTGTCTATGTTTAGCAGAAGAAACATTAATTTTTTTTATGAATCCTTTTTTTTTTAGCTGTACAGAAATGGAATTCACACGACTCGCGCAAACGTTATTTCAGTGATCGTATTAACAGCGCCCGTGTTTGCGGTGTTAAAACATCAATCTGAGTTAACCTTTAATTATTGGTGCAGAAACTGGTGTTGGTGTTCTCATGCCGCTACCCACATGTGTAAGAAAGGTAAGAGGTTCTAGACTGTGCAAATGTTAATGACGATCATTAAAATCCACCAACACACAACCCTGTACTCCTCACTGACTGTTAACTGTCCCCATGTTAATATTCTGAGGTCCCCATGGTTGCTGTATCCTATCTTCCAATGATGGGGGGGGGCGTTAAAAATTCTCCTGGGGGAAGCCGGGGGTAAATAAATTGACAACTTAATTTTTAAGCAAGTGGCAGGTTCAGTTCAGGTTTAGTGAATTTTTAAAAAAAATATTCTTAACGCTTTTGACTGTTGCATGACAAATTTACTTTGTGTGGAGAAGAGCAAAAAGAAAACAAGAATGTCTGATTGGTTGTCAGAGTTTCAGAAATATTCAAATATAAACTGTTTCAACTGTCACAGCTCAGTCATGTTCTAAATGTGCACTTGCAGTCATAATTTTAGTCTTTTTTGCTGCAGTGCTTTCAACAGCTTGTCCTTGCCAGTCAGTACGTATGTGTCACATAAATGGAGATCACTTGACGGTGTGTAGAACTTTAAGTCACTTTAAATGACTGAAAAATACAGAGTTTTATGGGCTTCTCGGTTCAGCAGTTGTCCTGTAATCACTTGCAGAGGTCAGAATAACGTATGTATCACGCATGCACACACACACACACACACACCCACACACATTTAAAAAAAAAAAAGACACCAACTGTAACTAGGTGCTGCAGCTAGCTATAAATCCCCAACTCATTTGATCAAATCAAATTAGTTTGCTCTCCGCAGCACAAATCAATATTTTGTTTGCACTGGTACAGTAACACGAAAGCTTGCCCCATTCTAAATCAACAAACTACAGTTCAGTTAGCCCTGTGATATTTTATTGTCTTGGCTGATCTATTGTTGTCTGTTCTTGAATAGTACAATATAGCTTAGTATTGTTTATCCTGTAGTACAGACTAGCCTATTGTACCATAGTACAGTATTGCCTAGCTTAGCATAGCATAGCCTATATTAATGGTAAATGGTAAATGGACTGCATTTATATAGCGCTTTTATCCAAAGCGCTTTACAATTGATGCCTCTCATTCGCCAGAGCAGTTAGAGGTTAGGGGTTAGGTGTCTTGCTCAAGGACACTTCGACATGCCCAGGGCGGGGTTTGAACCGGCAACCCTCCGACTGCCAGACAATCGGTCTTACCTCCTGAGCTATATCGCCCCTATATTAGCTTAGCATTTAGCATTGCTTAGTATAGCCAAGCTAGCATAGCATGATAATGTATTGTATAGCATAGCATGGCATAGTCGTGTTGTGTATGAACTCATCACCCGAACAGAAGGGCCAGGCTGTGGTCTCCTTAATCGATAAGTGGTGGGTAGACAGACAGACAGCCGCTCAGAACGATACAGTAATGATTTAATCCTGGCTAAGGCGTCTGTGCCACGGCCGTTTAAACCTGTGTGTGGATTTACCGAGGCACGCACTGGAAAACACAATTATGTTAACGTTACACATCAGCAATCACATGCATTGCTCTAAAAAGGAGCATCTCAAACGAGGCAGTCAATTTTTTTTCCATTTGTTTGTTGTCGGTTGTTATACAAGTTCACTTGTGCAAGGGTTGTTTATTTACTTGAAACCCCCCCCCCCCGAATGTCACTAGGGTGATTTGAATTGCGGATGCTAAATGTATATATTTTTCTCCCTAAACGGTGCGAGTCTGTTTTTTCCAGTCGCAGGCGCCGGGTCCAGACGTGTTTTATTACGGAGATAAGGACTGCCTGGCCCGTGAGCGCCACAGATCCATCACCGCGGCGCAGGCTCGCGGTAAACTCCGCGAACCGGCCATTACCGCACGGAGACCAGGTGCTGAGATGCGTCGCTTTTTTATGGTGATTCCGATCTGCTGCAGATTGGCCAATCCATTTTCAATTTAGCTTCCTGCCGGAGATTAATTAGCAGATGTCTATTGATTCCCCCCCCCCCCCCCCCCCCCCCCAGTCAAAGTGCCCCATTAGTGCCCGACGGCGACGGCTTTTGCAGGTACAGGTGAATCTCTAAACACCGTAATTATGGTACAGTAATTAAGAGATTTGTTTTTTTTCCCTCTATCGTTATTATTATTGTAATTTTTTTTTAAAGTGCATTGCACTCACTAAAACATTTTCAGTCAGTGATTATCCAGTAGAAGATGTCTGAGTTCAGAGAGTTTTTAGGATATTGAATATGGAGGTGAAACGTGTAGCAGGGTCTTGACCCATCCGTGTGCCCCCCCCCCCCCCCCCCCCCACCCCATGCAGGTAGGGGTTTGACCCCCCCCCCACCATGGCACTGTTGTCATGTCTCTGTCCGTTACCCCGTCTGCTCTGTGATGCGGTGGGGGTGTCCGTACTGACTCACCCCACCCCCCCCCCCCCCCACACTTTGGGGAGCGAGCGAAGACCATTCTCTAGACTGTGAGTCATCACAAAAAAAAAACAGAGGAGGACTCTCTGAATTACTCCGAATGGTTTTCATCAAAGGGGAGCTAAATAAAGTCTGTGGAATGACTGTCCTGAATGGGCCCTGTTGACTCAGATGTAGTTACCAGTACCGCCATATGTATCACAATATCATCCAGCTGGGATAATTGGCTGGAACAGAAACCAGTGTGCACACGCACGCACACAGACACACACACAGCACACACACGTACACTCTTATTGGTGTGTCATCATTATAGCAACAGCAACCCTAAACCCCACCCCTACCCCCATAATAGGGCTCCACCTTCCCAGAAGACCACTTAAAATGGGGGGGTGGTATCTGTGTTTCAAGGACAGTTGTTTGGGGGGGGGGGGGATTTAATTCCCCCATTCCTTGATGCCGTTGTGTAGTCTGTTCGCCAGAGGGTGAAACAAACAGGAAAACCGCTACCCTCTCTCTCTCTCGCTCTCTCTCTCTCTCACTTTCTGTCTCCTCCCCCCCTCTCCCCCTCTCTCTCTCTTTCACTCTGTGTCTCCCACCTCTCTTTCTTTCTCACCTCTCTCTCCCTCTCTCTCTCTCCCTCTCCCCGTCTACCCCTCCCTCCCCCCTCTCCCTCTGACAGAGTGACAGACGCACAGGTGAGGTGTGTGTGCTCGTGGAAGTGGGGCAGCAGCTGCACAGCTGTGCTGTCAGTACCAGAGAGACCCACCGTCCCAGTCTGCTGTTTGTCTCTGTCAGGAAGGGGGTGGGGGGGGGGGGGGGGAGAGAGAGAGAAATGAATGCAGCCAAACCCCACCCGCAGTCATGTGACCTCACCAGATAGGGCGGGGGATAAACATCTCCATTTCCTCGTTTTTGTCAAAGGGGGCATGTGAGGCCAGGTAGACACTGTATGGTCTGGTCCTGAGCACTACAGGGTGAACCTCTCTGTGCTGTATGGTCTGGTCCTGAACACTACAGGGTGAAGCTCTCTGTGCTGTATGGTCTGGTCCTGAACACTACAGGGTGAATATCTCTGTGCTGTATGGTCCTGAGCACTACAGGGTGAATATCTCTGTGCTGTACGGTCCTGAGCACTACAGGGTGAATATCTCTGTGCTGTAAGGTCCTGAGCACTACAGGGTGAATATCTCGGTGCTGTAAGGTCCTGAGCACTACAGGGTGAATATCTCGGTGCTGTACGGTCTGGTCTTGAGCACTACAGGGTGAATATCTCGGTGCTGTACGATCTGGTCCTGAGCACTACAGGGTGAATATCTCTGTGCTGTACGGACCTGAGCACTACAGGGTGAATATCTCTGTGCTGTAAGGTCCTGAGCACTACAGGGTGAATATCTCTGTGCTGTACGGTCTGGTCCTGAGCACTACAGGGTGAATATCTCTGTGCTGTACAGACCTGAGCACTACAGGGTGAATATCTCTGTGCTGTATGGTCTGGTCCTGAGCACTACAGGGTGAATATCTCTGTGCTGTACGGTCTGGTCCTGAGCACTACAGGGTGAATATCTCTGTGCTGTACGGTCTGGTCCTGAACACTACAGGGTGAATATCTCTGTGCTGTATGGTCCTGAGCACTACAGGGTGAATATCTCTGTGCTGTAAGGTCCTGAGCACTACAGGGTGAATATCTCTGTGCTGTATGGTCCTGAGCACTACAGGGTGAATATCTCTGTGCTGTAAGGTCCTGAGCACTACAGGGTGAATATCTCTGTGCTGTAAGGTCCTGAGCACTACAGGGTGAATGTCTCTGTGCTGTACGGTCCTGAGCACTACAGGGTGAACATCTCTGTGCTGTACGGTCTGGTCCTGAGCACTACAGGGTGAATATCTCTGTGCTGTACGGTCTGGTCCTGAACACTACAGGGTGAATATCTCTGTGCTGTATGGACCTGAGCACTACAGGGTGAATATCTCTGATGTGTTTGTGGTTAAGAACGGTACGCATTGTGGATTTTTTTGGGGCCTTCCGCCTGACTGGTTCCAACAGGATTCATGTCATTATGGCAGACGAAGGATATGTGAAGCACTCTGTGAGATTTTTCCGGAATGGATGTGGTGCCAGCAGGTCTTACAACATCCAAAACTTCGCTGCTGCCGCGTTAGAGCTTTATAAATCTGCGCTGCGACTGTTCTTGATACACCCAAACTACCCAAATCAGAGGCCTATTAGTGAAGCGCCTTTTTAATAACTGTTTTACAGCCAGTAGAAGAAGAACGTCCTCTCTTAATTCTCATTCAACTCTGTTTGGTGTTTCCTGCTTACTTTATCAACTGAAACTTATAATGTAGGATCCTTTTTTTTCATTTTTAGATATTGAATTAATGTGTATGATATTTACATTTGATTTGCATTTTATTTGATGTAAATGATTGTTTGGGCTCATAATCTTGCAGAACCATGGGCCTGCTGGTCTGTGAGTCATTAGTAAGTGGATGAGTCATGATCTTGCGTAGGTGGTACTCCACCTCCACCTGTGGCCGAAGCTTTTGATCTTTTCTAGCGAGGTTTAGCCGGTGTTGGAGCTTCGAGGGGCACAGTCGGAGAGAGGTGTGGAAGGAGGGCTGTGGGCGCATGTACCCGCTGGCCCTGAGCTGCATGGACTGGGCGTAGGTGGGGGTGGGGGTGGGGGGGGGGGTTAGAGAGAGGCGATGTGACATTCGATTACTCGGCCCATTAACGGCGAGCTAGCTGAAAGGTGAAATACTGTCGCATGACTTTAATGGGGGAGATCAGACTGAAGTTTTTAAATTCATGGAAGTTATTGAGAAAGTGGAAAAAAGGGGGGGGGCATGGGTGGAAACTAGCCAAAGGTAAATTCTGCACAGATATCGGGGAAGGGGGGATGTTTTTTACGCAGTTTCCGTGTTCCGGAAGACACCGGCTGGCCCTGGAAGACTCTGCCTGGCCCTGGAAGATTCTACCTGTCTCTGGAAGACTCTACCTGGCCCTGGAAGACTCTGCCTGGTTCTGGAAGACTCTGCCTGTCTCTGGAAGACTCTACCTGTCTCTGGAAGACTCTGCCTGGCCCTGGAAGACTCTGCCTGGTTCTGGAAGACTCTACCTGTCTGTGGAAGACTCTACTTGGCCCTGGAAGCCTCTGCCTGGTTCTGGAAGACGTTGCCTGGCCCTGGAAGACTCTGCCTGGCCCTAGAAGTCTCTCCCTGGCCCTGGAAAACGTTGCCTGGCCCTGGAAAACGTTGCTAGGCTATGGAAGACTCTGCCTGTCCCTGGAAGTCTCTCCCTGGCCCTGGAAAACGTTGCCAGGCTCTGGAAGACGTTGCCTGGCCGTGCAGTCGAGGCAGAGGCCCTTGGGCTCGACGCAGTGCTGGAGACTCTCGAGCCTGCGAGTAAACGGCTCGGCCCGGTGTTGGGGCTCGCCTTGTCATCCTCCCTCCTCTGCGTTCTCGCGAAAAGGAGGAAGGCGCCTCCTCGCGCTCCCTCCCTGGAGGAGACGCTCTGCCGCGGTGTCATTAAAAATGCGGCACGGGCAGTCGTCGCCTTCCCGCTTTCCGCCTGGGGGGGAAAGGCGAAACGGCGGGAAGTAGCGGGAATGTTAAACTGCAGGACGGCCCCGGCGGGTTTGTCTTCAGTGTCGGAGGAGTCCTGTGGGCTGTGTGTGTTTTTCTTCTTCTTTTTTTTAAACTGCGGTTTTCCAGCGCAAGGCTTACCGCGGGATTCCCCACTGGAGTCCATCCGTCTGTCTGTTCATCCGTCCGTCCGTCCTCACTATGAGTGCTCCCCGCAGATACACGTAGTGAAGTTGAATGACAGTGGCTCAGCGTGGTCAAACATCATAACTAACGTTCCAGCCTGTTGGCTTTCCTAGGTGCTGTGCTGATTACCCATAATCCTCCACTCCTCACTTTAATGCACTGAGGATGGGACTGCACAGAGTATGGACCAATCCCGATCTACCATTCCTTTGCAGTGAGGACGAAAAAAGATGCCGCACACTGTTCACATTTTGTCGGAGAGAAAGTTTTTTTTAGCTTATATTTAATTTTATCTATTTTTCTGTCCTGTTTTCTCAGCAGGATCTTCTACTGTTTTGTTTCAAATCTGATTTAAATCTTTAGTGAAAAGAGAATGGAACAGTAACCAAATTGAATAGCCTTTCATTTTTGCTTTGGATATGTCTGATCTCTCCTTGGCTGTGATTGGGAGTGTTGAGACAGGATCACGTGAACATTTTAGCGACATACCTGTGTGTGTGAGCATGAATGAGACCCCACTTCCTGGCTCGAGGAGGAAATAAATAAATCCTTTCACTGCAGCGTTTCAGCTCCACGAACAGAAGAAAAAAATGAAGTAACAGGAACTCTGAAATAGATCAGCTTTGCCCCAAAATGGCGGACATGCACCTGTGCCTCTCGCCCCACGTGACGACTTCCAGCACCTGTGAAATCCCGTTTTTTAAAATTTATTTTTTTTTTTTTTAGTTTGGCGGCGCCCTTATTTTTAAATCTCGCTAAGTGAAGTGGTTCTGCCGGGCCGAGCCAGGAGTGGGGCTGGTGCTGCCGCTCCGCTGCTCTGCTCTCTGAGAGCGGGTTTTTTTTTTTTCTCCTCCCAGAAGGCCTTGCTGTTTGTGTTAGCCCAGAGTCTGGAAGCCAGGGGCTCACAGATGCACGGAGATTAGAGGAAAAGCAGCGTGTGACAGAAGCGCATTATTGTGATGTATGTGTCGTTAGGAAGATGGCAGCGAGCTCCTAACTCAGCACCTGATTCGCATTAACGCTGCTACCTGACTGCGGCTCGAAAATTAAGCGCCCGTGTCAGTATTATGATGGGTTTAATAAGTAATTAAAAAACAAAACAAAACCAAAAAAAAACTTTCTGCTTTTGGTGTTCCATCATGATTTGTGTTCTATGGGCTGTGCTCTAACCTGCTGTTCTTGAAGTCATATATTTGAATTTGAGATACTTTAATTTGTTTATTAAAATGCTTTTATGGTTATAGCCTTTTACCAAAGCCAGGGTAGTTACTTATGATTTAGATCAGTTAGGTCAGTTCTAAGACTGGGACTAGTTAGTAATGGTTGGGAATGATTAGACTTGTGGATAAGAGTGGTTAGTTATGGTTTATATTGATTAGTTCCAAGTTTGTGAGCGCTTAGTTCTGTGGTCTGGAGTGCTTATTTAGAGGTTCAAAAGTTGTACTGAGAGTTACGTTTTGAAAAATTAAGAAAGGTACTTTTATTAGAAATTAGTACCAGCACTGAAGATTTTCTGTGTGCACAGAGCAAGCGTCTGGAATGACTGTGGCTATGGACAAATGTTGTTCATTAGACACATGCGTCATTTCTGTGTAATTATCACAAATTCATTGCGATATTATTTTAATTCAGAAAAAAATGGCATTACCCAGTTAAATATTCAGCGTCAAATCAACTCTTTTTTTTTGAGTGAAATTTTACCCTGATAGAGTTTACCTCATTTGTTCTCTGTTGGATCCGCACAGACTCGGTTTGAGTTAAGCTAACACCGAGCGTCCTGTGTGAAGAAGCTATTTCAGGTTCGCTTCTGCGTTTCGTGAGCTCACCCGACAGCCTGACTTCTCTCTGCCGCCTGTAGGCCGTGGGGTTCGGCCTGGTTTTGGCTCGCCATGGCTGTTAGTTACTCACCGGCTCTTGGGAAGTTAAACCCAGAAGCCCTCCAGAAGATCCTCTGGGGTTTTCTCTGAAGGGTCTTTGAGAACATCACTGATGTTCGTTTCCTTGTCGACGGCGCTTCGGCGGGGTGGGGGGACATTTTTAAACGGGTAATCGATGTGAGCTCCCGGCAGGTTTGGCTTGTTCGTCGAGTTCCGTCGCGGAGTGTTCACTTCAGGGCAGCCCGGGGCAGTCCAGCCTGCGCTCTGATTGGTCGGTACCGTTGTCACGTGGAACTGGGCATAATTTAATTGAGGCCTGTGGAAATTGACAGAGGACGTCACAGTCAGGGAGAATAACATGTAGGAATACATTACGATGAGAACAGGCCATTCAGCCAATCAAGTTTCACCATTTAACATAACGTAAAACATGACAAGACATGTCATCATGTACAGGTAACGTAACATAGCATAATATAATGACACGAACCGGCCATTCAGCCCATCTCACCATTTACCCACAGACTACTGGGTAAAAAGCACCTGCTCTTAGATCGAGCTGTATGTTATTTGTATTAGTGAAGTAGAAATCTTTTCCAAATATAGCGTTATTCATTTTCATCGTCCTAAATCAAATATTTTTTGCGGTTCTGTCATTGTTTCTTCTTCACACCAATATTTTGCTGTATTTCAGCTCTTAGTATACGGTCAGAATTAGGGGATGTATCGGGACTGAGTTGGATTTTAGTCTGTTAAAATTGAGAATGAAAAATAAGTTTGATTTGAGTATTACTCCTTTTATTACTCAGCGTTTATTCCCCAGCGTCGGTGAGACAGCTGAGAGTGGAGAAGCCGGGGCGTTCGTTAAAATCCCCTGTCTGTGAATCATTCTCTCAAATTTGCACAGAAATATTCTCTGGACCCCAAAAGCCATGCGCTGAGTCACAGGCCCAAGCCTGCTCTGAGCCTCCTCTAGGTTTTTAAGATTTTAAGCAAACAGGGAGAAAACATGGAGGATCTGCCGAGCGGAAGTCGGATTTTATTATTTCTTTTTTTTTTCTTCTTCATTTTACGCAGAAGAGCAAATCACTCTCTCACATCTGTCAGATAAACGTGTTCCAGAGGCGGATCCCGACTCTAAAATCTTTTTACGTTTCTGTTTCCGATACGACCGCGTCTGCCGCGGCTGTTTGAGCTGTTCCCAGCGCCACAGTTGGGCTTCTGCCCGCGCGTACGTTTTAGCGGGAAAAATCGCCGGGCTCGGCCGAGCGGGCGCACGACACGCTCGTCCCCTCGTTCTCTTCTCTTCACTCGCTTTTCAGGGCCCTGCTTTTCGACATGACGACTCGGACCTCCCCAAGCGCTCGCCTGCTCACTCTCTCACTCACTCACTCGCCTGCTCACTCTCTCACTCACTCACTCGCCTGCTCACTCTCTCACTCACTCGCCTGCTCACTCTCTCACTCACTCGCCTGCTCACTCTCTCACTCAGTCGCCCGCCCTTATCAGTAATGTCACCGTGTCAAGCGTCAAGATGTTTACCGTCTCGCGGCGTCTCTCTTCTTCTTGGTTTTTTATAAAGCGGTGAGCGCGCGGAGCACTAATCTCTCTCTCCCTTTGTTAATGAAATGAGGGATAATGGCCGCTCTGAAGCCTGAAGGCCGACGCCGTAACGGTGCGTCTCCCCGTTAAATCGGACCGTAGCGTCCCCCCCAAGCCGCGCCCCCCCCCCCCCGAGCCGTGGCATCCCCCCCCGAGCCGTGGCATCCCCCCCCGAGCCGTGGCCCCCACCGCTGGCCCCCGCCCCCCCCCCCTCCGAGCCGTGGCTGACGGGCCGGAGCCTGCCAGTTTCGCGGTTCGGTTGCTGTGTAATCACCCCCCCCCCCCCCCCCCCCCCCCCCCGCGTTACTGTCTGCTTCGCTTTAAACAGCGACAGTCCGCGGGCTGTAGAATGGGAACACGCTTCTGAGCTGCTTCACAAGGTCACTGTGTGTGTGTGTGTGTGTGTGTGTGTGTGCATGCACCCAAGTGTGCGTGTGCACGTGTGTGTATAGTTATATTTCTTTCAATAGAATGCTCTGCTATTACTATTTCACAAAGTTGATGGAACGATTTGAATAGTGACTGGCTATTGTTTGACACCACTGGTTTATATTCCCTGCATTATATTTTCTGTGTATTTTTTTATTTCTATCCAAGACATGTCTTTGTACATTACAACAACAACTGAGGCAAAGAGAACCATCGAAACACTCAAGACTGTAAACTTTAGATGAGAAATAGGGGAAAAGGGACTTGATGAATGTAGACAAACTACCATCTCATCACTTTGTTGTCTACTCACATTGAGGAACAATGTTTGGAGAATTTGGCAGTGGTCGTGAATGCAGTGCATAAATTCGAACCATAAGTCATACATTTATAAATACATTACAGATCATTTATAAAGGATGAATAACTGCATTATTCATCACTGGCACTAAGAAAGTGTGACCAAGTTGTTGATGCATTAAGCAGTAACTTTATCACATAAACCACTTTGCTCTCCATTAATCTCTGTTGTATTCCGTGCGATATCAGTCGATACAGACCTTGCGCATACATTCTCATAACTGTCAGAAATGCGTGTGTTCATGATCATGCTGTGCTGATTATAAATCTCTGCACTCCTGTACGTTACGTTACTCCAAAGGTGTGCCGTTAGCGCAGGTCGTTTCAGTCTAACGCCAGCCGTGGCCTTTTCCCGCCTGAAGTGCAAACCCACAAACACGTGGGATTATCCAGGCCGCCACTGCGATGGCGCCGTGTGCGACGGCGGGCATGTTTGAACACCGGCTCGGGCCTCTGTTTGCACTCAGCAGCGATCCTCCATTTTGAACGGGTCCCCACTCCATTGCCTTATCGCCCTGGAGAAACAAAAGCACACGTTCTGACCTCGTTTCTTCTTCTTCCTGCACGGTTGCGAGGTGTATGCTACGTCCTTAGCGTTTGGCGGAGGTGGCGGGGGAGAGAGGTGAAAGGTATGTGGGGGGGGGGGGGGGGAAAGGTACTTCTGCTCGTTAGCAACCGTTAGGAGCGGCTCGATTTTAATTAGCGCATGTCGGTGCGTCAGCGGAACGCCGGACGATGTCGATGACGAAGCACGTTAGCGGCGCACACAGTGTTTTTGACACATTAATTTGCTGTATTTTTTTTTTAAACACGGCTTTCCAGTGTTGTTACTGCGGACTACAAATGGATTAATAACAATGTGAAATTTACTCATTATATAGCTGGGCCTGACAGCGGGGGTGGGGGGGGGGGGGGGGGGGGTGGGGAGATAAAAATGTTTTTAAAAAAGCAATGCTGTTATAATGAAATAACATAATAATAATAATCGCCATCGTCTTCATAAATGGGAGACCTGCGTTTGAAATTAATTTTAAAATGGGGGAAATTCGGTAATGACGGAACGAAGGCCGGCGTGCTGGTGCTGAACCCTCTGTTCGGCTCCGGAACTTTCAGGCCGCGTTCCGGAACTCTCCGTGGACGCTTCGCGGGGAGGAGGCAAATTTGGCGCAATCGCATCGATTTTCTATTTATATGAACAGGCATTAAAGAGGCTCTCCAGCGCAGGGCGGAAATAAATATTTGTTCAGCAGTTGGACGCCTTCTGCTTTTTTTTTTTAAGCCTCTGCCCTTACCCAGAATTCAACGGGGGGGGGGGCACCGTTCAACTACTACCGGCAGCTTTTGATTTCGCTCAGCATCGGGCATAATGCACTGTGATTTAAGGAGATGAAAAGAACAGGTTGTGGACTGTTTGAAATGAGTTTGTCCTCACGCAGGAGGTGTGTATTCAGGTTAATTTGGGGAAAACAGTCTTTTCTGTGGCCGCCTTCCCAGAGCAGATTTCTGCTTTTTTCACTCTTTTGGTTTTTTCCTGGTTTTTTGGGTTTTCAGTTTTACACTTATAAAACTTTTTTTTTTTTTTTAAACCAAAAAGAAAAAAACATTGTTTTAAGTTCCCCTTTCCCCCCATGACCTTATTTTGTCTTGCAATTTAAAATGTTTTAAAATGTCAAAATGGAATGTGCTTTACTGTACAAGTAGGATTTGATTAAAATAGTTTTTTTTTTTTTTATTTTTAAATCCCTGATAAAGGAAAAACCTGTGATGACTAGCAGAATATTGAAATATGGGTCATATTTCCATTATATCCTAACATCTGCAGTGTTTCCATTCAAAAAAAAATTATGACTCATTGACTGGAACATTCAAAGCAAGATACAGTCATTGGTAGAATGTCAGGCAGAATTGCCTTTGTGATTTTCCCATTGGAAAAAGGGTAGATTACATTTGTGTGTGATGACTCATTTCCATGTCCTACAAATGGGACAATTTCCAAAAAAATACAGACAGGGATGAGTTGTATTGGGATAAGTTCCAGGTAGGGATAAGTTATATTGGAATAAGATCCAGACAGGGATGAGTTATATTGGGATAAGATCTGAACAGGGATGAGTTATATTGGGATCAAGATCCGGACAGGGATGAGTTTTATTGGGATCAGATCCCGACAGGGATGAATTGTATTGGGATATGGTCCATACGGGGACAAGTTTTTTGGGATAAATTACGAGACCAGGTATTCTGCATCGCGTGCAGGCTGGATTTGTCTGGGGAAGCATTCAGAAAAAAACTGTTATTTAAATGTGCTGTCAGGATAATGAGTGAAATTCACACGTTAACACCCCCCCCCCCCCCCATCCCCCCCCCCCCCCCCCCTGACAGTGTATCGTGGTTTCATCAATTTCTCCATCACTGTCTATAAATTCACAGCCTCCAGGAGAAGGTAGAAAGTATCCCAGCAGCAAGGATTGGTCATGGTATTTGTTTTGCGCCAATCATTGGTTGTGTTATTAGTTTTGTGTATGCTAAAAGATATTGCGCGTGCTAACGGTCTTAGTGTATCATGGTCTCAGTATCTGTGGAGGAGAGGTTGATCAAGCCACACCCCTTCCTGTCTGCATTGTTACTGTACCCGTCCACATTTTGTCTGCTCGGTCAAGCCCCACCCCTTCCTGTCTGCTCTGTCATGCCCCGCCCACATCCTGCCTGCTCTCTGTCCCGGTTTCCCCCGGTGCTGCTGTCTTCCCAGTCGCTGGCAGTAATTACTGATCCAGATACTTGGAATCCCGGGGAGAAATCCTGTGTAATAATCAAGGGGGAGCGGCCCAGCCACGCACAGCTCATACTGCTTTACAATTAACAGGGTCATCATTTGCGATTGCGTCTAATTAACGGGGTCCTCGTGTGAGGTGTCTAATTTCCTGAGTTCGTTACTCTCTTTCGACGATTCCCCCCCCCTTAGTTCTCTTCCCTCCTCTTTTCAGTCCCCCTGTTTTAAATATCCCTTCCAGCGATGTCTCACCATGTGTTCTCCGAGGCAGAGAGCTTGTTCACATGGATCTTGAATGGACAGGACGTTTTTATAAGTAAACAGTGGCCCTTGGAAAACTCTAAGAGGAGTGGTGTGGGGGGGGGGGGGGGTTTTCTCGAACATCGTCTCATCCAGACCCTGTTCCCCCCCCACACAGCAGAACCCTGCTGCTCCACAGGGTCAGGGCTGGAAGCTCCTGCTCCAGCATGACCTGCGCACGGTCAGGATGACCACTGTTTAAAACAAGACCAGTCAAATCCTAGTATGTGGCTGGACCTAACGCACTTCATCTGGCCGACCAATGGTGTAACTTCGTTACTCACTCACTCACTCAGTCACAGACGTTCGCGTTTGTAGGGCTGGCCTCGCTGTTGCGGTCCAGCCAAAGATAAATAAATATAAGGACCAGAAAGAAAGAAACGGGGGGGCGGATGAGTCTGTGAAAGACCGCCTCCGCACGTCCCGTCAGGCCTCACCGCCCCCCCCCCCGCGCCCCCCCCCCCCCCCCCCCCCACTCCCAGGGACGGGTTCTCTCCCAAGGCCAGGTGTTGATTGGCTTCAGGAGAGGGCACGCGTGCCATTGGGCTCCGGTGGCTCCTCTCCGGCTTTTCATTTCCACCAATTAACCCCCCCGGCTGTTTATCCAATCAGCCGTGCTCTCCCGCCCCCGGCCCACTCGTGTTCTTAGCCCCGTGGGAAAAGCCAGGAGTCAGTGTTCTAGAACCCCACTGCTTTCAGCTGCCCCAGCAGCGATTGTGACATCAGCGTTAGAATGTTCAGTTAAGAGCATTCTATTCACGTATCTGCGGTCTCACACCTTAAAGGGTTAAATGTGTTTCTGTACCTTCAAAGGAACAGGAGGGAAATGGCTTAACACCCCTGATTTTACTCTTCCAGCACATCGTTCTACCCTGTGATTTCCACTTCTTTCACCGGATACATTTTCAATAATGTTTGAACCTCTTACTCTTTTATTGTTCCTGTTTTTTAAATGCATTATTATTTTTTAAATACAGTTTCTTGTCTCTTCAGTGTTTTTTTCTGTGCTTTATGGTACCAAGAGTACAGGTTTTTTTTTTTGAACAATGAAGAAAACTTAATAAAATTTTATATACAGGTCACATTATCCAGGTGCATAGCAGTTAGCGGAAGGGGAGCATTAAAAATGCACCTTTTGAAAGGCGTCGGGAGCAGGGCCTGCTGTGGTTAGTGGAAATACAGACATTAGGAGGGTCAGGTAAGCCATCGCTGCCATGGAAACAGTATTTTGTGTGAAGTGGGATGCAGAACGAGAGGAGAGCTTGTGATTTAAAAAATACCAAATGGATCAGTTTTTTTTTTTTTTTTTTCTCACAAATCACTGCTTTTAAAGACTCATCTTTCGGTCACTTTAATATCGCGGATTAAAGGCGTCTAGCAGTTTCTTCAAAAGCCAGAATGTGAAGACACCGCAGCCTGCATATTACACACCATTCTTATGAAGCAAATGTAACTGCCTTGATGCTCACAGGACTCAAGAGTTTCGGAATGAGAGAGTTTAGCGGAAAATAGTTTGGTCAGAAAAAACAGCCGTTGGTCACTTGTGCAGTGAACAGGTATAGAAATGAAATACCACTAGTTTTGCATTTGGGTGACAACTCAGAGGATTGTTCATAGTAAAGAAATGGAAATGATTGTACACCAGCATAGCATAGAGAATCAGGAGTTCTGTTGTAGAGGATACCTTAATATGCCAGCATAGAGAATCAGGAGTTCTGTTGTAGAGGATACCTTAATATGCCAGCATAGAGAATCAGGAGTTTTTTTTTTTTTTTTTTTTCCTTTGTGGTTGTGCTCTGTTCTAGAGGACACCTTTGGCTGGAGGTCAGGTGCACTCTACCTGCTCAGTATTGTAAGCTGACGGCTCGCACACGTTGAGAATCCAGCTCTCGTTGATTCTGAAACGGGACAGAAAGCCGAATATCGAAGGAAACATCTCTTTATCCATAATGCCAGCGCAGGTTTTCACTTGTATATTCCTGGCTTAGCGAGAGGGAGCGCAATTTCCTTTTTTGACGTGTAAAGTCGATGTTTCTGTCTTTAGTTATTTCCCAGTGGGCATGCTCAGTAGCGGGACTCTGTGCTTATGCTGACAGCCCTGGAACAGCAAATCCACTCGCACTCCCACAGAATACCATAGAATGCAGGTTTCTTTTGTTTTGTTCGTATGAAATGTCATTTTTACAGTAATGTAAACCACACATACCGTACCTCCGCTACAAGTTGTGGATTGCGTGGGCCGATGAGTGGGGTCCTCCGATTAAGGTGCTTGCCGTTCTAGTGTGTGGATGTGCTCCGTGGTCCTGCATCGTGTACGGACCGTGCCAGAGTGTGCAGTGTGGGTCTGGGCACCCCACCAAACGGATGTTCAGATACTCACAAGAATGACACATTGAGCTCGTTCAGCCAGGGACTGCCACCGTGTAAAAGCTGGCACTGATGTTGCATAAGATATTCATTTCAGTCCTAATTTGACACATCTGATTCTGCTAATTAGTAGCTCAACGAGATCTCTAGCTGTTGAGTGAGGTGCACGTTGTTTGGGTTAGGGTTGGAGTGAGAACCTACAGGACGGCAGATCTCCAGGAACAATGTTGGGCAGCCCTGCTCTAGCTGTTATATGAAGTGTGCTTTGTTAGGGTCGGAGTGAAAACCTAGAGGACGGTAGATCTCCAGGAACAATGTTGGGCAGTCCCGGTGTAGGCAATTTAAAACCTTGGAACCTATGAGAAGCAAATCATTTATGAGACGCAAAATGTGTCGCACTACCCCAGTGTAAAAATGGTGCCCCCCAGTCAGCCATTTCACGTGTCCCTGAGAAGGAAAATCTAATGATAAATTATCCATTATACAGTGCCTGCCCTAGCTTTGGAGGGGCCCTAAGCAGGATTTGATTTGGGGGAGGGTGGGGGTGGGGGTGTGGGGGGGGGGACCCAACCTAACATTATAAATAATATATTTTAGAATAATTAGGGGACCCCTGGCGGTTGTGGGGTTATAAACAGCCGCTTATGACACCTAGTGGGACTGGACCGGCTCTGATGACATAAATAAAAATGCTACTGTCTGGACAGATTTCTGTCTAAAACAATGTAGGTAAGAGAGCAAATTATTGCATCAAATTTCAGAGCCGTGTATACTGTACTGTCATAGTTTGCTATAGTGGGGAATTATAACAAATTAGGAAGAAGCATCCACTGGCCCAATGGATTTCAGGAGCTCTGAGGGTGAGATGAAAAGGGCTCTCGCCCAATCCGCTGGAGGAAGGGGGGGTGGGGAGTGGGGGGGTCACATGACGCCTTTCAGCCAATTAGCAGGTCGCTTCACTTACCGTGGCAGGAAGTGAACACAGTCAGTTGACCAATAAGAACGGGCCGCGCTCGCTCGCCCCAGAACTGAACTTCCCCACGGGACGATCTGAGAAAAAGGGTACGTGCCCCCCCCCCCCCCCAAAAAAAAGGAATCTTCTCTGTGCGATTCTTGGCCACGGCTGTGCATTTAGTGGTGGGATTCTGGAAACGGGGCAGATTATCAGAGCTGGGACACACGTTTTTACAAAGAGTCTGGGAGTAGGAGTGGCTGATCTAGGATCAGGTCTCTACTGCCATGGCTTAACCTTATACATGATCAGCTAAAAAAGCTAAACTGATCCTAGATCAGGGCCCCATGTCTAACCTTATCCACGATCAGCTATGAGGCAAAAGTGATGATTTTTTTTATTTTTTTATTTTAAAAACTGCACTGCAGGCCTTAATTATGATGTCGGCTTTCATGTTCGGGGGGAACCTTGGTCCGACGCGTCCCCTTCAGAAACGTCCCGTCGCTACGCCTGGGCTACATATTTTAGCCGCTGCGCGATTGTGTCTTTTCTCTGGAAGGAGGGCCGGCCTTTTAAATACTCTCCGAATTCATCTGAGGGCCACTCATAATCGCCCCCCCTAATGCCTGCGCCCCCCTTTCTTCACTGGTGCCCTGACAGGACCAATTAAGAGACTCGGACCGTAGAGACGCTTTAAAAACCCCGACTAAAGAGGCCCTCCGCTTAAACCCACATTTCATGCTTTCATGCAAAAATTGGCTGGTGCTGCAACAGAAAGAAGCTGAAGGTATTATAAAAGACTTAGCCTGTGTTACGGCTGGTATGGCGGTGAAATCCAATTGATTGTGGTGGGCGGATGGGGGGGGGTGGGGGGGTGGGGGGGGGGTAGCGTTTTCAATTGCTGTGGCATTTTCAGAATATTTTGAGTTCTAACATTTTCTGATCTTTTTTGTGTCTTTGAGTGTGCCCTTTTGCAATATTTTCAATACCCTTTTGAGGTACAGTGGAAACTCAGAGATATAGACTGATCGGTACAGACTGGTTCCCTTTGATTACAAAAAAGAAAACCTTGAAATACTGAACTATCAAAATCAGGCAAAGGAATGTGTCTTAGCACTACTGTTTAAAAAATGTAATGTCAGGAAGCAACAACATCTTCCAGAGCGCACACAAACTGTGTGATACACACGGCCAAAGGGGACAAAAAAATAAATAAGTGTATGTCAGGAAGCAACAACATCTTCCAGCGCGCACAAAGACCAAAGACAGCAGGTCGCCGTGAAAGAGTTGTGTCCTATCACCTAGGCCTGTTTTCACTTATGACAAATGCAATTGTTTCATGTACCGCGTTCATCCCGAGAGTTGGCTCCTGAAGTGACATCAAACCTTTTCAGATGCATTATGGGACTTGTAGTATCTCATGGGGCAGGAGCTATGAAACGTGGCCTACTGCCGCTACGGATGACCTCTTGCACATTTCCCTTGACTTTGCGCTGTTGTCTTGTAACCTAGAAGTTTCAGGGTTGGTTTGCGAGTGGGACACTGTCGTTGTAGCCTTGAGCAGAGTGCTCAACCTCGGCCGCGTTTGGGAATATCCAGCTGTATAAACAGATGCGGTGTTAAAAAATGAAAGCTTCTTACGCTTAGCTCATTTAATTAGCGTAGCCAGGCAGTGTGCACACCAGCACAAGTCCCTCGTTGCAGTTTTACAGTTGACCATCTTGAATTTACTTGATATCAATGAAGAATTTCAGTTTGTTATAAATCGTGGCCACTGCTAAGAAATTGTCTGCTGCTCAAACAAAGCCCAAAGTCAGCTTGAAAATGAGAAAACTGAAAATGACGGATAATTTTCAGCAGATATCCTCAGTGCAGTTGGCAAACAAGAAGCATTTTGCATTTTATTTTTCATGAATTATTACTGTGGGGGGGGAGGGGGAGGGGGGTGTTTTGGGGGGGGGGCTGTTTCAAAGCAGACAGCCCCAAATGATCAGCGGGAGATGCAGTGAACTGTGGTTTGTATTTCGGCAGGGTTAGTTTCCCACACATTGTACCCGATGCAGCTCAGGGACCGTGACCCTGGAGGAGAACCGGTGGACCACTTCAAACTTCCAGCGACGCGATTTAAATATTCTGTGTTTGCTCTGTGAATAGTTCGGTCTTTTTAGTGAGTGCGTTTTTTAAAAAAAATGTTTGAATCCTGTGATAAAAAGATGTCACATCATTTGGAGGCAACTTCTGGCACAGGTACCCGGCATCTACATTTGGTCATTATGTTGTTTTTAATGAGTGTGCTTGAATGTAATTTCCAATAGCTATTTTTTTTTTTTTTTTTTGGGGGTTTATTATCTATCCATTGGCTGACCTCATTAATTCAGGGCGCACAATCCAATTTCCAGTACATTTTTAACAGTGTCCTTTATATTTCTACAGACTGTGTCTGCTTGTGGTACAAAGGAGAAGCAGAACTCGAGTAATCAGTGTTTTCTATCGGACGATTGAATGACTTTAGAACTTTGTCTGAAGGTCATGTGCTTATCAGCCAGCCCATAAGAGATGTTTTATTTCGTTGTGCTAATGAACACAGTCATGGGTGTTGTGTGCTTGGTCCCTCTCTTTTCATTTAAAAAAGTTTAATTAAACTAAAAAACACGAACTCCAGCTGTCCCTCGTCCCTTAAATGAGCTGGATCGTTTTGGCTTTTTGTTTTTTTTGGCTGGGCAAGTGCCACACCAACAATTCACAAATAAATTTTGTTATTATTGATTTTGCTGTATTTTATTCAGTCCGGTCGGACAATATACTGTTTGAAAGTCTTAAAAGTCGCAGTTCTGAAGAGGGCTACCTGTTAGTTGAGCAGCTTGGTAGTACTCGAAGATCTTTGGGGTGTTCAGTCTGAAATGGGCTGTCTGTTAGTGGAGCAGCTTGGTAGCACTCGAAGATCTTTGGGGTGTTCAGTCTAAAGAGGGCTGTCTTAGTGGAGCAGCTTGGTAGCACTCGAAGATCTTTGGGTTGTTCAGTCTGAAATGGGCTGTCTGTTAGTGGAGCAGCTTGGTAGCACTCGAAGATCTTTGGGGGTGTTCAGGTTGAAGCGTGATGCTGTGCGGGTTCCTCTCTGTTCTGTGGGTAAACGGTGAGAGACCGGATTGGCTGAATGGGCCTGCACTCGTCATTACGCGTTACGTTTATAAAGCCTGGTTCAGCTCGACCCTGATGATCTTTCAGCACATTAGCGGCCGGTAGAGCGCATAAATAAACGGGTTATGGGGAATGGCTCGTTGCTATTTCATAATTAATGCGCAGAAAATGGCGTGTTTGGTTGTATAATCTCTAAATTGCTTTCGCGCGTGGGAAACGCGTGCGCTGGGTCATGCTAGACCTGCTGGGTCACACCGGACACGCTGGGTCACTCCGGACGCGCTGGGTCACGCCGGACGCGCTGGGTCGTGGTAACCGAGCGGCGACATTCCTGATGATTGATTCGTCAGCTTTGCCTCCGTTTTCACCGATTTACCGAGAGCAGCAGCGAGGTTCTGACAAACCTGACATCGTTTCACTGGCCTGGCCTGTTGCAGCTTGAATAAGCAAAGAGAACATCTTGCAAGTGCATCTTGAACCCGTGCTGCCGAACGATGGACCCGCTAATGTTTTATCCCCCAAATTAACTTGTGAGTCAGTAGAGCACTAGTGGTACTGTGTTAAACAATATTTACTCTTAAAATATTATGATATATTTTTGGGTGGTGGTGGGGGGGGGGTGGGGGGTGGCAGGGGGGAAGGGGGGGTGGGGGGTTTAGGGGGGTCCTCTTAACTCCTTCATCAGCTTTATTAATAGCGCTACATGATGTTGGGAGATGGATACAGGTGCGGAGTGAGGCCCCCTGGGGGGGGGGGGGGGGGCGGGATCTGTGCGTTGAGGAAGGTAATAGACATCAGTCATTACAGGTGTGGCTGTGCTGCGTGGAGAACACCAGATTCGGTTTGTCCCATTACTCACAGAACACCGTACCGAATGCATGTCCCCCCTGGGCTCGGGACGTCACACGCAAAAATAACACCAAAAACGGGGCCTTGTTCAATCAAAGCCCAATGTGCTTTGTCATTAACTTTCTGTGCGTGCTTTTAGCGCATGCGTTTCCTTAGTGATTACGGTCCCTTCCTAGTCTGTTTGCCTGCAGATCAAACCAAGACTAAAGGGACATGTTCTCTGAAGGTTTTATTTACAAGCACAAAGGTTCATGGCACATGCAAACTGCTGTTTTTGACCAATGAATTTTTTGGCTTTTGCTGGAATCTAACTTTAAGACATGCTGAAATGCAAAATTTGACCATGAATAGAAAAACTAGTGAACAACACTTAAATTAGTTGTATTACCAACTGTTTATACTGTACTTTTGTATTTAATATTTTTTTATTTTACATTTTTTGAATGTGAAGAAATACATGACCTAATTTGATTGGATCAGGTTCCGTTTGGCAAAATGAATTTAAGCATAGGAGAACCCAAGTCGGATCAGCAGGGAATGGGCTTAATTAAACTTTTAATCGACTTTGTTTTGGAAATGCTTCCGACCTGAAAATCGTTCTGTTCTGTGAAAGATGACTAAGTTAAAATAGAATTTCTTTCTGTAATTTTTATAGTGCATTATTGTCATAATCATGCTGCATCATGCTACAGTATACATACAAGGTGTGTCATTAGAATTAATTATGGAATTGGTAATTAGGTTACTGGATAGAGGGCTCTGTCTATGATTTAATGAACATTTGTCCTGAACTTTGATTAAGGATCAAAAGTTAGTTTTGTTCTTCAGTGATCACCAAAATTAACATCCCAAACTGTGTTTGTGAAGCAATAATTAAAAATTTAAAAAAACTATTAGTCATTAGTATTATGAAAAAAAAAATGTAGATTTTTTTCCAGCCCATTAAGTGATCTACTTCAGATTGTGTTTATGATTTTTGTTGACATGTCACAGTTTTGTTTGGCATCGCCGGTCAGGGGGGGGACACCGTCTGAGGCGTGCTGACACCGTGAAGCCGTCGCGTTCTGGGCTCTAACTCAAAGCGTCGACGCGGTGCTCAGCCCCTTAACGAGCCTGCGTGCCTCTCCTGGGTGCTCGTTTGCCGCACGGAGGCGAAGCGCATTTAATTACCCTGCCGACTGAAAAGAGCGCATCTCTCGTCTCTCTCTCCGGACTCTGCGATTGTGATAAATGCGCATCGAGTCGTGCTTTTCTAATTAGCCCACTGTGAGTGTGCGGGGGAAAAAAGCTCAGGCTGGGTAAATAAACATATTTTTCTCGTTATTTCCAGACGAGGTTTGGTTTAGGGCCTTGTTTTCTTGTTGCCGGTGACCTTCGGCGAACCAGGGGAAGCTGACCGAAGGACGAGAGATTCTTCCCGGGGTCGCTCAGTCGTTTAGCAGTCAGACAGTTTGGTTTCACTCCCAGCGCGCTCCAATCGAGAAGGTCCTCTGAGCTTCTGAAGATCTGGGCCTACCTTGTGAATTCACAAGGGTAGTGTTCCAGCGACTTCTCAGTCCACCTGCGCTTCACTCTGTGTGAGAAACAAATTTATCCTACGGTTGGAAAGCTACTAACGTTCGATGATAAGTGAATACATGGTCGCCTAATCTGGACATGGTTGTACAGTGATTTGAAGTCATGTATGTATATGTGGCTAAAAAAAAATTGGAATAGCAAATTGTGTAACATTGATAGAAAATAAAGAAGGTCGTCACATTTCAACTTGAGATTTTCTCCAGAGCTGCCCAACCCTGTTCTTGAAGATCTACCATCCTGTATGTTTTCAGTCCAACCCTAACAAAGCACTCCTCACTCAACAGCTAGAGCAGGGCTGCCCAACCCTGTTCCTGGAGATCCACCACCCTGTAGGTTCTCACTCAAACCCTAAGAAAGCATTCTTTATGTTTAACTTCAAATGACAACCAGATTTATTTTAACACGTCATCAGTATCTTCAGTGGTATACATGAACAATAAACATGTCAGCAAAACAGTACTACAGTATTGAAGTGGGAGCTTTTTGCAATGGTATTATCCTTGTTAATTCACTGCCTATTTCTCTGGCTACACAAAGGTCACGTGAGGTTCATTCAGGTTTCATCTGAAGTGCGTTTCTCACCTCCTGCCAAAAACGTCGTAAATCCTCATCGATATGAATACGCGTGTAATGTAAGGGGAGGACAGCCAGTGTTTTCATACGCGAGTGGATTCTGACTCGTTCTGTGGTCCCCCTTGAGTTACCCGTCGCTTGCGCTGTCGACGGCTCTTTGTGACAGATCACAGAGTCCCGACAGACCGGGAGTGCAGGAATATCTCTCTCTCTCTCTCTCTCTCTCTCTGTCTCTCTCTCTCTCTCTCTCTGTCAGAACGCCTCTCTCTCTCTCTCTCTCTCTCTCTCTCTCTCTCTCTCTCAGAACGCCTCTCTCTCTTTCTCTCTCTGTCAGAATGCCTCTCTCTCTCTCTCTCTCTCTCTCTCTCAGAACGCCTCTCTCTCTCTCTCTCTCTCTCTCTCTCTGTCAGAACGCCTCTCAAATTCAAATTCAAAATGCTTTATTGGCATGAAATACATTTGTACTTATTGCCAAAGCTTACACACACAAACAGGAATAGGAATACAAACAACAGTGAAACACAAACAACAATGCAATTAACAGTGTGGTAATGGCCACAGCGAGTAGGCTATATAATAACAATAACAGTAATAATAATAATAATAATAATAATAATAATAATAATGTAGAAAAAAGAAAATGGAAAAAAAAAAAGTTAAGAAAGAATTAATAATTAAAATAAATATATTTGTGGTGGTCAACCAGTGTCCCTCAGAATGTGGCAGGCCGAGATGTACCTTGCTGCTAGTGGAGCTGTTGGCCTTTCTCCTAGCAGGATTTGCATTTTTGTCTCATTTGTTTGGGAAAGGAAGTCCTTTATAATTAGAGAAAATTTGTTGAAACAAATCAGAACGCCTCTCTCTCTCTCGCTTTCTCTGTCAGAACACCTCTCTCTGCTGTGGGACATGTGGCTGGCGATGAATCATTGATATCCGCGACAGAATAAGTCAAATGCTGACAAAAGTTTCAGTTCTAATTATTTGTGTGTGACAAATGTGTAAACAGTGTTATACACAGTATAGCAACACAAAAAAAAAATTAAAAAAAACAATGCAGTCTACTGGGTCTTCAGTCTGGGTTTGGAAGATGGTCAACGATGTTCTGGCCACTGGGGGGCGCCAAGGCAGACAGACATGGTGACTGGGAGACTACTGTGTGCTGGTGGAGGAAGTTGGTCGCCTTGGGGATGGTAGAACACTTGAGAGCAGCCTTGGGTTGTAGGCCTTGAAACCTGATTGGAGGTCTGGTGGAGCTGTTTCGTTCTTCTCCTCAACCTCTTCCTCTTCATCTTCGTCCTCTTGTTTGGCAGTGTGGGCCCTTGCAGTCTAGGTTCTGAGCTTTGGCTGTGGCAGCAGCCAACCATGACCAGGAGTTTGCAGTGACTCCGGATTCTTATACACAACTTACCCATGACGGCATCTCTCTTCCAATGTGGGGAGAGCTGATCGTGTAACCTGCGGTTCTGGCTTTGAAAACCCTGGGAAGCAGGCACTTGAAATGCTCAGAAGAAGGGATTAAATTTTCTCTCGTAATGGATGAAGTGACGCATATTTGTCCCCCTGTTATTTTATGGCTCTCGTTGTCGGATGTCTGCAGGATGCTCTTTGTGAAAGACTTTGGCCTGGAGGTTCAGTTCCCGTAATGCTGTCCCTCTCAGTACACCACAGTGTTATTAAGCAGCTCAGGTTAAACTCATGACTTCAGTGCAAGGACCGGTTAAAATCCTCCTGAGGGTCTCCGGAAACATCGCCCCCTGTCTGTGGGAGTACTGAAAAAACACCGGAGCCGGGAAAACTGCTGGGAATTAAACTGTTCCCTTACTTGTCTTTATTATTAAAGTAAAGGATGGCGTTGTTTTTTCTTTCTGGCCTGTATGTTTTGGAAGGTGGTTGCGGACCGTAACTTAACGTCTTAATGCCACGGTTCCCTCTCTGGTTCCGTGAGGCTTTTTAAAACCTGTTTCACATCCTTTTAACAAAGGAAAATGGTGCCTGCTCATGTGAGATAATGCTGTCCAGGGACATACAGGATGGATTATGGTACATTACCGAGGGGCCGGGGGGGGGGGGGGGGGGGCTTGGGGGGGCCAGTGGGGGCTTCGGCGGGCCGGTGGGGGGGGGGGGGGAGGAGGGGAGTGTTCGGAGGTGTGTGTATGAATTCCATTTTAAAGTGGGTTGAATAGAGTCATTTTCACAAACCCTAGCGGGTTGTGAAACCTTTCCTGATTTGTATTGTCAGATGCTACCTTTGAAATGTTTTTTTTTTTTCATTTATTTTTCACTGTGAAAGTAAATATTTTGTTGCATACAGCCCCAAATTCTGTCAATGTTTGTCCTTAAGCGTTGCTTATTTTCGGCGCAAACACACGTCTTCATTCTTTGTTTTGAATGTTGCTTACTGAACTATGTTGGTTAAGAAAATAACGGTTACATTTTATCCAGAATTAAGGACTCATTGATTGAATCCGGTCAATAAGAAAGGGTCATTTCCTCGAAAATTAAGCTTCATTTGAAGTGGTATTTAAATTGCATCAGGCTGACGTTTCTAGAGTTAACTTCAGATGTGTAATTGTACATTACCTCTTCACATTCAAATCAGACAGTTGGTGGAACTTGGTGAATTCGACTGAGATGTGTAATAACTAGCTGCTTAATTGCAATTGTTGAATACGTCATATATATTTTTATTATCCTTGCGTAAAAAGAACGAAACCCCAATCGTGAAGCAAAATACTGTTTCGTTTATTTTGTCTTGATTGGTTTGGTTATTAATGATGATATCACACGTTCAGACAGTATCGCAGTTCTGCCCTTAGAACAATCTACAGGAAATATTGACAAGGAAACCGATGATGGAAGTGTATTCGTTTTGTTCCGCAATAAGCATACAGACCATAAATAATAGTACGCATTCTGCCTGTAGATTTAAGTTGTAAGTTTGAAGCGCTGTTGATTCCGTATAAACGTGTTCCCCTGTTCGGCTGTTGACACAGAGGGTCATTGGAAGCTTCAAGTCAGCCATCATGTCAGCATCACTGCTGTTGTCAAGGAAACGTGGAAAGATTAGGCTCAGAGAGCAAATGTGAGAGAACTGATCAAAAGAACGGGCGAAAGCAGACACACACACACACACACACACACACACACACACACACTCTCTTTCCCTCACACACACGCGCACACACACACACACACACACACACTCTCTCTCTCCCTCACACACACACACACACACACACACACACACACACTCTCTCTCCTCACACACACACACACACACACACTCTCTCTCCCTCACACACACACACACACACACACACACACACTCTCTCTCCCTCACACACACGCGCACACACACACAGACACACACACACACACACACACACACACACACACGCGCACACACACACACACACACACACACACACACACACACACACACTCACTCTCCCTCTCACACACACACACACTCACTCTCCCTCTCACACACACACACACTCACTCTCTCTCACACACACACACACACACACCACTCTCTTTCCCTCACACACACGCGCACGCACACACACACACGCACACACACTCTCTCTCTCTCCCTCACACACACGCGCGCACACACACGCACACACACACTCACTCTCCCTCACACACACACGCGCACACACACACTCTCTCTCCCTCACACACACACACACACACACTCTCCCTCACACACACACACACACACACACACACACACACACACACACACACACACACACACACACACACCACTCTTTCAGTCTGTCTGCTCGTTATCCCGGTGCTTGACCCTGAAACATTTTCTGGTGCTGATCCTTTAATTGTGGGACAGTCTTCACCCACCTCCAGGTTTTTTTTCTGAGACAAGCACACGTTTAATTGCCCAAAATCTGTGCATTTGACTGTGAGCGGAGAACGGAGTCAGCTTCTAATGCCTGCGCTTTTAGTTGTCCCAGTTTTTTTCCAGAAGTGACAGAAGTACCACATCTAATAGTGTTAATCAGCATGTGATGTGCTAGCCTGTGCTTGGCTAATGAATCTCTGATTTGATTGGATTATATTTCAGAACTGCATTATCAATGGTTCTGTAGGTCTGTGCAGTACTGCAGATACTGAACAGACATTGTAGACCCATAAGCAGAGATTAAGGCGGGACCTTGGGGTCGATGACCCCCCCCCCCCCCCAAACAGGCAATATGAATTTTAGGACAAAATAATAAGGGAGCAAGACGCAATAGCTGCTCAACCCCCCCCCCCCAAAAAAAAAATCACCTGGCTATAGGAATGAAAACCCTGTGAGAAAACATCACAACGTAAGAGCGGCCGGCGGCTAGCTGGCGGCTAGCTAAACGTCCCCCATTAAAAGTCAGGCAATTGCTAGAACCCGTTTGGGAGTTACTCGGCACTTTTAAAGATACGATCTTGCTCGTGTTTCTTTTTTTTCCGGAGCACAAGCGCACTCACTGCTTCCACTTGACTCGTTTTGGCTTTGGGGGGGGGGTTAGGGGTTTGGAAGCTGCAGTCGTGCCTGTTGGGGGTTTGGGGGGGGCGGGGGGGAGTCGTGCCTGTTTACTGCCCGACATCCCACACACCTGCGTTAAATTTCTTTTAAAAAAAAAAAAAAAAAAAAACCCTCCAGCTCGCCTCAGGTGTACCGGCCGCTCGGAGATCTTAGACTCCTCGCGAGGAGAGACACACTCCGCTTATCAGTTCCCCTGGTGTGAGTTTAGCGGTTAGTGTTATTTTTTCTCTCTTTTTGCCTCAAGTTTGTAAACCCGGCCATCACCATTCCGGCTGAGATTTCGGTACTGCGATTAGAGGAGAAATGAAAGCCCTGTGGCCTCGATCGACAGTTCAAGGCTTCACCTTCTAACTTTTGCAATCAGCGAAATCGTTTCTCTCGTCTTTTGTGAGTACGGTTTGGCAAGCAGATTTTCGCTGATTGCGGACTTGTTTTGGGGGTTAGCGTTTTTAACGGCACGACCTGTATTTTACACGGGTAGAGCTCACGGCTTCCGCTTGATTTATCTTTGCTTGGCGGACATTGTTTGCTGAGCCTGATGGGGGTCTAAACCCCAGTCCTATTGCATCAGGGTTTTGTAGGAGAGCCTTCGCCTCAGCTCAGCTAAAACTGAGGCGACAGTGCAGTATAATGTGTAAGGAACTGGTCTTGTAACCTGATGGTCACAAGTTTGAATCCCGGGTAGGTTGTACCCTTGGGCACATTGTACCCTTAACGTGCATTGCTTCAGTACATATCCAGCTGTATAAATGGATGCTGTGTAAATGCTGTGTAGAATGTTGTGTGATGTAACTGGGGAACCTGCAGTTCACTCTTCTGTGGAGTGATATATTCACCTACGTAGGGCTTTTTGAACATTCCTCTGTGGGTTTTTGCAAAATTGCATTTTCCATTTGACTCAGCTTCCCAAACCCAACATCACAGCACCCAATAAAATAGCGGTACATATAATGTATATATTATTATATATCTTGTATATATTTATACACTGTATATATGCATATTTATAAATGTTACAAATATGAACATGTATACATACCCAATGTATAACCCCATTTAAAATAGGCATGAAGCATGTAGCACATTGTGTTGACCTCATGACCTTGAATTATGTGCTGTTGCCCATCTGCAGCAGCATGGAGGTGTGTGTGTGTGTGTGTGTGTGAGAGAGAGTGATGGGCAGGTTTGCTGAAGTTGTGTTTCTCTACTTGAGCTGTGGAGGGGGGAGAGGGGGGTTTAAAAATACCTTCTTAGGAGTTCCGTTTCATTCTACTAGCCTTGGGTTTTAAGAAGAAGGGAATTGGGGGTATACTCTATATCATACAGAAAATGTTGAGCCTAGATATGCTGCATGGCTTTTATAGTAGAGGTGGGTATTCTATGTACCATAGACAAAATGTTGAGCCTAGATAGGCTGCATGGCTTTTATAGTAGAGGTGGATATTCTATGTACCACAGACAAAATGTTGAGCCTAGATAGGCGCATGGCCTGTTCCACTGAATAAATGTTCTTATGTTTTCATGACGCCTTGTTTGTACCCGCTGATTTGAGGCAATTACATGCCCAACACGCTAGTGTTAAACACAATTATGCTATATTTTGGTGACTGCAATGAAAACGGCAGTTAGACATAAAAATATGCAACTGTGACTAATTCCTTCCTCGTTGCTTACTGATGAAAACACAACGGGATGATTCACGCAAATTTGAGTCATTTTTTATCTAAATGCTGCTCGCCTCTAATCGCGAGAACGGGGGAAAATTACATACCTTTATGGCAAAAAAATGTTTATTTATAATCAACTGAAGAGCAAATGCTCACTGAAGAGTTCTGTGTACCTCTGTGTGTGAGATCATCACTGGAGCTCGAAACCACTTTCAAAACGGCCACATTTATGAATTTCTGAAATGATGCAGCCCCCCCCCCCCCCCCCCCCCCCCCCATTTTCTTATTAATTTTAATGATGTTATGAATATGGGCATGGAAAACTTTTGAAGCCCTCACACAACGATTTCATGAGATGTACATTATACGACCAAAAGTATTTGGACAACCCTTGGTCTGGGGGGCGGGCGTGGGGTCCGATCCACACTCTTGCTGCAGTGGAATTTCTCCCATTTGTCCTGGTTTCAGATTGTACGCGTAGCGCTGCGTAAAGGAGCCGTCAGCGCAGTCAGAGGGGGTGCAGGTTTTTAATGTATATGTTCCAGCACCGTTTCATATTTCATATTTTCATATTTTTCATTTTTTTTTATTATTATGGCTGCGAAACTGCGATAATCCCCCCGGTCTTAATTACGGGCTCACGACGAGGGCCCCTTCGTTAACTTTGTTAAATTAGACCTGTCCCGGGCGGAGGAGGGCGATATTTCACTCGTGTGAAATTGCATTTCCCTTATCTTTACGCGCCAGCCTGCGGAAGCGCGCGCGCGGAGCTCGGAGCGCACTCGCCCCGGTGCGCGGGGCGGACTCTTCCGCCGCGTCGTCGCCCCCCCGCCGCGTAACGAACCGACCTCCGTTCGCGACGCGCGCCCGCCGCCTGCGGTGAGATTCACGGCTTTCCCGCCGACGCCGGAGGCGCTGAAATAAATCGCGGCGTTGCTCTTCGAGCGCCTCTTTACGGTACAGGAAACGTGGGAGTGTGACCTCACGGCACCCAGACTGCTCTGAGCCAATCGTTGCATTTTGCCGTAGAGAGCAAATGGTTTTGATTGGGTTCGAGGCTTTTCACTGACGTCTCGTCGCGACTGTGCGGTTCAGCGATGGGGACACTGTGCCGTAGGAGCTTAGGTCTGTCAAAATTAAACGTGAACTGGTTACATGACGACGGACTGTTCAGGCCCATCTAGGTTTGCGATTCTCTGACCCACTGGAATTATATAGTACCTACGTCGGGGGCGACGTAGCTCAGGAGGTAAGATCGATTGTCTGGCAGTCGGAGCCTTGCTGGTTCAAACCCCGCCCTGGGCGTGTCAAAGTGTCCTTGAGCAAGACACCTAACCCCTAACTGCTCTGGCGAATGAGAGGCATCAATTGTAAAGCGCTTTGGATAAAAGCGCTATATAAATGCAGTCCATTTACCATTTAGATTATATAAATCAGTATAAAAATGTCAAATACAGTTGAATCAATAAGTAAGCTTATTTACATGACTCGAGTTTATTGAAAACTTTTCTTTGCTTATTAGTAATCATCCATGAGCGTCACCCTGACTCGAATACTCTGCCTGCAGCGTAGACCGTTCATCAGGGGGAAGGAGAAAAATAAAACTTTGAAACTCTTCTCAGGAAGAACGCACACATTTATTATGCTTCAAAGTCCTTTATTCTTTCACTCAATTTCATCCGAAATGCTGCTGCCTTTTCGAGCCCCTCTGAATATTCACGCGGTGATGCCTTTCTGAAGTGCTTTACACGCAGGAGCCTGATCCCAGCACCCAATCTCACTGCTTTAATGTGGGTTTGTGAGCTCCACACAAAAAGAAGCAGCACTCATTAAAATCACTGAACACTCATAAGCATGCCTATAAATATAATTACATATAAATTCTGCATATGCTGCATAAATGTGGGAACAGTGGGAGGGGACGCTGTACCATCACTGCCTGAAACAGGAAGTAGATTTTTGGGAAGCGTGCGCCCTATAAGTGGTCTAGCTTGGTCCGCCGTAACCAGGCTGTTGTCCACCCGTTGATTTTGTTCTCTTCTTTTTTCCCCCCATCACTTTCTTGCTCTGTTGTGGGGCCCGTTGAAAGCTGCCGTTGATTGTTGTGAAGTCCGGCATTAGCAAGCTAACGAGGAACCAGACCTGGGTCAAATACATATTTTGAATTCAAATACTTTTCTGTGCTCTATTTATCTTATGTGTTATAATTAAGCCTGCCCTTATGACCAGAAGGCGGAGTTTGAACTTTTTGAGAGTGTTTCGTTGGTTGCAATACACCGGACAAGATCAGTAAAGCGTAGAAAAGTGTTTGAATCCAAAACAAAAGCCTACGTATTTGACCCGGGCCTGTGAGGAACGTGCCTCCGGCCTGTCGATTAAACCCTGCGCGGAAACGGCTGGCCTGCGTGACGCTCTTCACCGGACAAACAGGAAGTGCGAGCCGTTTCTCTCAGGCGACCTGCGGCCATCCTCCAACTCAGCACACCTGATATATATTTACCTTACTCTGCAGAAATATATCTGTCCCATATATGGAGATCCAGTGCGATTTTCATTTGCCATTTTCTTGTGACGAGGGCTGGCTGTTCTGATGATTTAACATTTAACTGCCTATGCAGGCGTTGACATTGATTTATTTGTATTATAAGAAACTGTCACTCAAAATTTGCAGTATATATGAACTTGTACTGAGCAATGCGTTGAATAATATGTGGAAATATACCAACTGTGTGTCAAAGACCTACTATTGATTGTGTATCAAATATATGGTATCACTTTACAATGAGGTCACATTAATTAAATTAATTAGCATTCACTAATGTAGTTGTTAACTACTAACTACAGAAAAGTTCATCTCTCCAGCTTTGTTAATGTATTTGTACACCATTAATTCATGCTAACAACTACATTCATTAATGCCAATTCCTGGGCCCTTATTGTAAAGTGTTACCAAAAATCACACATGCTACCACAGTGGGCTGCGTCTGAGTATAACCAACAGAACGCACTGCCAAGCAGAAATAACACTATAATGGCATGTGTTGGAAGATACATTTGGAGCGCCTCCATATACTGAAATGTATAATTAGGAGTATTTCGGTGCCTTTCTGCAGTATGTGACGAGCTGTTTCTCTGGGCTCGGAGTGGAAGGGTTTCTTAAGTTAACGGAGATTTCCTCCTCCTCTTTGGTTTCCAGGAAAAGTCAGCATGTGGTCTTCGTTCGTCGGTCCTTTCAGGCACTTCAGTCCTGGGGAGGATGAGGACAGTCTGAGTGAGTCATTTATTTTACCTGCCCCCCCCCCCCACCCTCCCCCCTCCCCCCCCCCCCCGCCTTTTTCTGATGAGCAGTATTAATATGCTGACTGTACCTTATCAGGATCTGAACCTGCAATCTGGAGCCTGTCCAGCTGCTCATTATTCTGAACATGATTTTGAAGTGCACACCCTCGGACGCACACACGCACACACACACTGACACGCATGCGCACGCACACACACACACACACGCACACACACACACATGCATGCGCACACACACACACACACAGCCTTCTCATGCTTGAATTTTTAAAAATCTGCTGTCAGCTTGCCCAAATTGTTTTAATCATTAGGCACACAATAAATTGTGGACTTATGCATATGCTTCGTGAATAAACTGCTCATTCTCCTCTTTATCCTGGTAATGGATCGGAAAGGATTCAGCAGATATTTTAGTTCCAGCGCATTCTGTGCGCAGTTGGTGGTGTTAAACGCCGAACGGGTGTATTTCTGGCCTTTTCCCCTGAGAGAGTGTCTTGCCAGTCGGCCATGTTTGTTTTCTCCCACCAGGCACCAGCAGCACCGAGGTGAAGGAGAACCGCGATTTCGGGAACATCGACGACCGCGCCGTTGGCCCCCCGCTGTCGCCGCCACCACCGCCGCCAATCGCCCCGGCGCTGGGACACGCCCGGGGGCGGGACTTCCTGCGCGAAGAGGAAGCGGCCGCTGGCGGAGGAGGGGGCCGGCGGCGGCGGCGGGGGCGGGGGCGGGGGCGCGGCGCACAGGAAGTGCTCGTGGCGCGCGGCGCAGAAGAACGCGGTGGTGCAGCTGAACGAGCTGCGCCCGGGCCTGCGCTTCGAGGTCGTGTCCCAGACGGGCCCCGTGCACGCCCCCGTCTTCGCCGTGCGCGTGGAGCTCCACGGCCTCGCCTTCCTGGGGGAGGGCCCCACCAAGAAGCAGGCCAAGATGCGGGCGGCCGAGCTGGCCCTCAGGTCCTTCGTCCAGTTCCCCAACGCCTCGCAGGCGCACCTGGCCCTGGGGGCCCCCGGGGGACCCCCTCCCGACTTCACCTCCGACCGGGAGGGCTTCCCCGAAACGCTCTTTAAGGGGTTCGAGCCCCTGTTGCTGGGCAACGCCGTCCCGCGCCTGAGGCCTGCCGCCGAGGAGCCGCCCCCAGCCGCCGCCTGTCGCCGCGGGAGACCGGCCTGCCACGCCCTGGAGCTGAGGCGCGTCCCGGCGGCCAGGCTGGGTCACTGCAGGATGGCGCCCCCCGCTGGTCGGGCGGAGACGCCCGTGGTGCTCCTGAACGAGCTCCGGCCCGGGCTGAGGTACGCCTGCCTGGCGGGGGGCGGGGCCCGGGGGCGGGGCCAGGGAGGTGGCAGGGGCGGGGCCAGGGGCGGGGCCGAGAGGAGCTTTGTCATGGCGGTCCGGGTGGACGGGCGGATCTTCGAGGGGTCGGGGCGGAGCAAGAAGCTGGCCAAACGGCAGGCGGCGCTGGCAGCGCTGCGGACCCTCTTCAGCGCCCGGCTGCCCCCCCCAGAGAAGATGCCCTGCCAGCCCCCCAGCAGGAGGAAAGGCCTGCTGTTACCACAGGTGAGCACGACCCCCCCCCGGCCCACACAGCCCCCCAGCAGGAGGCAAGGCCTGCTTTCACCACAGGTGAACTTGGGGCCCCCCCCCAGGCCCCCTCATTTTACACTGATACTTAGTACACGACTTGGCATCACAGTCTAAACTCATGGGCTCATATGACTCCAATCAGGTGATTCCATTCAGGTCTGGGGGAAGGGGGGGTGGCCATAGTTACGACCCTGACAGGTTTTTATTTATGTCTTTTATTTAGTCTGATCCTCCATTATCACACGCTGCAGCTACTCTTTCTGTTATGAATACCTGCAGACTGGAATGGCTGCTGGTCCCTGCTGCAGAGAAGGGTTCCTTGAAACATCTGTAAGTGGAGGGGGGTTGCGGGGGGGGGGGGGATATTGAAACTGCCCGTATTTTAGCACCTGTCCCCGACGTGCCGGATGGTCTTCTGACAGGTTGCCTCTGGTTCCCCCGAAGCTTGCTGTATTTTTGCGTACTCACTCGATACGTGCATTACTGTATTCTCGTCTCTGATTGTCTCGTGGTTTCCGGGCAGCTGTTTCTCCTGAACTCTCCTGTTCAGGAGAACTCTGGTGAGACAGGGGGGGGTTCCGGAACTTTCCGTTCTGTTTCCGTTTACCCCGCATTACACGCTGACCAATCACGAGGCACTGGTGACCCTTGAGCAGTCTTAAGCCATTGGCTTGTGTGCTTTTAAGGGGCCAGGGAAGTGAGTCAGTAAGAAGGGAAGGCAATGTGTTAATTTTGGAAAACCAGCGTTGCCCAGTTAATGTATTCTGTGCCGTCATAAAAAATGAATGAAAAGTAAAAGGGTGTCGGGTTAACGAAGCCAACTGTCCCCCTTGCCGTGGGAATGAGAGCGGTTCTGGAATATCTCGAGATCGGTGTGGAAAGGTTTTGTATTTGTTTTTGTTTGTTTGCGTCGTCCTAACTGGGGGGGTGTTTTTTTTTTTTTGTTTATGTGTCCGCTTCTCGCTCTCTCAGCATTAATGCAGTCTGTGGCCTGAAGTTAGTGGAAGATACATGAGGCATGGGGTGGCAGTGTAGTACAATGGGTAAGGAGCTGGTCTTGTGACCTAAAGGTCCCAGGTTTGATTCCCGGGTGAGGCACTGCCCTTGGGCAAGGTACTGTATCAGTACATATCCAGCTGTGTAAATGAACGCAATGTAAATGCCGTGTTTGTGTAAGTTATGTAAGTCGCTCTGGATAAGAGCGTTTGCTGATTTCCTGTAATGTAATGTATAATAATGTAATGAAGCAAATAGACAAGCTGCAATTCAGTCTTCTCGTTAGATGCGTAAAATGATAAATGCAGTTACGATCAGAAATTTCTTAAGTGGATTTAGGAAACTGGTTTCTTATCAGTTTTTTTTTTGCGGAAAAAAACCCCCCAAAAATTGGTATTATGGGGGTCTTGTTTTTCTTTAGAAAGTTAACTGTACTGAAACAGTAAACATTAGCTTTGCCCTGTAGCAGTATCTATATGAATATGCTTTCAACATTTTTAATGTGAAATTTCTGTGTGTGTGTGCAAGGTTGAGGGGAGGTATCTGCAAAATCCAAGGTCGAGGTTACGTTCTCTAAGTCGTTCATCGGACCTCCCTGGGGGTGTCGGGACCCCCAGTTTGGGGATCTGGTGCGTTGGGCTAGAGGCGGGTCATAAATAAGCAGCCGCTCATTGGGTGGGTCCCCAGTTTCAGGGAAAAGACCCTGAAGGAGGCAGCCCTGAATTTGTCCTTTGTGTGTGTGTGTGTGTGTGTGTGAGTGTGTGTGAGAGTGTGTGTGTGTGTGTGCTCGTGTGCTCCCTGAGATGTGAGAGTGAAACATTCCCTACAACAAGTCTACTGGATCCGGCAGGCAAATATTATCCTGTCCTTCCGGCAACATCGACCAAACAGCCTGCTGATCTGTTTCCGCATTGCTGCAGTGCCTGTGTGTAAAATATGTTGCCATATATTTAGAAATATAGTTTAATATATTGGGGTAATGTATCTGAGTATGCAGAGGCACTTTTACAAAATACTTTCCAATAAGTGCTAACATATTTTTCATTTTGTTTAATATTATTCCGTTTTATTATAAGATACAGTAAAGACAATTAGTATCAGAATTCTAATACTTCTAATACTTAGTTTAAAAAATGAAAAAAAACTCCGGGTGGCCTGTATATCCCACTGACAGCAATGTGGTAATAATGATACGTTTTCAAATTTATTCTATCCAAATGACAATATATTGTACATTTCCAGTAAAGGTTTTGCATTTCAAGCATAATTCAGAGTTATATCTTCATATCTTTGGTATATGTGCTGCATATACAGTCAGAACGGGCAAAGAATAAGATTGTCAATATCAATAAAATGCAATAAAATTAGTATGAGTGTCAACATCAATAAGATTTTTTTTTTTAAATGTAATAGTATCAATATCAATAAAAAGAAGCAAAACGAGTAAAAATATCAATATCTGTAAAATAATATAAGAGCTGCTCTTTGTGCTTCTCGTTAAAGTTCCCTCCTAATGTCCCGGATCCGGCGGTCAAACGTCGTCCTCTCGAGCGCATAAAATTCTTCGCTTTGTTTCCGCGGTAAAAAAATGGTAAATGGATGGTAAAAGGACTGCATTTATATAGCGCTTTTATCCAAAGCGCTTTACAATTGATGCCTCTCATTCGCCAGAGCAGTTAGAGGTTAGGGGTTAGGTGTCTTGCTCAAGGACACTACGACATGCCCAGGCGGGGTTTGAACCGGCAACCCTCCGACTGCCAGACAAGCGCTCTTACCTCCTGAGCTATGTCGCCCCGATAAAAAATTAAAAAAACACGGATTCCGGGAGGATTTGCCTGGTCGAGTTTTAGCCCCTGACGCCGGTCGCCCGGGAGACAGCGCTCCGAGTCGGACGCGCAGGGTGACCGTCGCTGCGGCGACCGTTCCTCTGGGAGCGCGCGTTCGTCACGGCGGAGGGCTCGGCGTGCGGCGGGCGGGGAGTTTCGCCGCGCGTCCGTCGGCTACGACACGCGACTCGGGCGCGGCGCGCTCTGCGGAACACCGCGCAGAAATAAGGCGCTATAATGCGCCGTATTAAACTGTACTGTTACCATGGCGGCGTTGCGTTTGGACTCCCGCCCCACCCCCCCACCCCCCCACACCCCCCCCCCACCGGCAGCTGGCTGTTGTTGCCGTGTTCGCAGTACGTACTACTACTACTACGCTGATGCCGCTGTTCGATTTCACGGCTGAACGATTTTAACTGCTGCCGAGGACCAAGACAGAACCAGGTAGTAGGGGGGGGGGGGGGGGGTGGGGGGGGGTAGGCTCGCTATGAAATGAACACACAGTGACTTTCGGTTTGACTGAGGACACGGAATTCTGATACAGGCATCGTGTATTTCGGCAGGCAAAACCAGCCGCCCCAGTAAGACTTGCCTCTGGCTCCTTTTAAAAGGACAGAGAGAAAAGAGGGAAAGGAATCCGCTTCGTCCGCCACTTTTTTTTTTTTTTTCCTGTCTCCCTCGTGCGGGATTGGATTTCTCAGAGAAGCCGCGTGCGCCGCTGCGCACACCCCTGCTGTCTGCGCAGGTATCCAGGTAACGAGAAGGCGCAGACGGCCTCACTCTGCGCAGGCGGCTCCTGACACGGCGTCCGAGGGAGCGCGCTCAGCACAGACCCTGCGACGCGCGCGTCTTTATTCTCACGGCTCGCGTTTTAATAAGGGAATAAGCCGGAGGAAGCCGAACGTAACGAATGCCGGACCCCTCGGATGTCTGCCTCAAACGAAGCCTTTCATTTGCTACCTCAGTCAACCGTCCTCCATGAATAACACTGTCACATGCCCGTGCGACACCCCTGGGAGGGAGATTCGGGCAGTTCGGGAGCCCCCCCCTCCCCACCAACACAAAATTTAATGAATAGCTTCACCCTTCCCCCTCACAGGTTTCGGGCGAAGAACAATAAACTAAAACAACAGGCCAAAACAACAAAGACAAAATGAAGCGAAATTTAGCGACACCTTTTCAACTCGCCGCTCGTTAGCTGGCCAGCTTTTCAACGGTGGGTTTTCTTCCTTTTTGTGCTGAGGCAAACGAAACACAAAAACTCGCTCCTGGTCTCGGCCCCCCGAACTGTGCAGGGCAACACCACCTTTTACGCCCCTGGGCTGATTATTTAACGCAGCCCAGGTGCGTGCGCACCTTCCCGCCGGCCTGCGTCGCCGCGGCCAATCAGCTTCCCCGGTGGGCCGAGTGCTGCAAATCCCAAACAACAATGGCGGCGAAATTAAGAGGGGAGCGTTTGAGGCCAGTGAGACCGAACTTCATAAATATTACCGTGCCCTCGCACACAAATGAAATGTTTACAGAGAACCCGCTGTCTTCTTATGAATAAATATCAGTGGTTTCCCTGGGAACTTAACGTTTGATGTCTATATATAACTAAAGCATGAAAAAAGTTTTTTTTTTTAAAATAAATGTCAGCATGCTTTTGAACCCTAAGGGTGGTAATTATGGTAAATTAGGATCGATTAATGTGTATGTGTCCGAGCAAATACTCTCCGTAGGTTTCCGGTTTTTAAAGTTCCTACCTAGGCAATTTCTCCAAGAGGTGAGACCAGCTAAAAACCAGCTTGAGGCTCCGTCCTCTAAACGTAAAAAAGTGTATTTTAATGAACTCTGGTTTTTTTTTTTTGTTGCTCAGGTAGTGCTCATCCCAGGAGAGGTAGTCTGGGTAATGAGTCTCTGTGTAGAACAGGATCCCGCCTGTTTCCCGCGCAGTTTTACCCGCCTCATGCGAGTTGCTTGGCGGGTTTTTCCTTCTTTGTTCCGCGAGATTTTTATTTTCATTTTCTTACAGAACTGCGCTCGTCGCCTTGTTCTGATGTTCTGAGGAAGTCGGACTCCCATGGTCCAGTGAGAGGTTTCAGCTCTCCCAGTTGGCAACTTCCCGAGCAAAATGTCATTACTTTATAAGACAACTTTATGAGACAACGTGTGAATTAAGTGACCTTTTCTCAGGACCCACCTATGAGCAGTGATGGAAAAATGGCAAAGATGACAGAGAAATTTCATTTCAGAAAAATTTCTTCTCCTGTTTTTCTCTCGCAATTTAGGACGTGTGATTATGCTCAACACTCGGCGCAAGCTCGAAGCCAGGCATGTGCTTCCTTTTGAAGCGCGTTGTCTTGTTGCTGCTCTTCTGCCTCACAACACAGTGGACAGTCAGGTTCAGGCATAGAGGAGTCTGAGGAAGGGACACTGCAGCCTGAAATGCGAGTGATTGGCCTGCATGGAGTTTTAGCACAATTTTTTACTTTAAGTCTATTACATTACATTACACTTTGGACCCTTCTGTCCGAAGTGACGTACAATAAGTACATTCCGAAGATCTTTGGAACAGCTACAGAACGCAGGCCACTACAATTCTGATTAATTATCGGTTATTCATAGGCATGAACATCGTGTCTAGTTCACGTAGTAAGTATAGGTTATAAAGTCAGTAACGTTATGGCAAGTCATAAACTACAAGTGAGGCATGATCACTAGAGATGTGAGAGAGAGCTACAACATCAAGACGATAGTACAAGCGCGACACAAAAGTGCTGGATGAAGATACAAGTGTAACATGAAAGTGCTGAAAGATGAAGATACCAGGACATGAGTGATGTAAGACAGTGATCCGAGATCGGGAGTAACCCTGCGGAGGAGCAGAGTAGCATTAGTCAACCGTGTGTCTTCAGACCGCGGCGGGAGATGGGCAATGACTGAGTGGATCGTGGAGGAACGGGGAGTTCGTTCCACCACCGGGGAGCTGGGGTGGAGAAGCCCCATGGTCGGGACGAGCGGGAACCGTTCACCCAGGTGGCAGGAAGTGCAAGTCGGGCGAGCGGAGTGCAGAGTGGAGTGGTGATTGTATGTCCCTTTTCCAGCATACCAACTTACCTCCTTGAAAATGATCCCAAATATTGTGAGGTATTGAAATAACTGAGCCGAATCGATCTATGCCCTGAAATACCTGTTCAAACTACGATTCAATGACAATGTGAACTCCACATAACAGGCATTGCAATGCTTGACTCGGAAGGATGTCTCTGTTATGCTAAATCTAGCTTGCGACCTGCACATATTTTTACCCACTTGAAAGTGCGCTGAAGTGTGATTTGAATGGATTTCATTCCTTGTTCAAATATCTCCCGTCGCCAGTGTTCTGACATTCCCCCACATGTAGCACATTTCTCTCTGACTGGAATTAATTATCAAGTGCAGGTGAGAAGTAATGAAACCGTAATTAGCTTTCACCTGGGTGTGTGTGCGTGTGTGTGTGCCTGTGCATGTATGTGTGTGTGCCTGCGTGCATGTATGCATGCATGTGTGTGTGTCTGTGCACGTATGTGTACGTGTGTGTGTGTGCGTGCATGTGCATGCGTGTGGGCATGCGTGTGTGCGTGCTTGTGCATGTGTACATGTGCGTGCATGCATGTGTGCGCATGCATGTGTTTGTGGGCATGCATGTGTGTGTGCTTGTGTATGTGTGTTTGGGAATGCCTGTGTGTGTGTGCGTGTGTGCGTGCGTGTGTGAGTGAGGGCGTGTGTGCATGTGTGTGTTTGTGGGTGACATATGGCTGTTTATTCTGTTAATTGGCCTCTCTCCCTGTCTAAATGGATATTGATTCTTACAGGTTAATGCAGTGGCTGGGATTTTTTGGGATGTTTGGGGTATTATGAGGACTTCAGGACTGTTGGGGGTATTATGAGGACTTCAGGACTGTTGGGGATATTTAGAGGACTTTAGGACTTCTGGAGATGGCAGATATTGCAAATTGGGGGGGGGGGGGGGCACTTGCTGTTTTGCACCCTACGGGCCACACAGTACTACAGGAGAGCCAGTGACTATTCAACACCCAACAAGCCACACACAGAACTAAAGGAGAGCCAGCAACTTTTTTACACCCAATAAGCTACATAGTACTGCAGGAGAGCCAGTGACTATTTTACACCTTACAGTCCACACAGTACTACAGGAGAGCCAGTGACTATTTTACACCTTACAGTCCATACAGTACTACAGGAGAGCCAGTGACTATTTTACACCTTATAGTCCACACAGTACTACAGGAGAGCCAGTGACTATTTTACACCTTACAGTCCATACAGTACTACAGGAGAGCCAGTGACTATTTTACATATTACAGTCTACACAGTACTACAGGAGAGCCAGTGACTGTTTTACATATTACAGTCTACACAGTACTACAGGAGAGCCAGTGACTATTTTACACCTTACAGTCTACACAGTACTACAGGAGAGCCAGTGACTATTTTACACCTTACAGTCCACACAGAATTGCTCTCTCCTGGACCTAAGCAGTCGGGCAATTATGCTTCGATATTTCTGGAAAGCAGTTTTTCATGAGAAGGTTATAACCGTAATGGACTGCCTCACCTTTCACCTTTTGAGACCGTAAAATGCTCTATTCTGCACCGGCATGCATTTTACACGCTTGGTGAAATCGGGTCCGTAAAAAGGGAAATTTGCAGGAGTTCAGAAATGTGAGGCCTAAAATCACTGAATGAAATGGTGTATATGCATAGTGTGCTGGTTGTCCTGACAACCATAGGCTATTTATTTTTTATTTTTTGAAAAATTACTTCTGGTGCTCTGGCCATGCATTAAAAAAAACACATCACACATCATTTAAAAAATAATCAGGAGCCCAGCAGTTTCATACGGGGTTAGGAGACAACCGTGTCCCTGGTGAATTGTGGTTATTGCTGGTTATCTTCATTCAGGCGAGATAGGTGACTCTCATACCCGACCTTTCCATGACCTCAGTGTGCGTGTGTGTGTGAATGAGTGTGTGTGTGAGTGTGTATGAGTGTGGGTGTGTGTGTGAGTTCGATTTTCTCCCAAGTCCAAAGCCCTCCTCTACTGTACCTACTCCCTCACAGGGGTCGTGGGTGACATGATTGTGACATCATACATCATGGCCATGCCGTAGCCAATCATGTGAAAGGTCGATCACCTGGCACAGGCATAACGATGTAAACCTCATTGCTTCCCTGAACCTTACATGACTTCCCTCTCGGCAACTTGAACGTCCTTTGAGGACCTGAGTTTGTTTCTTCGTCTCAGTTTTTAATTTGGGCGAAAACAAGCGAACGCTGGGGAACGCAAGCTCAGCGCTTCATCCCTGGTTATGAAACCCTTTCTCGTTAGTCAACTTGTAGCTTCGTTCATTTAAATGACACAGTTCACACAAGGTACTGTAGCCCCATGTGCTTTACATATAATAAGCAAAAGAGCAATTATGGACAGCGGATTTCAGTCTGTAAGACAGAGTAAGAGAAGGGCGGCAGTGTAGTGTAATGGGTAAGGAGCTGGTCTTGTAACCTAAAGGTCGCAGGTTCGATTCCCGGGAAGGACACTGCCGTTGTACCCATTGAGCAAGGTGCTCAACCTGCATTGCCTCAGTTACACATCCAGCTTCATAAAATGGATGCAGTGTAAATGGCAGGTAGAAGTTGTGTAAGTCGCTCCGGATGAGTTTAATGAAATGTAAGAATTAAACGGTGATCTGGACGTACCAGTAGATAAATTTAGACTCAAAGTGTCGATGGCAGGTCGCTACAGGACCGCTAACAGTCCGTGGTGTGTTTGCTCGCCGGGTGTATTTTTTCCCGGTGTGAGCTGCTTTTGGCGCGTCTCCAAGTTCCCTTGCTGGCTGTGCAGAAAGGGGGGGGGGGGGGGGGGGGGGGGGGGGGTACCTTAAGCTATAAATCAAATGTCAGGTGTGCCAGTCAGGCTGAGCTGCGTCAGGACTGTATGATGGATGGCAGGCTGGAAGGCTTCTGGAGGGGGTCTGGAGCCGGCTGCTGAACACCGTGCAGGACTCGCTGAACATTAGCGCCGCGCTAAAGCAGCTGAACACCGTGCAGGACTCGCTGAACATTAGCGCCGCGCTAAAGCAGCTGAACACCGCGCTGGACTCACTGAACACTGTGCTAAACCAGCTGAACACTGGCGCTGCACTGAACCAGCTGAACACTGGCGCTGCACTGAACCAGCTGAACACTGGCGCTGCACTGAACCAGCTGAACACTGGCGCTGCACTGAACCAGCTGAACACTGGCGCTGCACTGAACCAGCTGAACACTGGCGCTGCACTGAACCAGCTGAACACTGGCACTGCGCTGAACCAGCTGAACACTGGCGCTGCACTGAACCAGCTGAACACTGGCGCTGCACTGAACAAGCTGAACACTGGCGCTGCACTGAACCAGCTGAACACTGGCGCTGCACTGAACCAGCTGAACACTGGCGCTGCACTGAACAAGCTGAACACTGGCGCTGCACTGAACCAGCTGAACACTGGCACTGCGCTGAACCAGCTGAACACTGGCGCTGCACTGAACCAGCTGAACACTGGCGCTGCACTAAACCAGCTGAACACTGGCGCTGCACTGAACCAGCTGAACACTGGCACTGCGCTGAACCAGCTGAACACTGGCGCTGCACTGAACCAGCTGAACACTGGCGCTGCACTGAACCAGCTGAACACCGGCGCTGCACTAAACCAGCTGAACACCGGCGCTGCACTGAACCAGCTGAACACTGGGTCTGCACTAAACCAGCTGAACACTGGCGCTGCACTAAACCAGCTGAACACTGGGTCTGCACTAAACCAGCTGAACACTGGCGCTGCACCGAACCAGCTGAACACTGGCACTGCGCTGAAAACCAGCTGAACACTGGCACTGCGCTGAACCAGCTGAACACTGGCGCTGCACTGAAACCAGCTGAACACTGGCACTGCGCTGAACCAGCTGAAACACTGGCGCTGCACTAAACCAGCTGAACACTGGGTCTGCACTAAACCAGCTGAACACTGGCGCTGCACTGAACCAGCTGAACACTGGCGCTCTGCACTGAACCAGCTGAACACTGGGTCTGCACTAAACCAGCTGAACACTGGCGCTGCACTAAACCAGCTGAACACTGGCTCTGCACTGAACCAGCTGAACACTGGCACTGCGCTGAACCAGCTGAACACTGGCGCTGCACTAAACCAGCTGAACACTGGCTCTGCACTAAACCAGCTGAACACTGGCTCTGCGCTAAACCAGCTGAACACTGGCTCTGCACTAAACCAGCTGAACACTGGCTCTGCACTAAACCAGCTGAACACTGGCACTGCACTAAACCAGCTGAACACTGGCTCTGCACTGAACCAGCTGAACACTGGCGCTGCACTAAACCAGCTGAACACTGGGTCTGCACTAAACCAGCTGAACACTGGCGCTGCACTGAACCAGCTGAACACTGGCACTGCGCTGAACCAGCTGAACACTGGCACTGCGCTGAACCAGCTGAACACTGGCACTGCGCTGAACCAGCTGAACACTGGCGCTGCACTAAACCAGCTGAACACTGGCACTGCGCTAAACCAGCTGAACACTGGCGCTGCGCTAAACCAGCTGAACACTGGGTCTGCACTAAACCAGCTGAACACTGGCTCTGCACTAAACCAGCTGAACACTGGGTCTGCACTGAACCAGCTGAACACTGGGTCTGCACTGAACCAGCTGAACACTGGCGCTGCACTGAACCAGCTGAACACTGGCGCTGCACTGAACCAGCTGAACACTGGCGCTGCACTGAACCAGCTGAACACTGGCACTGCGCTGAACCAGCTGAACACTGGCACTGCGCTGAACCAGCTGAACACTGGCGCTGCACTAAACCAGCTGAGCACTGGCACTGCGCTGAACCAGCTGAACACTGGCGCTGCACTAAACCAGCTGAACACTGGGTCTGCACTAAACCAGCTGAACACTGGCGCTGCACTAAACCAGCTGAACACTGGCGCTGCACTGAACCAGCTGAACACTGGGTCTGCACTAAACCAGCTGAACACTGGCGCTGCACTAAACCAGCTGAACACTGGCGCTGCACTGAACCAGCTGAACACTGGCACTGCGCTGAACCAGCTGAACACTGGCGCTGCACTAAACCAGCTGAACACTGGCACTGCGCTAAACCAGCTGAACACTGGCGCTGCGCTAAACCAGCTGAACACTGGCGCTGCACTAAACCAGCTGAACACTGGCTCTGCACTAAACCAGCTGAACACTGGCGCTGCACTAAACCAGCTGAACACTGGCGCTGCACTGAACCAGCTGAACACTGGGTCTGCACTAAACCAGCTGAACACTGGCGCTGCACTAAACCAGCTGAACACTGGGTCTGCACTAAACCAGCTGAACACTGGCGCTGCACTGAACCAGCTGAACACTGGCACTGCGCTGAACCAGCTGAACACTGGCACTGCGCTGAACCAGCTGAACACTGGCGCTGCACTAAACCAGCTGAACACTGGCACTGCGCTAAACCAGCTGAACACTGGCGCTGCGCTAAACCAGCTGAACACTGGGTCTGCACTAAACCAGCTGAACACTGGCTCTGCACTAAACCAGCTGAACACTGGCGCTGCACTGAACCAGCTGAACACTGGGTCTGCACTAAACCAGCTGAACACTGGCGCTGCACTAAACCAGCTGAACACTGGCGCTGCACTGAACCAGCTGAACACTGGCACTGCGCTGAACCAGCTGAACACTGGCACTGCGCTGAACCAGCTGAACACTGGCGCTGCACTAAACCAGCTGAACACTGGCACTGCGCTAAACCAGCTGAACACTGGCGCTGCACTAAACCAGCTGAACACTGGCACTGCACTAAACCAGCTGAACACTGGCGCTGCACTAAACCAGCTGAACACTGGCGCTGCACTAAACCAGCTGAACACTGGCTCTGCACTGAACCAGCTGAACACCGCGCTGAACCAGCTGAACACTGGCTCTGCACTAAACTAGCTGAACACTGGCACTGCACTAAACCAGCTGAACACTGGCGCTGCACTAAACCAGCTGAACACTGGCACTGCGCTAAACCAGCTGAACACTGGCTCTGCACTAAACCAGCTGAACACTGGCTCTGCACTGAACCAGCTGAACACTGGCACCCACTTTGATCTGCTCTTTTTTTTCAGGGGGGGGGCACTGGGCCTCATTCACAAAAATTTTCTTAAATTATTCTTACTTTTGTTCTTAAAAAAACGTTCCTGCGAAAATCCGGTTTGGGATTCATGACACGGGCAGGCGTTTCTGTGCGTATCCCAGGCGTATGAGATGAAGAATTCTGGCTGTTTGCTAATTTTATGCACAGTCCTGTTCATGTGATTAGCATAAGGAAACAGACATGAACAAATACAGATAAGAAAAAAAAATGATGAATGCCAAAATGTTCTTGGTAACGTTCTTACACGCAGTTTACAATCAAATGTGATCGTACGCACGTTTTGTGAATGAGGCCCAGTGAGTGTAATAGGAAAAGTATGTAAAAATTGGAAAAAGTGCTAATTTTTTTTTTTTTTTTAAGAAACTATTAGTAAAAAAATAAAGGCACACACAATCCTCCGCCAGAGTGAGGCCTGTTGTGAATTCTTCCTTCCCGTCCCGTCCTATTCTCGAAGGCCCGTTCCCGTCAACACATCACATCTGTTCAGTCAGAGCAAATGGGACTTGAAGTCCCGTCGGTTTGCTGAACAAAAGTAAAAATGTATTTTTAAAATATTTTTTCTTCAAAAAAAAAAAAAAAAAAAAACTTGCGCTCAGTTTCCCCTACTCGCCATACTCTGACAGTTAGCTCATGGCATCAAACCCCCAACCCCCAACCCCTAAAACCCCAAACCCCCAATCCCCATCCCGGCTTCTGCTGTTTCAGTTCCCATTAAAACACGTTCCTCTGCTATGCTAATCTTTCCGAACGTTTTTTGTGTGTGTGTGTGTGCGTGTCTGTGTGTGCGTGCGTGTGTGTGAGCGTGTGTGTGTGTGTCTCTGTCTGTGTCTGTGTGTGCATGTATCTGTGTGTGCGTGAATGTATTTGTGTGTGTGTGTGTGTGTGTGTGTGTGTGTGTGCATGTGTATGTGTGCGCATATATCTGTGTTTGTGTGTGCGCGTGTGTATTTGTTTGTCTGTTTCTATGTGCGTGTCTGTGTGCGCGCGCGGTCTGTGTGTGCGTGTGTTTCTGTGTGTGCGTGTGTGTGCGTGTGTTTCTGTGTGTGTCTGTGTGTGTGCTTCTGTGTGTGTCTGTGTGTGCGTGTGTGTATATTCTACAGATAAAAGATGGCACAAAATGCTGGTTTATGTACCCCTGCAGGCAAGGATATAATAAGAATCCATTATTTCTACCATTTCCAGAAGTTTCTCTCAACTGCCTTTCCTGGGGGGTTCAGGAATAATTTTGCGCCCCCCCCCATTCCACCCCCCTCCTTCCCAATTGGCTTTGGGATTTGCCGTTTCCTCAAGGATAACAAATAGCGCTACAGAGCCATTGCGTAAATGCACTTGCAGTTGCATTTACGAATTTTGACCTATTTTTTCCTTCTTTGACCTATTCATTATTTGAGTCAATAAGGCTGCCATCTTAGTTCAGAGGGGCACAGATGAATTGTGTCTGAACACCGCTGTTTTAGTTTGTATGTTCACCCATATGTTGTGCAGTGCTGCAATATCTTTGACTGATATTTTATTTTTATTTCAACACATCATGTCTAATAAGGGATAGCAGAGGCATTGCTGTCATAATTATACCCATGAAAAGCCTTTTTCTCACTCACTACAGGCATAGGTAAGATGTGTTCTGGAAACCTCCGTGTGTGTGTGTGTGTGTTGGGGGGGGGGGGGATTTGGGAGTAAAGATGGAGTGATGGACACGTGACACATCTCACTGCCATGCAGTCATGCTAACTGTCATGTCCGTAAACGGCTTATGAGCTTGCTTAAACTACTTAGTTTTATTTTCCATAAGTCCATCAATGCCCCTTTATTAAGCCAAATGCTACTTGTTTCTAAGCATCACACGGTACAGTATGTGTTAGTAATGGGAGTTAAGTTTTCCTGTGGGAAGTGAATATGTGGAGTGACAGGTCAGCGTGTTACGGGTTGTGTGCTGCGTGTGGAACGTGCCACGCCCGCTCTGGAGCCTGTGCTGTCCCGCGCCGCCTCGCCTCGCCGACGGAACATGGCCGACGTTGCGCTTCTGTCGCCGGATTTCTCAAGTTTTCAGATCCTGTCAGCACCTTTTTTTATCGCTCTTATTCCCCCCCCCCCCTTTAGAAATGTGCCGATCTGTGACTCGTACTGCTTTCCAGCGCCAGCTGGGGAATCGCAGTGCTTGTCCTGCGGGTCTTTGGGGGAAAGGAACGTCGGTGCGAAACCGTGCTCAGCACTGCTCGGCCTCGTGTGAACTGCGTCACGTGGGAAGACTGACAGACACGCAACATTCCATCACATCCAGAACGGTTATTAATCTCAGCGCATGTTTCCTGGTAAAATGTAAGATAAATAAGTTAATGAAATAAAAGGCTTGGAAGGGTCGCCGCCTAGAAGCCAAGTACCTCCAGCCTTGACTTGATAGAATTTAGACGTGCTCATATAGTGCATAATGACATCAAGAACTACTTGTATGTAATGCTATCAAAAGACTTACAGATTTTTGAACTGCTCATGCATAATGATGTCACAAGGCTCACAGATTTTTGAACTGCTCATGCATAATGATGTCACAAAGCTCACAGATTTTAGAACTGCTCATACATTGTGATGTCACAATGCAAGTGAACTGGACGGTCGACTCTTCATTACTGGAGGTTCAGCTTTAGTGTAGCTGACTTCAGGATTTTAGAATTGCTTATATGTAATGATGTCACAATATATAACATAGACTATTATGTGATGTGTGTACTGAGAATTCTTGATGCCATTCTGTGTCTTAAATCAAGTGACAAATCAAGGACCCGTGTAGGAGGTCTGAAGAGCAAAATTTAGGAATATTGCTTTTTCACGAGAGCATTTTTACAACCGTTATTTTTTTAATGTTACAGCCAAACAAGATATTGCACTCTGAGTACGACCAGTTTAACTCAAGCATACCACCATCAGTCACCGATGATCAATGAAAAACAAACTGACACCAAAAGTGCTTGTCAGGATTTGTTTAGTAAAAAACATATGTACGGTAATTGATGTGGTTTTTTCCCCCGGTGCCATGCATGTTAAAGTGATTAATTGCTCTGAGTTTTATTAATTTGTCTGGGAGTTGGGAGGCCCCTGTTCCACTGCTCGCTGTGAGAGCAGAATACCACAGGCAAGGACACCCACAGCCCCCCCCAGTCCCACAGAATACCACAGGCAAGGACACCCTCGGTCCACCCTGCGCCCCCCCCCCCCCCCCCCCCCCCCCCCCCCCCCCCGAGTCCTGTAACCATGCCACCAGCTACAAACGCCCTCCACCCCCCCCCCCCCCCCCCCGTGCACATAACTCACTGTCCTGCTGAGGCTAGCGCAGGCTAGCGCGCTGCGTAATTGTGTTTTAAACGGCCCCATTCCTACCGCACCGCTGTGCCCTTGCAGCCCAGCGCTGTCGCCCGGGTCCCCAGGAAAGGTCCCCCGGCCATGAGGTGCGCTGTCCAGCATCGAATAGTCTGTGATCGCTGAGCCAGGCCGGTGAAGGACAACTTACCCTGATAACTGACCCACACGGGATAACTTGCATGGGGCTTTCACAGAATAACCTGCATGGGGCTTTCACAGAATCACCTGCATGGGGCTTTCACAGAATTAACCTGCATGGGGCTTTCACAGAATAACTTGCATGGGGCTTTCACAGAATCACCTGCATGGGGCTTTCACAGAATAACTTGCATGGGGCTTTCACAGAATTAACCTGCATGGGGCTTTCACAGAATCGCCTGCATGGGGCTTTCACAGAATAACCTGCATGGGGCTTTCACAGAATCAACTGAATGAAGCTTTCACAAAATCGCCTGCATGGAGCTTTCACTGAATCAGCTGTGTGGGACTTTCACAGAATCACTTGCATGGGGCTTTCACAGAATAACCTGAATGAAGCTTTCACAAAATCGCCTACACACAGCTTTCACAGAATTACCTGCATGGAGCTTTCACAGAATAACCTGAATGAAGCTTTCACAAAATCACCTGCATGAGCCTCACAGTATTACCTGCATGGGGCTTTCACAGAATAACCTGCATGGGGCTTTCACAGAATAACTAAAGAAGTGTTTATAAATGTCTGCTTTAGATACTGTGAGAGACATTGCTGGTTCTGTCTGTCACTGATGTGGTTTATCATCATGTGGGAAATAATATTTTTCAGTATTTCTCGTAAAAAAATTTTTAACTTTTCCTGATAAGCTGCATTGTGGTTAGATTGAATCTGTCTCTGTGTGTAGTTTAGAGATTAGGTTTTAGGTCTCATCAGCTCTATAAAAATAAGTTTGTAGAGCCACCTTAAAATCTGAATCAGGGGTAACTCTGCTTACCAAAGGCATCCACACAAACAAGTCCAGTAACATGATTAAGTAACATTTACTGAATTAAACTCACAATGACTAACCTCTGACTGTAGTTGTGCATGTTGAACACATTCTGCCAGGTGTGTTAATGCGCATATATCTAAAAACCAGAGTGGTTGGAGAAAATCATTTCTGAACACCATGCGCACATCCATGTCTAACAGAGAAATAATAGAGTAATTTATTATAGAAATAAAGTGCTGCTCATGTCTTTTCAGGAGTTGGCGGATGCCATATCGCGCCTGGTGATGGAGAAGTACCTGGAGCTGGCAGAGAGCTGCACCCACCTGTGTGCCCGACAGAAGGCGCTGGCGGGAATCGTGATGACCAGAGGTGCGGGGAAGTCTGTTGACCTTTACATATATATATGTGTGTACTTTTCTGTGCTCTGTTGATCTTGCCTGGTGTAATTGAGCCTAAAATGACCAGAAGGCGGCGTTTGCACTTTTAGAGAGTATTTCATTGGTTCCAATACACCAAACAAAATCAATAAAGCTTAGAAAAGTATTTGAATCCAAAACAAATACGTATTTGACCCAGGTCTGATATATATATATGCAAAATGAATTATTTACCAAACACAACACACAGAAGAGGACTGACTAGTACACCACTGTGCACCCTCATATAGTATCATATAATATTGAAAGAGTATGAAGGGTGATTATAAGTACTTCAAATGCTTATTTATGAAAAGGGAAAACACTCCAGTGTCCATTTTAGTAAATGAAAAGTTTACGACATCCTTTTTTTGTCTTTTTTTTTTGAATGAATACAGGACTTTGGGACGGGCCCAGCTTTCTGGCCTAGTAAACGACCATTCCAGAGTTGGGCTGCTTTTGATTTCTTTTCAATAGCAATGTGAATGGCGCCAGTAAAGGTCCTTGAGCTCGAACTGTGATTTGTGTTCTTTGATACTTTGATAGTTTTTACTCCTCTGACACTCCTACCTTGTGCCTTCAGTGAAACCCCATCTTGTTTACATTAACTGGTTTGTTTGTAAAAAAAAAAATATATTTTTTTTTTTTCTAATCCTTGGGGTTCCAGACACGAGCTCTCGAACAGAAATGTTTTTGTGGCGAACGAACAGACAAGGGAAGGGGACAGAGGGCGCCTTGTCCCCCTTTCGGAAGATCTGTTGGGTGTTACTGGCACCAGGGTGTCCCCAGAATCTTAATTTGAGGCGACTCTGAGCCAGAGGACTCACCCCTAAATCAAAGACCATAGAGCATACTTAACATCAGGCTCTCTCTTTATGCATGTGTTTATGTATTTTTAAAAAAGGTGTTATGTTCAAATGGATTTCCCCCTTAAGATTTTAGAAAAGTCGCATTTGTGTTGCACTCTTTAAAGGTGCACACTTAAAACATTCTTCCCCTTTCCAAGTGAACTAAAATGATTAATGTGTCTGTCCTTCTTTACATCGTCTTTCGAGACAGCCATTTTGAACCGAGTGAGAGAGATGCGATATTGCGGCAGTAATCGTTTCTGTGTTTTAGGGTGACGTTTGTAGTTTAGTATAATGCTGCTCTTTATTGTGTTTTTTGTTGACAGTGTTCACCAGGGTGGTTAAGTTGCATATGAGGTTATCTCCAGAGCCAGGGACAGATGAATCTTTATAAATTGGGAGTGAAAATATGTGAATGAGAAGTCATCAGATAATGAACGAGAAAAGGCACAAGTCCACTGCTGCTATATAGGATCCCACTGAGCCAAGTGAAAATGCCTAGAAAATGTTGATTTCCAGCTAACAAATTTATGATTAGAATATTTCTAGTGTCAAGCCACAGAGATTTTTTTTAAGTGTGTGTGCTGGTTTGTCTGTACATGTGTGTGTGCGAGCATGCACTTATGTGCGTGTGTGTGTGTGTGCATGCATGTGTGTGCACCTGTGTGTGTGTGTATTTGTGTGTGTGCATGTGCACCTGTGAGTGAGTGTGTGTGTATTTGTGTGTGTGTGTGTGTGTGTTTGCGTGTGTGCATGCCTGTGTGTGTGTCTGTTTCCGTGTGTGCGTGCCTGTGTGTGTGCATGTGCACTTGTGTGTGTGTGTGACAGAGAGAACCTGGGGTATTTTAAGGGATACTCCTTTGACCATTCCTCAGCATACCCATCATTACTGTATTTGCTCTCAGTCAGAAAGACGACACGCACTAGTGCCTGCAGAGCCGTGTAGAAGATAAGTTCTGCTGCTGCGCAGTGTGTACCCCTGAATGAAACCACTGACCCCTGTCTTCTGAAGATAAAGAGATTTTTCATCATCATAGAAGAGAGTACAACCAAGTGTGCTGGGGAGGTCTATCGCAAAAGTATACTTCATTCTGTCAAAAAAAAAAACCCTGATCAAGCACTTCCTTAATGCTGTTTGGAACTTTGGAACTTTGGAACACCCTAAAAACAAAAGCTAGCGTGTGACAGATGTGGCACTTATATTTGTTTTTTTTTTTTTTTTGTTTTTTTGCTGTGCTCACACCAAAAAATTGTAACGGAGGCATGAAGCTTGACCCTACCAAATATATGGAGCGGCGATTCAAACGTAGTCCTGAACTCCCCTGTACATGCAGCCAATCACATGGTCCGCTAAGGTTACCGAAAAAAAACGTGTTTCATTTCTTCCGTAATATTATGCTGAAACAGCTTTTAACACAATGCAGGTTTGGCTGAATGCCATTTGCGGTTTTTTTATTCTCCATTGTCCATAAATGTTTTAATTTCAGTGACCAGGCTTCCACGTTTTCAGCAGTAAGGACTTTGCTGACGTTGGCTGTGGGTCTGCAAATTAATCAGTAAAGGCTGTACGCTCTTTCAAAAGGAATCTTTTTGTCCAGGCACATTACAAAAAAAAAAAAAAGGAATGAAAGCATTGAAAGTCTGAAAAACGAATCTAATTAAAAGTCTAAAGTAATATGGAAATAGTCATTCTTTGGAACATGAATGTCTGGAAAAAGGCAGCAAACACAGGGCCACAGGATAGGGTTGGAATCCCCTCTTCCAGATAATTTTTCTGCCTGGTTTCTTATGACCTAGTGGGCTACGGGTAGCCTTGTTGCTGGCTATGGTTAGCTTTGTTGCTGGCAACAGCTAGCCTTGTTGCTGGCAACAGCTAGCCTTTTAGCTGGCTACAGTTAGCTTTATTGTTGGCTACGGCTAGCCTTGTTGCTGGCTATTGCTAGCTTTGCTGCTGGCTATGGCTAGCCGTGTTGCTGGCTATGGCTAGCCTTGTTGATGGCTACGGCTAGCTTTGTTGATAGCTACGCCTAGCCTTGTTGATCTGTTAAAGTGTGATATGTGACGTTATTTAATGATTATTTATCAGGTGGCAGTTTCAGTGTTTTAATTAATTAATTTTTATTTAGGTTTGGACATCAGACAAGCTCAGGTTGTGGCGCTCTCGACCGGCACCAAATGCATCAACGGCGAGTACATGAGCGGCCAGGGGCTGGTGGTGAACGATAGCCACGCGGAAATCATCGCCAGGAGGGCGCTGCTTCGGTTCTTATACACGCAGCTGGAGCAGCTTCTGAGGTAACGTCCGCGCACTTTTTTTTTTTTTTTTTTAAATTGAGGTTTAATGTAATACAAATCATAATTTCCTGATATTTAATTTACTTATGTAAATTACTTGTATGTTTATTTTACTTAATGTCTTGAATCTCGATGAGCACTTTGCTCAAAGCACTTAGTAATAAAATATTAGTTTTTTTTTTTTTTTTTTAGATTTTATTAGATTTCAAATTTGGAACCAAAACATCAGGTTATTGTTTAGGCAGGAAACATTCATTGATCACACGATCACCAGGTGCCTTATGACAGTTTGGGCTCAGTCCATTTGTAATGCCAGTTGAAAATGTGCTCCATAGTAGCAGAACTGCTATATAGGAAATATAACGTATAACAAATTGTTAATGCATTGCAATGCAATCCAACATTAACAAGCACATAATTATTTTACTTAATTCCAAATCATGGAGATGACTCTGTAAATCCGCCATTTTACTGTTAAAGTAAATATATATATATATATTCCAACAATTTTGCCAGAATGCGTCTGAGTCTGACCACCTAACTTGATGTCAAATAATTCCCATGACCAGCTGTTCACTTTCAGCTGTTTCCACGATGCAAATGCGACTGCATTATTATGGCAGCCCAATACGACCGTTTTTAATATAATATTAAACATACCTTATTTCTCCAGCAGCACAGAATCATCTCAGCTTAGTCATTCTAAACTGCAAACAAACCTTTTCGAGGCAGATAACTCACAAAAGCAATGATTCATTGTTTAAGTAGGTTACATCGTGATTCGAAATAAATTGTCTTAATTCTCTGCAAATAGTCAACAGACGACATGTTCGCGGGTAGGAAAGACACCTGTGATTCGTCACCTGTTTTATATTTTAACTTAGTTTATTTTTCTTTCTTTCCGTTTTGTTCCTGAAGTAAAGAAGAAGACGAGCGGCAGCGCTCGATCTTCATCCGGCAGAAAGAGGCTGGATGCCGGCTGAGAGACGGCGTCTTGTTTCACATGTACATCAGCACGTCGCCCTGTGGAGACGCGCGGCTCAACTGTCCCTACGAAGTCCCCGCCGACCGTAAGACAAGCCGCCAATCTCGCGCCGAGTGCGCGGGTTTCCATTCACGCGCTGAACACTGCGCTAAGCTCTATCGCTTCCGTGATGAGAACGTACAATTTTTCCATTTGACAAGTGAATAACATTTGGTATTAAATGCGCGACGATTTGTCATCTTTTCCTGTAATTTAAAAGGATTATTCATCCTTGTTATGTCTGATTTTTTATATTTTAATGATAGGTGTTCAGGGCTGTCAGCCTACATTAAAATATTGAATACCGTCAATTTTGAAGAAACCTTTCAATTTTATCGGCAGCTTCCCGCCAAAGGTGCCACTTTAACTCTGTCAATTAAATTTTTTTTAAATTATCTTGTTAGGTCTGATGTTCTTGGTTAGAACTGCAGTAATTTTGTCTTTCGATGTCTGCCAAATGTCTTGTAGTAACAGGTAATTATGTTTTGCTAATGTCAGGACAGTGCCATGTCATTTTGCTGATGGCTCAGTTTCTTTTTTTTTTTTTAAATTTCTTGGTGGAATAAAGAAAGGGTTTTTTTTGCCTTAATTTCGTTAGTCAAACCTTTTTCCAATTTTTTGACATTCAGCTTTTAAAGATAAGAAAATTGGCTTTTGCCTTTCTGTCCTGTAATGCCTAGTTGCTTTCTCCCAAGTCTTTAAAAAAAGGAACACTTGGAGCTTAATTCTGTCCCACCTGCACCAGCATAACTACCAGCAGACATCGCCGTAGCAACCTGGGAGGAAAACGTGGTCATAATTCCATTGCTAATTATTTGCAGTATTCTATGCGCTTGCTAGTATATTTGGGGTCCAGTACAGTATATTTGGGGCCCATTACAGTATATTTGGGGTCCAGTACAGTATATTTGGGGCCCAGTACAGTATATTTGGGGCCCAGTACAGTATATGTGGGGTCCAGTACAGCATATTTGGGGCCCAGTACAGTATATTTGGGGCCCAGTACAGCATATTTGGGGCCCAGTACAGTATATTTGGGGCCAGTACAGTATATTTGGGGGTCCAGTACAGTATATTTGGGGCCAGTACAGTATATTTGGGGCCCTCAGTACAGTATATGGGGCCATAGTTACAGTATATTTGTGGCCCAGTACAGTATATGGAAAGTGGCCCAGTACCTTGATATTGTGCTGGAGTATAGACAGCATATTTGGGGCCCAGTACAGTATATTTGGGGCCCAGTACAGCATATTTGGGGCCCAGTACAGTGTTTTTTCTGGGGGCTCAGAATTCCGGGCTCCTCCTCTGGCAGCAGAACTGAGGGATACATATTTTAAAATAATTACTGATCATTTGTGTCATCATTTTGTAGCAATGTTGATTCAATGTGTTTGCGTTCTGTAATTGCACCTGGTAAATGGACTGCATTTATATAGCGCTTTTATCCAAAGCGCTTTACAATTGATGCCTCTCATTCGTACAGGTGCTCAAATGTACCTACACACGAACAGGAACTTACAAGCTGAATGTGAAAGAGCAAGTGCTTAAAAAAGCATCTTTAAAATGAGGTTTGATATGTTGCTCAGTATTACCGAGTCAGACAACACTGTTAGTTGTCCCGAGGCACTCTTCCTTCTCCAAAATATTCTGCCACTGGATTATCTTCTTAGAAAAATAAGCACTCTAGTGCTCCTAGTAATAGCTTCAGTTCGAATGGAGCTCTGGTATTTGGCATTTGAAAGTGAACTTTTGTGACCAGCAGTCACCACAGATTTGCCAAAATCCACCAGAAGCGTATACATTAAGGACAGACGCTGTAAAAGTATAAGCTTTACTGTAGCGTACCGTATATTCAAACTTTTACAGTAAAACACTCCTTACTGTAAATGTACTTTTGTAGCGTATAAACTGCTGTCATTAGTCCACTCACTCGCTCAGTGCTGGCACAAGCTCAGACATTCTGTGGTGAGGCAGGGCTTGATAAATCCGCCAAATCCGCCAGGACTGGGAAAACTAAGGGTTGCCAGTGCCACTTTAAGGTTGGCGAGAGCATGTGCGTGAGACTCAGATGGGCGTGCCCCTTGCCTTTGCTCCGCCCCCCCCCCCCCCCTCCAGCGTACCGAGCCCAGCGATTCGCCAGGCGGCTCCACCGCCGGCTGCGGACCAAGATAGAGTCGGGGGAGGGCACGCTCCCCGTGCGCGCCCAGGCGCCCGCCCAGGCCTGGGACGCCGTCCTGCAGGGGGAGCAGCTCGTCACCATGTCCTGCACCGACAAGATCGCGCGGTAAGACCATAGACCCATTGACTCATAGACCCAAATATCAACCCCCCTCCCCCCCCCCCGCACATTGTCCCGGGTACTGGAGGGGGGAGGGTGGCCCAGTGGTTTGTGAACTTGTGGTAAATCTTATTGAGCCCAGCCATGCACACAGAGTGGGCGTGACAGGACAAGCTGTCGTTTTACTGCGGACAAGAAGGGGGGGGGGGGGGGGTGGGGGGGTGGGGGGGACATTTCAAACGTCACACTAATCACAACTGGAATTCCAACTTTTTAATGATTAAATTAAGACAGTGCTATTATTGTTCCATGCCCCTCAAAGATATAATAGCCTTGCTCTGTAAGCATACAGGTAGCCAAAGTCTGCTCGCCTGAAATGTTTACTCACCTGAAATGTCTACTCAATGTCCACTCACATTTGAAATTAGAATGTGCCTTTTGCAAAAGCTAAATCTGTCTGAAGGCTGATGTAATAAAAAAAAATTAATTTTTTAAAAGTGAAAATAATTTTTAAATCCGTGTTTAACGTGCAGTGTAAAGACAGCTTTAGCCTAAATCCTGGTGCATTTTTAACTCCAAACAGAGCGACCATTTTTTAGTCCAGCCCCACTCAGTTTGGGAACAGAGCTCTTGACATTTCGGTGATGAAAATGAAGCTGGATATATATTGATTTAAGGTTTAACTTTATTAAAGGGCTTTCCTTTTTTATTAAAGAGTGGTCAGAGTGGATCCCAGTTTAAATATTGTGCTGCTGTGAGAGAGATTAGAATAAGATGCAAAGGTCACCTGATATTTGCTGTAGGTGGACGTGGTCCTTGCCCAGAGCCCAGACCAGGAGGGCGTGCTGTCCTCTGCAGGTTTGGTCAGGTGATGGGTGACTGCGCTGTTCAGTCACGTATTGATTAGTCACTGTGCGGAGGAGCTCAGGAGCGGTTCATTAATTTGATTGTTCACAGCTTCTCCCGTTTGTTTTAAGTTCTCATAAGTTGCTCAGCTAACAAATGAAACGAATGAATAAGTCATTAATTAAAGGTGGATTTATGGACGGATGAATAGCTCAGTGGTATGGTCGTTATTGTTTTTTTTGTGTGAACAGTCTTTAGTATGGCATTCTTTGTCTCCTCGTTTGCTTTCCAGTAAAGCTGATCGTAAAGAGTTTTAAAGAAGGCGAATGGCCTGCCGCAGGCTTGGTCTGTATCATAAAATAAGATCGGCCATTTTGTGATGGAAACGTTGCAGGAGAGCGGGGCCTTCAGACTCCAGAACGGTCTTATTTCAACGAGAGCTTCATCTTCCGAGCCAATACTTTTATACAGCCTTTCATTTCAAACCCACTATCTATAAGAAGCACTCTTAATACCCACTGTGTCATAAGGCCGAAGTGAATTAAAATGATACTGAATCCTATTGTCTTCAGACTGTGGGGAATGTGATTTGTTAAGATTAATTTTAAGCCCTTTAGCTCTTTCGAATTGATATGAATCATTAATATCGAGATTAGTCATTAATGGGGTTGATAAATTATGAATATTAATAATACTTATTTCAGAAACAGTCTTTGATTGACGGATGGATGGATAGAATTTCCTCTGGCCTCTATATGAGCCAAGGCTGGAGCCGCCACCTCTTAAAGCCATTCATTATGGCCGCAGAAATATGCGGAAATTGGTCTGGTAAATTCCGCACTGATACCAGAACGTGTGTTTTATGGTGAGTGTGGGGTCAATGCATTTACCAGCGCTTCTGGTCAGGTAATAGAAGCAGTGGTCTTCGCGCTGTTCCAGTCCAACTGGATGTCCTCTAGACTATATTCCCAATTCTCATCATTATGTTATGTTATCATTACTTATGTTCTTATAAAATGGTACTTCTCTTGCTACTACTATTACTGGGAATGGTCCAAATAATGATGATGATGGTGGTGATGATGATGATGATGTTTATAATGGTAGTGATGATAATGATGATGATGTTGATAGTGATGACGATGAAGGTGATGATCATAGTGATGATGATGTTTATGATGATAGTGATGATAATGAAGATGGTGATGATGTTGATGTTAGTGATGATAGTGATGATGATGAAGGTAATTATGATGAAGATGGTGATTATGATGATGATGATAGAGATGATGATGGTAGTGATGATGATGGTGATGATGAAGACGGTGGTGATGATGTTAGTGATGATGATGACGATGAAGATGGTGATGATGAAGATGGTCATTATGATGATGATGATGGCTGTCGCCGACGTGATCACTGATCCCCAGGAGTGTTTTGATCCTCAGGTGGAACGTTCTGGGAGTGCAGGGCTCTCTCCTCTCTCACTTCCTGGAGCCCGTTTACCTGTCCAGCCTGACGGTGGGGAGCCTCCGGCACACGGGTCACCTGTCCAGGACGGTGGCCCATCGGCTGGACCGCATCGGCCACCTGCCGGCCCCCTACCGGCACAACCGGCCCCTCCTCGGCTGTAAGGCGCACCCCTGTCCCGCGGCTCAATTTCGGCTGCACGTTAATGCATGTAAAAATATCCATACAGGTTTACCTGGGACAGCCCTTATTCCAGTCCAGGACAGCTCCGGTCCTGTGCGTAGGGTTCTGCTTCTACCAGCTGTTTGTTTATTATGGTGTACACACCGGTTCACCCACAGATTAGACAACAGTATAATGAGCGCTACCTGTATACACCAGAAGGACATCTGTGGATAATTATATTAGGTGCTCTTTGATATTGTGGTGATAATACATTGAAAAGAAAAACCAGCAGTATAGTGCAATGGGTAAGGAACTTGTGTCTTGTAACCTAAAGGTCACAGCTTCGATTTCTGGGTAGGACACTGGCATCGTACCCTTGAGCAAGGTACTAAACCTGCATTGCTTCAGTATATATATCCAGCTGTATAAATGGATGCAAATGTAAATGCTATGTAAAAAAAAAAAAAAAAAAGTTGTGTAAGTCACTCTGGATAAGGGCATCTGCTAAATGCCTGTAATGTAATGTAAAACCTCGTCACTATGGAACACACTTGGGGAAAAAAAGGCCTTAATTGAACACTTATTAAAAAGCCCACTTAATAAAATGGCCGTATTCCATGACACATTCCGGGGAGCACTGGACCGGAACGCTGGGACGTGCCACGGAATACAAGCGTTTTCTTAAGTGCGTTTCCACGGTAGAGTATCTTGGATTTTTCTCTTCTTTTCTTTTCTTTTCCCAGTAAACTGTTTCCCATCGGGACCTGAGCAGTGCTCAGCTGTCAGTCATGGGGCTTGTTAATAAACAGCTAAAATGTCAGATCACGTAGATGATTAAAATGATTATGCTTAATTAAATAACGAGGAGAAGTTCACATGAAAATTCAGAAATATGTCGAGCAGTAGTCTTCCCGCCTCTACATTATTCGGTGTTTACAGACAGGTGTGGAGCGTGCGGTATTTTTACTGATGATGTTACTATGAGTACGAAAGCCATGAAAGGAAAATTAGTTTTTAAGTTCTGGGTAGAGTAGAGGAAGCACATGAATATCTCACACCTCTGCTCAGTTACAAAATGGAGATTTAGAGGATCTACAGTGAATTTATTTTAATGAAATTATGTAGGCAATATTTTCAAAATCCTACATCAGTGTTTTGAGTCTGAATAGCAGCAGTGGCCTCAGCAGGGCAGTGCCAGTTTAGACGTCATAGGTTGGTTTGCGCACATGTGACCTGTTTGACACGCCTCCTCTCACTGTTCAGTCATTTCCCTGTGGCTCATAGTTTGTTGAGTTGATGCGATTGGTCATATTCCCAGAGTTGATGCGATTGGTTATAGTTCCTGAGTTGATGTAATTGGCGATACTCAGTGAGTTGACGTGATCGGTAGGAAAATATTGGATTTCTGTTGGCAGGTTTATGGCTCTGGACTGCACTGTTTGCACCAGGCATATAGCGTAGCTTGTAATGCTAGGCTAGGAGGGGATGCTAGTGTAGGAGGGGGTTTTGGGGGTAGGGCCTCTCCCGCCCCCCAGTGACCCTGCTCTGCCCCTTCCCTTCCAGGCCTCGGCAGCACCGAGGGCCGGTGGGTGGGGAAGTCGCCCTGCTTCAGCGTTAACTGGACGGCGGGCGACGCCCAGCTGGAGGTGATCAACGCCTCCACGGGCCGGCGGTGGGACTCGGGGGCGTCGTCGCGGCTCTGCAAACACGCCCTCTTCGCCCGCTGGGCCAGGCTCCGCAGCAAGGTGGGCGGAGTCACCACACACCGGGTTCACCGCCTGGATACTCTCAACAGCTTAACTTTGGCTTAACTATTAACAACTTCACTTTGCCTTAACTATCAGTAACATTCACTTGAAGGGGGTTCATAGCTCAGGAGGCTAAGATCCACAACGATTGTCTTTGACTTTGACTTTTAACTCTTCAAACCCACCCTGACGTGTCGATCAACAACTTGACTTGAGCTTAAGATTAACAACTTTACTAACCCCTAACTATCAACTACCTCACTCAACTTTTCTTAACTATCCACGACTTTACTTAACTTTGCCTTAACTATTAACAACTTAACTTAACTTTAACATAACTATCAACAACTTGCTTTGGATAAAAGCGCTATATAAATGCAGTCCATTTACCATTTACCAAATATCAACAACTTCCCTTAACTATCCAAACTTTACTTAACTTTGGCTTAACTATCAACAACTTAACCTTGACTTAACTATCACAGTACCTTATGCGGACTGCAACGACAACAAAGGTTCCAGGCGGCTAAGCAAAGTTGTTGCCCCGGTTACCAAGACGGCTAGTCCCAAGACATTAGAAACTACAAGTACCACAATCCACCGTAAGGTACTTAATTGCCATCCGTTTGACTTTCATCAGTTGGCAACTGAAATTACCAGTTGATCTCAACTGCCTCACCTCTTCCTTCTGCTAGCGGACCACTGTGGAGCAGAGCTACACGCCGCCAGTGCAGCCAGTTGGCCGACGGTTGGCCACTGTTCGCTTACCGTCTCACAGGAGCCAAAAATGCTAATGGAACAGCCTGAAGCGCTGTGGGGTTTTCAGTTTACATTGTCATTCTGTTAGAGAAACGAAAACCAAGAGGTTTAATTTCCATAATGAAAATGTATTTAGCACACATCATTAGTGCCCCAAATTGTGCTGATTCAAGTCGAACAGATGGAACAAAAACGCACACAGTCGCTTTGAAAAGCACCCAAACGGCCTCTCTTAGACGGCCCTCTTCTTGCGTTAAATATTACACGCAAGGCTGAACACAGCCATTCTGAAAAGGCCTTTTTTTTTTTTTCTCCCCCGACTTATTCTGCCATTGTATTTTGGGGTTTTTTTTTTTTTTTCATCAAAAAACTTGCAGTAGCAGCGTAGAGAATGTGAAAGATTTTTTAAAATATCTTTCTTCACCGGAGGTTCTCATCCCTGGTCCTGGAGAGCTGCTGGTTAGGGCGGCTTGTGCTGTTACTCAGTACTTACTTGATCGATGAAAACACATTTTTTATAACGCAAGTACCTCCCCTCACCTGGTTTCTCGGGTCTGAACAGATTACAGATTTTTTTTTAAGGAGAAAATAAAAACCGACATTTCCTGCTGCTCTCCCGGACAAAGATCCCTCTCTCCCTCCTTTTCTCCTTTCACCTGAGGTGGCTAACAGGCCGACCAGGTGAGGTTACAGCCTTACTGCTTTCACCTGTCCACGCCCCGTACCTCAGCCCAAGTTAGGAAGGACGTGACTTTAGGGCCATCGGACACAACCCTGTTTCTCACATCACGCATTTAGGGTGTCAGTGTAGCACAATGGGTAAGGAGCTGGGCTTGTAACCTAAAGGTCACAGGTTTGATTCCCATGTAGGACACTGCCGTTGTACCCTTGTGTCCGTTGTATCAAGGTACTTAACCTGCATTGCATTCAGTATAATCCAGCTGTGTAATGCATTGTAAATGCTGTGTAAAAAGTTGTGTAAGTCACTTTAGATAAGAGCGTCCGCTAAATGCCTGTAATATATATATTTTTTTTTCCCCCAGCTTGGCGCAAACTTCCCAAGCTCTGCCGGGATGCCGCTGATGTACTGTGAGGCCAAGCAGGCGGCGGTGACCTACCAGAGTGCCAAGCGCCAATTGGTCAGATCTCTGCAGGAGGCGGGGCTTGGGACCTGGATCAGGAAGCCACCGGAACAGGAGCAGTTCCTGCTGCGCGCGTGAGAGAGAGAGAGAAAGAGAGACAGGGCCGGGAGGGCTGGCTGCTGACTCTGCACCAGGGCAACTCACTGATTGGTCACTGACTGATTGAGACAACTTTCTGATTGGTTGGGACCACTCACTGACTGGTTGAGGCAACTCACTGATTGGTTGGGGGCAAGTCACTGACTGATTGATGCAACTCACTGATGATTGGTTGAGGCAACTCATTGATTGGTTGGGCCCCCCCCTTCCCCACCACCTCCTCATCAGTGACCACCAGTTCCTCTCTCCTTCACCAACGGACAACAAAAAGAACAAGGTTGCATCATGCTGTCGGTGAACCTAGTCACTGCCCCCCCCCCCGTCAAATGCAGGGGGTTGGGGGGCAGTCCCATAGGCAGAGAGGGGGGTCAAGGAGGGGGGGTCACCTTCCTTCAGACGAGTGATGAACCGCCAGGTGGAACCCTTTGGATTTCAGAACCCCAGGTTCAGCCTGTGGTGAGACTGTGGGATGGGCGTATGGGACGTGGAAGGGGGGGGGGGCACAGACTGGCCCTCAGACGCATGTAACGTTGCTCCTCTCTCCAAAAAAAACGCAAGAGTGGGCCCCCCTCTGCAGGTAAGAGAAGAACACGGGTGATTGTTGCCGTGGCAATCCGGCTGTGCTGTGCGCCTGTTTTTTCTGGGGCCTGATCACCGCTTTTGTTTGCGCTCTCTCTCTCCTTCTCTCTCTCTCTCTCTCGCTCAGTCTCTCTCTCCTTCTCTCCTCTCTCTTGCTCGGTCTCTCTCTCCCCTTTCTCTCCCTCTCTCTCCCCTCTCTCTCGCTCTCCCTCTCTCCCTCCCTCTCTCACTCGGTCTCGTTGTGACATCTACAGGTGACACCTGATTTTCTCTGTTCTTTTGACATGTTTGAAGCTTTCCGTTAGTTCGCCACAGGAGGAGACTGGTGGGTAAAGTAAATACGCTTAAAACAGCTCAGTGATGTGGAGAGTTTGAGGCTTCAGTTGGCTTCGGAAGCTGGAGAATAACATGGCAGCTGCCCTGGGCATAATATGTAATCTCTCCCTTTCTTCTCACTTTCCCTTATTTTGGGAACCTGAAGTAAAATGGCGGCCATGTTTTAGTGCTGTCCCAATTCTTAAGGAGACTAGAGCCCGCTGGTCCTCCCAATAGATCAGATCAATCACACACCTCACCAGAAGCAGGTTTTGTTGTCCAATCAGAGAGCCAGGTGTGCTGCCCGTCATCCCCGGATGTCTTTCAAAATGTTAAAACCCCTCGGAAGTCAGCGACAGATCAGAAGTGTTTGAGGGAGCGGTTACAGCAGCGACACAGAAGCCCACTAACAGGTATGTGCTGAGAGAAAAGGTAAAGATTTGACACGCCAGCTCAGCTTTGTGAATGAGAAGTCAGGGGGCCATTTTGAATGTTAGTTCTGTGTGTAATGGAATGGGTGGGAGAAGTGTGTGGCCTGGTCCTTGCTACTTCTTTCCCTCCCATGTTCTTCGGACTAGTTTTAAGGTGAAGCTTGTTCAGTAAGTGGGAAGCTGATTTAAGACGGCAAGAGGTTTTGTAATGGGGAAGTCAGGCTGCTGTGTAGGGAATTCACGGCCGCGTACAAAATGAATTGTAAGCTACAAAGGTGGCAACCTCAGGTGTTGCTGAACTTATCTGTAATCATGTCAGTTTTTTTATGTATGTCCTTCCTCAGCTTAAGCAATTGATTTTGTTTTACGGAACTTTGTCACATTGAGAAACGAGGGCAGTGATTGGCTGGTAGTGGTTTAAATGGCTGTAACATATAATAAATTTACACACAAAAAAAAGATTGAATGTGAATTTATTGATGCGTGACATTCACATCAGTGATATATTCATGTTTTTTTTCTCCTGTTATGGTGAATAAATGCTGAACTTTGATCACTTTTCGCATCCTAGTTAGTCACTTTCTCGAACCCACAATCTTACACAGTACACCCGCAATCTGGCTTTTTAATCATGTTTTTTAATCCCAGTTCAGTTTGCAGCGCTAAACCACAATACAAGAACGGACAACCAACACACCAACGTATTAAAGAAAAGTAACATTTTATTGGATTTTTTTAAAAGCCTTTTTTGATAGTCATCTCCACGCTAAACCTACGGTTGTTTTCAGAAACAGACTGAAACGGACGAGGTTCATCCGAACACTCGTTCCAGCTCACCGCCACGTCGTTCACCTCGTCTTACAAAGGACCATCGCGCTCAGGAGATCCGGCACACCAAAAAAAAAACAAAAAAAAAAAAAAAACACTTTTTGTGATGATCTACAGCCGCGAAGACGGACAGCATACAAGAGGCATGGCGCCCGACTCGAGGGCCGCCATTTTGTGCTCATTTAAAAGGTTATTAATATCCCGCGGGCCTCGTGACTAAAATGGAGTCCTTACAGAACGCTATTGACAACAGACACCGGCTATAAGAGGCCGGTAGTGGTGAGTTCTTCCTATTTGTGGCTCAGAGGAACAGGCAGCAATGAGGTGACATCGCGCAGTGAGAGAGACGATATTACAGGTTATGATCGTTAAACACCGCGACTCACCGATCGATTGACGGCTAAGTATTTGGCAGCAGGTATCTACGGTCTAAAAACACGTTCACGAGCGCACACGTGTACACACACACACACACACACACACACGCACGCACACACACGCTACCGGGAGGAACATTCAAAAGCTCAAAGCCCTTGATAATTCCTGCCACTGTAGGTAAGATTTTTTGTTCATGTATATTAGGCATTAAAAAGTCAGGTGTAACAGCACAAAACTCTGTTGTACAGAAGCAGTGGTAAAGACAGCAAAAAATTTTAAAAATACATCCTCGATATTTTGCAAAATGTAGACATACGTCAAAATAAAAAAGGAAAAAAAATATGAAAAGCTAAAAAAAAAAATGCTAAATATAAAACACCATTTATGAACTGTGTAATACTTGAAGAAACCTTTGCAACTATGTTGAATGAAATGTGCGACACCTATAAACACTGCAACACAAACAGGCCCATTTTAGGCTCCTGTTTCTTTTGAAGTTGTGCCTTCTGTTGCGGCACAGTGACCCTTTCACAATTTTCCAGAAGATTCTACGTCCTCTACAACAGTATAGTAGTAATGACTGACACATGCATGCATATGATCAACAGTGGAGAAGTAGGGTAGATTCAAGGTTTGCTGTGACAGTAGGAAGGACAAAAGGACATTTTTTTTCCCTCCTAAGTGGTGAATGAAAGTATTTACATGCATTTTGCTGCACTATGTACTACATTTCCCATCAGCCTCTGGGGCAGGGACTGTGGCAGAGGAAGTCGGTGGGGAAAGTTCTACTCATGAATTCATTGAGTTTGCCCACGTCGATGCAGAACTTGGGTAACCAGAGCAACGCACCCTACACAGACACTTGGTAACAACAGCGGTGAAGTACACAGCGCTGTACAGCAGTGGCCAATCAAATACTGATCTGCTCTAAAACCGAACGTTTTAACCGGAGGCCGACCGGTCTGTCGCACAGCAAGAACACGCTTAAAAGCGCACAACGTGGGGTTGGGGGGGGGGGGGGATTAAAAAAAAAAAAAAACACACACACAACCTGAACCACCCCCCGAATACACACATCACAGCATCGATCGCTTGAGTGGTTTGTTTTCTTATTATTCAAGCGTATTAAATCCAATACGTCATACACACACACACACACACACACACAAGCAGACTACGCTTATTGCATTATAATGATGCTGTGGAGCTTTTCCACCGTTTTACACTGAAACAGGGACCACACGGCACAACAGACCTGACTCCTAAAACACACAGTACTGACAGAGGACACGAGCGGCACTTTTACTGCCCTACTTCTAAAACTCTGCGCTTAAACAGCTAGGATTACGAAGAGCCGCCCCTTTTTCGGACGATGATGCTCGGGTCATGTGACAGGGACACGTGAACACGCTACAGGGACACCTGAACACGCTACGGGGACACGTGAACACGCTACAGGGACGCCTGAACACGCTACGGGGACACGTGGACACGCTACAGAGACACGTGAACACGCTACAGAGACACGTGAACACTACAGGGACACGTGAACACACTACAGGGACGCCTGAACACGCTATGGGGACACATGAACACGTTACATGCGCCGGTCACGCAGGCTGTGTGTAAGAGAGCGTCAGGTGACAGGCTCACCTGCAGCCTCACGTTGGCGGTATTGTGTGGCGAAATCTCACATCAGTAGACTAGATGGCGCTAATGCAGATACGAATGACATTTCAGCAAAGTGAGAGTCCCTCTTCCTCCAGAGCTCTGTGTTCACATACGCCCATCGTCATCGTCATCACCATTACTGACTGTACGCATAAGACCTCTGTTTATACTGAACACAACCCCTTTTTTCCCCTCAAAGTTATTTTCTTTAATCTCTCTGCCGAAAGTGGGCTTCTTCACTGTGATTGACCAACAGCAGCGCGGTGGAAAGATAGTGAAAATGAAAACAGACAGTGGGGTGGGCGCGTGTGTGTGTGTGTGTGTGTGGGGGGGGGGGGGGGGTGAAAGGGGGCGGAGCCAGGGTGTATGTTCTAGGCTTTCACACAGAGACAGGCGGTTTAAGAAGGCTCCGCGTCACAGACGGACTGACAGACGGACGGAGAGATGGTCACTTCTCCTGCAGCAGGGCGGGGATGTTGATGTTCCAGCCGATGGCCTGCCGGTCGAACCCGCAGCTGAACAGGTTGCAGGTGGGATTGTCCTCGCTCCACGCCGTGCAGCACACCATGCGCCGGTGACCCTGCGGAACACAGCCGCCATTTTCACTGTACAGCCCTGAACTCACCCGCCATTTTCACTGTACAGCCCTGAACACAGCCGCCATTTTCACTGTACAGCCCTGAACACACCCGCCATTTTCACTGTACAGCCCTGAACACACCCACCATTTTCACTGTACAACCCTGAACACAGCCGCCATTTTCACTGTACAACCCTGAACACAGCCGCCATTTTCACTGTACAGCCCTGAACACACCCGCCATTTTCACTGTACAGCCCTGAACACACCCGCCATTTTCACTGTACAGCCCTGAACACAGCCGCCATTTTCACTGTTCACACAGCCCTGCAGAACACAGCCGCCATTTTCACTGATTCTTAATGATACGACTATTTAATCAGCACGTACATATAATCAGGAGCAGAGACAGGAAGTGTGAGTTAGTCCCCCCCCCCCCCCAGACACACACACGCTGTGTGCAAAGGGCACTCCCCACTGCCCTTATCAACACCAGCACTGCCCCACCGTGTGTGTGAGAGTCACACCCCGAGTGTGTGTGTGTGTGTGTGAGTGTGTGAGTGTGTGCATGTGTGTGTGTGTGTGTGTGGGAGAGTGTTGGTGTGCGTACGCATGTGCTTGTGTGCATGTGCCTGTGTGTGTGAGTCACACTGTGTGCAAGTGCGTGTGTGTGTGTGCATGTGCAGGTGTGTGTGTGTGTGTGTGCATAGGCAGTAGGCAGATGTGAGTACAGAGGTGTGTGTGTGTGTGCATAGGCAGATGTGAGTACAGAGGTGTGTGTGTGTGCATAGGCAGATGTGAGTACAGAGGTGCGTGTGTGTATGTAGGGTGTGTGTGTGTGTGTGTGTGTGTGTGTAGGGTGTGTGTGTGCAGGGTGTGTGTGTGTAACGGTGTGTGTGTGTGTGTGTGTAGGGTGTGTGTGTGCAGGGTGTGTGTGTGTGTGTGTGTGTGTGTGTATCGGTGTGTGTGTGTGTGTGTGTGTGTATGTAGGGTGTGTGTGTGTGTGTGTGTGTGTGTGTGTGTGTGTGTGAGAGAGAGAGGTTACCTGTCTGTTGCTGCGTGGGAGTCGAGCCAGCCTCACTCCTGACATGTCAAACAGACGCACCTGCCGGTTATCGTGTGGAAGAGCGATGATTCTGTGGCTCACAGAGACGCTGACCCTGAGAACAGTCATAACAATAAATAATACAAAAATAATAATGATAACACATTAATATTATGCACCTTCTACATTATATAGCATCTTTCTCAAACCTTTAAAAATTGACATCTACCAGAGATTAAATCGAGTCTGTTTGTCCCTAATGGCACACCTAGCATGTTAAGCATGTTGAACCCTGTCACCATGAACAGAAACATTTCTAAAAAAAAACGTCTTTAAAAAAAAAAAAACGAAAGTGAGGTGACGTTCATTTTAAAAAATATTCCATTGAGGAGCAACAAATATGATCTCTAGACAAACATAGAGAGGGAAAGGGTGTGAGAAGGAGGGAGAGAGGGAGGGAGAGAGAGGGAAAGAGACAGTGGGAGATGGAGGAAGGGAGAGACAGACGGAGGGAGAGAGGGAAGCAGGCAAGGAGGGAGAGAGGGAAGGAGGGAGGGAGGAAAAGGGAGTGAGGGAAAGAGAATGGGAGAGGGAGGAAGGGAAAGAGGGATAGGGAGGGAAAGGGAGAGAGGGAAAGAGTGCAGTATGTGCTCATAGTCTCTCGCCCCTCTTACCGGTTGATGGCGGAGTCGGTGCGGATGGTTGCTATGGGAGACCTCATGTTCTTCAGGTCCCACACCTTGACTGTGCGGTCATCGCTACCGGAGACCACGTTATCCCCGACCGTGAACACCGCCGAGGTGACCGTGCTGCACACACACACACACACCGCCAAGGTGACTGTGCTGCACACACACACACCGCCGAGGTGACTGCTGCACACACACACACACCGCCGAGGTGACTGTGCTGCACACACACACACCGCCGAGGTGACTGTGCTGCACACACACACACACACACCGCCGAGGTGACTGCTGCACACACACACACACCGCCGAGGTGACTGTGCTGCACACACACACACCGCCAAGGTGACTGTGCTGCACACACACACACCGCCGAGGTGACTGCGCTGCACACACACACACCGCCGAGGTGACTGTGCTGCAAACACCGTGGAGCTCAGTAAATGTGACGGGTGCTGGAGAAAAGGTCCGCAAGTCGGAAATCTTGAAATCGCGCTAGGAGGCAAAAAAGGTTTTTTAATTTTTTTTTTTACTATTTTCCTTTTTTTCATATTACGAAAGTTAAAGTGTTGAAGAAGGCACTCAATAGAATAAACAACATTTTTAGGGTCACTAAATACTTATAATTTGTCAGCAAAGTCGGCTTGTTTTAGTGATTCTTACAGCCGGGTTTTGGAGGCGTGATGGGGGTGCAGTTTAATTAGCATGTTTGATTTCGTTGGCTATTGTCACTTTGTTTCGGTCAAGCCACCGCCCATAAATAAAGCCGTGTGGTAGTAGCCTATGTTTGTTTACTCTGTGAGGTTGCTACAATGGCGGACGCGCAATCAGTAGGTGAGAGTATAAGCTTTCTAACGATGTATAACATGTCTAATTTTGCTTTTGGAATAGCGTTTTATAGGTTAGCGTAACCGAACATTTTCTTACCATGGCATTCGCTCTATATATGGCAGCATTAAAAGACGTCGCACCTAACTAAACATTGTCAACGATTTTTCGTAATTCCTTGGAAAATACCATTATTATTGAGGACTTCTGGGCATAGCTAAGCCATATGTTTGCTGATAGACCTACCTGACATTGATTTACTGTCTGTGTCTCCATCTACTGAACATAGATAAGATTTCATCATTGCTATGTAAGTATTACTGCTCAAAATATTTCGGTTATATATGTTATTTTAGAAATTGAGTGTCTTTAAATAGGTTAGTGGTATTATGTAACGTTTAAATTATATCTATGTTTCATCTTAAACCTTCGTAAGGGGCTCATATGCTTTACAATGGACAAAAAGCATTATATTCCTTTTTGGAGAGATTTTGGATTTGTTTCTGGACCCTTAGCTATTTTAGACCAGTGTTAATAATTTAGACATTTTGGGTAGATTTGGAGATGCTGGGTACACTGCTTAGTTTTTGCTTCATAGAGCTTTAGTAGTTCTACATATCCACCCTTAGATTTTATGAACTTGTGGTCAAGAAGTTTTTGATCCAGGACATGTATACTTTAACCCGCAATCTCACAGTATTTCATTGCGAACTAAAAAAGGAGCAAATTCATTTTAGATTTTTTGCCTTGACCATTGCATTTGTGGCACTTTATTTTTTTACAAAATTATGAATATAAAGTAATCTAAGCTAGTATTATACATGGTACAAATGTATTGCTTCATTTAAGACATTTTTCTAGTCTCTGGGGTTCACATATGGAGTTATAAAGCTTTAAATAGGGTAACCCCTAAATGGGCAAGGATTTACAGGTACTCTAGTGGGGGAGTGGTTGGGGTGGAGTTAACTAGCTATTGTTCCCACCCATTATCTCCCTGTGAGAAGTGTGAAAAGTTCAAGATCTTTCAAGGGGATTTTCTCTGCTACTTGATTTTAGGAGTACCAACATTCAAATAAGCATATCTTCTTAAAACCTTTTCAGATTTCAATGTATGACACATCATTTGAAAGCTTACAATCTGCACTTTCATAATCTGTAAAAAACTGAAAAATGACCTTGCCCTACTTGCGGACCAAAACACCAGCACCTGTCACAAATGGCTCTGCCTCACACACACACACACTCACATATACATATACACACACACACACACACACTCACAAATATACACTCACATATACACGCACACACATACACACATACGCACTCACAACTACTGGCAGAAGAATATACAGCCTAACAGCGATGCATATTTTAAAATGGTATCTACTTTCTTTAGATGTGTACACGGTGTTTTCATACATTGCTTTATAAATATTATGTATAATATCAGGCACATATTCACCAGTTTTTAAAGACCATATGCCCCCCAGGAGGAACACTTCAGTTTAACAGTACCCCATAGTTAAACCCACACAGGATGCCACTGTATTACGAGCGTAGTAGTGACCAATAGCAGCAGGTGTCAAAGTCATGTGACCCCAGGCGCTGCACTGACATTGGCTGCTTTATAAAGCCAGCCGTGGCCGTCACCTCCCCGCGGCCGAAAGGCGTTAAGATTCCGCACAGCGCTGTGGTCTCTTATTACGGGCTGGCAGCACCCACATCAGCCTCCCACCCACCCCTCCCCCACCACCACCACCAGCCGCCCCCCTCCCACCCGAGACACTCCTCCTAATCTAAAGTGACACCATATTATGGTTCCATTATGGCCGCCCCGCTCCGGCCTAAACACCGCGGCCGTGTCTGACATGCGTGGAGAGCGGGGCTCACGTGTGTGTGTGTGTGTGTGCGTGAGAGAGTGTGTGTGTGTGTGTGCGTGAGAGAGTGTGTGTGTGTAGATCATCTCTCTCACTCCACAGGGAAGGCAAGTGAGTGAACAAGTATCAGAGCTTAAGAGGGAGGGGGGGGGGGGGGCCCAAGGTCAGCAAAGGTCGTTGTTCATTAGGAGAAGGGGGTGGAGGCTGCTGGGAGTTCGTTTTTTTAAAACCGCGAACCATGTGACGGATTTTTAACGAGCATCATGGGTAATTTGTGCCGAAGCTTCCTAATTGCTCTGGAAGGCGCTCAACGTTCTTCAGGGACACGGGCATCGCACAGGTAACGCACAGGTGCGCCCACGCGTCCTGCGGAACAAAGACAAAAACATGCGTCGCTTCACGAGCTAACAGCGGAATGAGGCGAGAACTCGGGTGGGGGGGGGGGGGGTGATTAACATGGCTGCCTGCCCCCCTTAAATACATTCGACAGGAAATAGGCCCGTCTGAAAACTGAGGTGTAGAAATGATGTGCTTTTATTACCTTATAAATTGAAATTCCATTAATGCTGATTTTGTACATGTGACGTCAAACGTGTCACAATCACACGTATGACCGGTGGAATAAGTGTCATTCAGTCGCTTGTAGACAGAGCCAAACTAATGAAGTGAAGAACCTAAAGGGATTAGAAAGTTGTGTGCAGTCTCTCTTTCCCAGTTACCGTTATTTACCGCTAAATGAGCAGCACTAAGTGAATATAGACCGAGATAACACGAACCGGGGGGGGACGCCAAGAACTGCAGGTAATAAACTACATTACTGTCGCTAATTTAATTGCAGCTTTTAACTGCCAAATAAAGTAATTGCAAAAACCGAAGACGCCTGTAACATGAATACTGGAATAAAACTTGAACAGCGGATGAGTGATATCAGTGTTTTCTAGCTTGCAGGCAGCGAGGGAGAAAAGCTCAGAAACGCGATGCTAGCAGCCGCTACCGTTTCAGCTCGCGGCCGTTCGCATTATACAGCTCGTGAGCTAACTCAGCGCGGCTCAATAATCCATCAGCTTCCCGCCGAATTTCCTCTCCTAGGCGACGCGTCCCTTCGAGCGACAGGAGAGGAAACGGCGCTGCAACCCCCCGAAATGCGAAGTCGCATTTACATTCAGCGCCGCTCGGGGCGGGAAAACTCCGCCAAATCAGCGCAAACACACACGCTGGCTAGCTCAGAAACGACAACGGCAAACAGCCCCGGCTGAACTCGCCATCAGACGCCGGTGTGAGCACTGTCTGGAGGCGAACCGGCGCCACGTCTCCCTTTAAAAAAACCCGAGGCTAGCGTGCCAGTTTCCAAAAAATTAAATTAAATAAATGTCACCAGCCACTACTACACAGAACAATAAATAAAATCTGTCAAATCATGACAAAGTTGACAGAATACCACGTGATTCCCAAGTAAACAGAGATGATCAAATAATTTCACGAGGAGTATTCGAAACTTCCACGATGTGCAAAAGCCTGTTCAGCACAGATACAAACTGACACCAAGCAGACAGGCTGCGAATAAACATGTCAAAAGCAGGAGAAGGGAACTGAAAAGAAAAGACTCGGAAGCATCAAGCACCTGCTTCCAGAAAAAAAAACCTGCACTGCCACCTGGTGGCAAAAACGGAGCACTATTTTATAAATAATCCAAAAAAATGAAATAAATCAAATGCACCGACGTCATGTTTTGCCTTATTTTTGGGGGGGGGGGGGGGGGGGGGGGGTCAAGTTCAATTCTATTTTGAGCTGATTGATAAATCTTCACAGAGTGACGAGCAGTAGGGAAATCCACGCGCACTCACTCGGTGTGTCCCTGGAAGACGTTGACGGAGTGGATGGAGGGGTCCCGGAAGTCCCACAGTCGGAAGGTGGTGTCCCGCGATGACGTCACCACCAGCCTCTGGGTGGGGTGGGTGCAGCAGTGCGTCAGCTCCTGGTCATGACCTGGAGCAGGGAGTCACAGACGCGCTGATTAGACTCAAAGGAACTGTTAGCGTGTGCACCAGCCAGCTCTTTACCTGTTAGCGTGTGCACCAGACCAGCTCTTTACCTGTTAGCGTGTGCACTAGCCAGCTCTTTACCTGTTAGCGTGTGCACTAGACCAGCTCTTTACCTGTTAGCGTGTGCACTAGACCAGCTCTTTACCTGTTAGCGTGTGCACCAGGCCAGCTCTTTACCTGTTAGCGTGTGCACTAGACCAGCTCTTTACCTGTTAGCGTGTGCACCAGCTCCTTACCTGTTAGCGTGTGCACTAGACCAGCTCTTTACCTGTTAGCGTGTGCACCCAGCTCTTTACCTGTTAGCGTGTGCACTAGACCAGCTCTTTACCTGTTAGCGTGTGCACTAGATCAGCTCTTTACCTGTTAGCATGTGCACTAGACCAGCTCTTTACCTGTTAGCGTGTGCACTAGACCAGCTCTTTATCTGTTAGCGTGTGCACTAGACCAGCTCTTTATCTGTTAGCATGTGCACCAGCTCTTTACCTGTTAGGATGTGCACTAGACCAGCTCTTTACCTGTTAGCGTGTGCTCCAGTGCTTTACCTGTTAGCGTGTGCACCAACTCTTTACCTGTTAGCGTGTGCACTAGACCAGCTCTTTACCTGTTAGCGTGTGCTCCAGTGCTTTACCTGTTAGCGTGTGCACCAGCTCTTTACCTGTTAGCGTGTGCACCAGCTCTTTACCTGTTAGCGTGTGCACCAGCTCTTTATCTGTTAGCGTGTGCACCAGCTCTTTACCTGTTAGCGTGTGCACTAGACCAGCTCTTTACCTGTTAGCGTGTGCCCCAGCTCTTTACCTGTTAGCATGTGCACTAGATCAGCTCTTTACCTGTTAGCGTGGGCACCAGCTCTTTACCTGTTAGCGTGTGCACTAGACCAGCTCTTTACCTGTTAGCGTGTGCGCCAGCTCTTTACCTGTTAGCGTGTGCACCAGTGCTTTACCTGTTAGCGTGTGCACCAGCTCTTTACCTGTTAGCGTGGGCACCAGCTCTTTACCTGTTAGCGTGTGCGCCAGCTCTTTACCTGTTAGCGTGTGCACTAGCTCCTTACCTGTTAGCGTGTGCACTAGACCAGCTCTTTACCTGTTAGCGTGTGCGCCAGCTCTTTACCTGTTAGCGTGTGCACTAGCTCCTTACCTGTTAGCGTGTGCACCAGTTCGGACGTCTCCACGTCGTACAGGTTGGCGGCTCGGTCCCAGGAGGCTGTGACCACCTGCTTGCCCCCCACCAGCCAGTCTGCAGCGATCACCACCCCCTGGTGGCTCTTCAGGGTAGTGCATGCCACCCTGAGGGTGGGGCACTCGCTGGAGCCCTCCCCCTCTCCTTCCCCTTCGTCCTTATCCGAAAAATCCACGTCCTCGTCACAGGGAGCCTGCTGTGGGGGGAAAAAAGACACTGTTAGCCCCCAGCTGCACCATTATACGCCCCCCCCCCGAGCGTTTAACCCCCACTGCACCATTAACCCCCCGCCCTGCTTTTACCACCCCCCTGACTCTGCTGCACATTTAAATGTTTATACCCCCGCTGCACTTGTTGCACCAGTAACCCTCTGCTGCTCTTTAAATCCCCCGCTCCACTTTTAATACACCCCCCCCCCCCCCCCCCCCCCCCCCGGTGAGCATGTGGTCCCCTGCTGCTTTTTTAAATATAAATATTTTACCATTTCACACATCCTCTACTACAGAAGGGAGTTCACTGCTAAGGCAAAAAAAGAACCGTTTCAACAGCCAGGCTTTCAAACGCAGTAAAATATTATGAGTATATTACTGTCTGCTGCAAAGACAAACACAGCCGCACTTTGAATTTTTTCATGTTTTTAGCGTATTATCGCGCTTGTAAAATAGTGAACTTGATTTGCAGCAATTTACAACCTGGTGGAAGCAAGCACTGGCCTGTAAACAGTAAAATAGGGCTGCTTTTTAAAAACGTTGGGAAAAGGCTACGTTAATAAGCTAGGCTAAGCAGACAGCGATCGCGCGCGGTTACTCACATTGGGAAAAGGCTACGTTAATAAGCTAAACTAAGCTAGGCTAAGCAGACAGCGATCGCGCGCGGTTACTCACATTGGGAAAAGGCTACGTTAATAAGCTAGGCTAAGCTAGGCTAAGCAGACAGCGATCGCGCGCAGTTACTCACATTGGGAAAAGGCTACGTTAATAAGCTAGGCTAAGCTAGGCTAAGCAGACAGCGATCGCGCGCGGTTACTCACATTGGGAAAAGGCTACGTTAATAAGCTAGGCTAAGCAGACGGCGATCGCGCGCGGTTACTCACATTGGGAAAAGGCTACGTTAATAAGCTAAACTAATCCAGGCTAAGCGGACGGCGAGCGCGAGCAGTTACTCACGTTGATGTCCGTCACAGGCTGAGGGGCGGGAAGCTGCACCATGTACCTCCAGATGTGGGCCATCTGGTCCCCCGACGCTGCGGAGAGAGAGAGAAACACCTCACACCTTTACCTGTGACCAACACTCACACCTCTACCTGAGACAAAACCTCCTCACACCTCTACCTGAGACAAACACTCTCACACACCTTTACTTGAGACAAACACTCACACACCTTTACCTGAGATAAACACTCACACACCTTTACCTGAGATAAACACTCACACACCTGTACCTGAGACAAACACTCACACACCTTTACCTGAGATAAACACTCACACACCTTTACCTGAGATAAACACTCACACACCTGTACCTGAGACAAACACTCACACACCTTTACCTGAGACAAACACTCACACACCTTTACCTGATACAAACACTCACACACCTTTACCTGAGATAAACACTCACACACCTGTACCTGAGACAAACACTCACACACCTGTACCTGAGACAAACACTCACACACCTCTACCTGATACAAAATCTCCTCACACCTCTACCTGAGCAATACTGAAGAACTCAGGAACTGAAAACGTCTCAATATGACACACTAAGGAACTCCTCACGCAAAACACCTCACACCTCTCTACTGTGACGAGGGCTGAGGAACTCAGGAACTAAGCACAGGAACTTCTCACACCTCTCTACTGTGACGAGGGCTGAGGAACTCAGGAACTAAGCACAGGAACTTCTCACACCTCTCTACTGTGACGAGGGCTGAGGAACTCATGAACTAAGCACAGGAACTTCTCACACCTCTCTACTGTGACGAGGGCTGAGGAACTCAGGAACTAAGCACAGGAACTTCTCACCACCTCTCTCTACTGTGACGAGGGCTGAGGAACTCAGGAACTAAGCACAGGAACTTCTCACACCTCTCTACTGTGACGAGGGCTGAGGAACTCAGGAACTAAGCACAGGAACTTCTCACACCTCTCTACTGTGACGAGGGCTGAGGAACTCAGGAACTAAGCACAGGAACTTCTCACACCTCTCTACTGTGACGAGGGCTGAGGAACTCAGGAACTAAGCACAGGAACTTCTCACACCTCTCTACTGTGACGAGGGCTGAGGAACTCAGGAACTAAGCACAGGAACTTCTCACCTCTCTACTGTGACGAGGGCTGAGGAACTCAGGACTCAGGGCTGAAAAGCACAGGAACTTCTCACACCTCTCTACTGTGACGAGGGCTGAGGAACTCAGGAACTAAGCACAGGAACTTCTCACACCTCTCTACTGTGACGAGGGCTGAGGAACTCAGGAACTAAGCACAGGAACTTCTCACACCTCTCTACTGTGACGAGGGCTGAGGAACTCAGGAACTAAACACAGGAACGTCTCACACCTCTCTACTGTGACGAGGGCTGAGGAACTCAGGAACTAAACACAGGAACGTCTCACACCTCTCTACTGTGACGAGGGCTGAGGAACTCAGGAACTAAGCACAGGAACTTCTCACACCACTGCCTACGACGTGCTGAGGAACTGATCTCAGACTCAACACACTCAACTCTTCTTTCAGTTTGCAGCCTAATTAGCAAAGACAAAATGGCGGAGTCTCATCTCATACCTGTCAGGACCATTTGTTCAGTCGGGTGGAACTTGATGGAGTTCACTGCATTGAAATACAAAACAAAAGAAACTAGAATTAGCATAAAAGTATTTTCATCAACATTTCATTGACATAACACGATACTCCACTACTACAGAATTTGCAGCTGTTGAAAACACAACAAACACTAAGTAGAAAATAGGGGCACTGCCATAAAAACGCATAAGTATGCCTGTGGTCTGCAAGTAGGGTCCAGTAGCATTCCACTCAACGATTTGCAGTTTTCAAGCGTACGCATGGATTGTTTCCGTTGGGCACCGGAAATGACGCTCGTCGTCAGCAGGGGGTTTCCGAGCGTCTCCCGCCAAACTCACCTGACCCCGCGTGGCCCACGTACTTCAGCAGGCACTTCCCGGTCTCGATGCTCCAGAGCATGGCGGTGTGATCTGTGTGAACACGAGCGCACCGTCGTCATGGCTACGTTCACCACCCGCTCCCGGCGGCTCGCAACGGTATTCATAAACACGTAGCGGGGAAAAAAAAATAAATTAAAAAAAACAGAAATGTTGTGATATTTACACATGATGACATTTCATTATTGGCTGCTCGGGTACGAAAACACCGTAACTACGCCTTCAGGAAGTCATGCGACCGTGTGACTGTGGTACAGCGCTGTAATTATACCCCTCAGGCACTGCGAAGTCGAGAGTGATACATAAACACGAATGACCCAATGTGCTTCAGAGGCAACCTCCCTCTTCCTTATCCACACTCCGACTTACACCGCCTTGCATTTTACTTTCCTCCCCACGCAATATTCACTGGAATATTCATTGCGTGCTTTTCAGCTTGAATATATCGCTTGAGGAAAAACTGGCTGTGCCACAGTTGGGACTTAAACCTGCAACCTCTGTTTTTTTTTTTTAAGTGAGCCACGGCTTCTTTAGCGCCAGGACGCAGGGAACAGTGTAGACGGGTTCTGAAGCGGACAGGACGCTCATACAGTGGTGGGGGGTGGGGGGGGGGGGGGGGGGGGGGGCGGGGGGGCGGGCGAGTTTGTGGAAACGTACCAGCCGAGGCGGTGCCCAGAATGACGGGCTGGACACGGGCGATGCTCAGGTCCCAAATCCCGTCCCTGTGTCCCGCGTACTCCTTCACCAGCTGGCACACGGCCCGGGACGTGGTGGCTTTGAAACTGGAGACGATCTGCGGGGGTGGGGGGAGCAAAACAGCCTCACAACACTGCCCTCAACAGCCTTCACATTTATAAACAGGAGGCAAAGAGCAAAAAAAACAAAACAAAGAAGGAAGTGCGCACTGAAAAGAACAAAGACTCATGCAACCAAATAACTTGGAGCTAGCGTGATCACGTACAGTACGTACATGAAAATCAGCAGCTCTGAATTTCTCGATATTCAAAGCTGGGTTGTTTTTTTCAGGAACTGTATCGTTACACAAGTCGGCAAGTTTGCTGGTTTAGTAACGGCGACGTATTCCAAACAGCTGATGTGTCAGAAGAATTTTTTAAAAAGGGGAACAACCAAGAACATCGGAGAATGAATCAACCTCGACTTCACACAGAAATTAAGCTGTACTACAGCATGGTCCCCACAGTGAGTTATTTTTGAAGATTATGTGCGCAATTCCTGCTGTAAGCTCATGTCAAATTCTACAGTGACAGACGAGTGATTGGCAGGTGGAACAGCTCTTTAAAAAAACGGTCCTTGAATGAAGGAGTTTTTGAACAAACAATTTCCTTTAAGAAATACCAAAACAAAACAGGTGTTAAGACATTAAAATGTAAATACCCAACAGTCTAAACAAAAAACAGATCTAAAGGGTGTGTAAAATGTTGTTAATATTCACCAAATAACTCTTGGGGGAAATCGCAGAGCGGAAGATGTTTACAGGAGGATGATCTGACTGAAGCCTTGTCCTCCCCAGAGCATACGATAGCAGCTGCTTCCGTTTTTGGAACTCCACGTTGAACTCAAAGCTCAAGCTGTACACTTTATACGTTTTTAAAATCACGGTAAACGCCCGATTTCTAAGGCTCCTGGTGGCATTTCCTGTTAAGGCGCTGTTCTTGGGCACAGATGGACCCCTCGGTCAGGTACCGAAAACCCTGCTGTGCCCCCCATCGACTGCGGCCAGTGTCTCCACAGTCTCCCATGGGTGAGGTTCAGTTGGCCAGGATCATAGCGTTTTGCTAGGTCACAGTTGCTAGGTCACCTCATAGTTGTTAGGTGACCTCACAGTTGCTAGTAGACTTCACAGTTGCTAGCTGACATCACACTTTCTAGCTGACCCCACAGTTGCTAGGTGACCTCTCAGTTGCTAGCTGATCTCACAGTTGCTAAGTGACCTCACAGTTGCTAGCTGACATCACAGTTACTATCTGACCTCACAGTTGCTAGGTGACCTCTCAGTTGCTAGCTGATCTCACAGTTGCTAGGTGACCTCATAGTTGCTAGCTAGGTGACCTCACAGTTACTAGGTGACCAAGGCCCCTCGTTTGTTCATGACCTCACAGTAACATCCCTCCTCTTTCCACAAAATTCTCCTCCATTTTCCTACTCTTACATAAGCCATCGTGTTTGGGTTGCGGTAACAAGGACGATAGAATATGACAGCTTACACACAAGCCAGAGGTCATTTTTAACAGCCTGGGTTAGTCAGTTTAAGATCTGGGATTAGTATCTTTCGGGTTGGGGTTTGTTTTTAATAAAACAATAAGGCTTATTATTTATTATTTAACAGAGTAAATGTAAAATGTAAAATTCATACGTATAAATCATCGAGGGCCTTGGAGATGGGATAGCACCCCCACTGCTGGGTTGCTCGCTCATGCGTATGGGCACATGGGAGGTCAGAGGTCAAAGTTCAGAGGTCAGATAAGTTACCCATGAGTCTCCACCCCACAACTCCCAGTTCCCCACATTGAAGTTGCGAGGTCCACCTACTCTGCCGTGGAAAGAATGTGAGCGCTACATCACAGGTGAAAGGAGAGAGATTTTTTTTTTTTTTTTTTTTTTTTTTTTTTTTTTTTTTTAAGATGACAGGGATTGGGAGAATAAAACCAAAAACAAAAAAATGTACATATTTCAAAAATCTTAAAACCTTCAATGAATGGTGCTTGATTAGAGCTATACAACTCATTCATAAGCAGTATGTAGTGGCTTTATAAGCACTACACAGACATTCATAAGTGCTTATGAAGGTGCTATGCACAGCTTATGAAGGAGTTATAAAGCTCTTATTAAGGACCATTCATAGACGGTATTAAACAAATCACCCTTTGCCCAAACAGTACGACTGTTCCCAGAACGTTCCTTCTGAAGAGCAATTACAACTTACATCCTAAATGATTTGACTCCTCAGGAAGCAATTATAGTAAGAATTATTAATTGTGTACTAATATTCTTATAAGATTTTTTATTTTTTACAATAATGAAAATAAAACCAACAGTGCTGGATAATAAATGCCACTCGGCACATGATTGACACAGAAATATTTTTAATCATTTTGTGTTGTTAAACCTCCATATATATGATGTAAGCATTTTACCTTGCTTGTGGATGCCTTGTATGTTGTCTTCAGTTTCTGAGAGAGCTGACTTGTGCTGTGGCTTGCTGTGTGAAAAGAAAGACGAGATTAAACTCAGAGTAAACCCAGAGTAAAGTCAGATTAAACTCAGAGTAAGCTCAGAGTAAACGCAGAGTAAACTCAGAGTAAGCCCTTCAGTGAAACGTTTCACAGGTCTTTCTGTCCCCTACATACAAGCTGGGATTTCTGCTGCTTTGTGTACTTTTACAGAGAGAGACTTACAACACAAAAGCAGATAAATACTGTACATCCATCTGAGTCATATGAGCAATGGAGACAGGCATGTCTGAGCACACACTTAGACCAATGACTGCATATCTGCAGCACTGTTACAGCACTAATGTGACTAAGAGACAGCGCCTCCTGCAGGCTGAGTGCTGTAATTAACGGTGTAGTCTCTCGTGTGTGAGTGTGTAAGAGACAGCGCCTCCTGCAGGCTGAGTGCTGTAATTAACGGTGTAGTCTCTCTTGTGTGTGAGAGAGAGAGACAGCGCCTCCTGCAGGCTGAGTGGTGTAGTCTCTCTTGTGTGTGTGAGAGAGAGAGACAGCGCCTCCTGCAGGCTGAGTGCTGTAATTAACGGTGTAGTCTCTCGTGTGTGTGAGAGAGAGAGACAGCGCCTCCTGCAGGCTGAGTGCTGTAATTAACGGTGTAGTCTCTCGTGTGTGTGTGCGCGTGTGAGTGTGTAAGAGACAGCGCCTCCTGCAGGCTGAGTGCTGTAATTAACCGTGTATTCTCTCTTGTGTGTGTGTGTGTGTGTGTGAGAGACGGCGCCTCCTGCAGGCTGAGTGCTGTAATTAACGGTGTAGTCTCTCTTGCCTTTCGCCTTCAGCGCTCCCTTGGTCAGATCCCCTCCATCGATGGCCTGCCCCTCCCCCGCCAAACGCTCGTTCAGCGTGTCGATCTCCCGCCGCACTGCGAGGCCAGAACCAGCGTCAGAGTGAACCCAGCGGTAAACACGCATACGCACACACGCACATACAGTATGCGCATACACACAGGCACATTGCGCACACACAGACACGTATGCACATGCTCTACCTGTACTTGCAGGCGCGCGCGCACACACACACACACACACGGCTATGCACGCCTACACAAAGAGAACACACACAAACACTGCAGGCACAATCAGGATGCACTTCCGCACGCACACGCACGCACATGCACAGGCCTGTGACTCTGGCCAGCCTGTCAGTCACAGAGAGAGCCCCTCCCTGTACTCACACTCAATATTCTCAATGTAGAGGTTCTCAAACTCCCTCTCTATCTGCCCAAAGAGGTCCAGCAGGTTAGTCCTCAGGGACAGGGGCAGTTTGGAGTCCTGCAGACATAGAGAGAGAGGAGAGAGGAGGGGAGAGGAAAGGAGAGCAGAGGAGAGAGAGGAGAGAGAAAAGGAGGAGGGGACAGGAGAGAGAGAGGAAAGGAAAGAAGAAAGAGAGGGAGGAGAGAGAGCCCCTCTCCTAATCAGTAAACACACACTTCTGAGCAGCAGTTTCACACACAAAATGCTCAAATAATCCACTGGTGGAAATATGACCGTGTCAATTAAGGAATAACTAATTACAAACAGGAAGTGAAAAGTGTCTTTGTTGCACGTGCTAAGACAGGGAGAGGAAGAGGAGAGGGAGGCTAACACAGTACACCCAGCTCCTAGCCCTGGGTGTGTCTCTGCTGCAGCTGGACTAAAACCTTGATTCATAAGCACATTGTGCTCAGTTTGGCAAGACATCAACCGCGCAGTACAGCCTCCCATATTAACTGCATGACTAAATGAACAGCAGCATTTCTACTCTGAAATTACTTCCCTGATACTTTGCTGCTGATCACAGAAAGATTCAATCACCTCCAAAGTCTAGTTTAGAAGCTCTGGCCTCTGAAGTGTTATTTTCTCTACGTACTGTAAATGTTACATTAATGTCCGAAGGCTATTTCACAGAGAAAAACTTCCACCATTAAACGGTTTGTTAACATGTCAACCGTAGGCTGGCTCCACACACACACACACACACACACACACACACACTCCCGTACTGCTATCCCTGTGGGGACTTCCCATTCACTACATGCATTCCGTAACCTCTAACCCTAACCCCAACCACTACATGCCTAACCTTAACCCTAACCATAACCTAATTCTAACCCTAACCCTAAGTTCTAACCCTAAAACAGCCTCCTGACCTTGTGGGGACCAGCAAAAGGTCCCCACAAAGCACAATTTATCTTATCTTTCTATCCTTGTGGGGATATTTGTTCCCCACAAAGATAGTATTACAAGTTCACACACACACACACACACACACACACACTTCTCATCTGACTTTATTAGGACCTTGTTTCTTTTTACTTGGATGTAACATTGAGATTTTGTTAGCAAATGAGACAAAGCCATTATATGAGTGCCTCAACTGGAAATGAAAATAAAAGCAGAACTCACACATATCAAACGGCTGCCTTCACGGGTAGTTATCATTAAATAATAATAATCATTCAAAGTATTGCCATTTTAAATTCCTGGCATAGTAATCCACTTGTTTTGTTCCTAACACACGCACGCATGCATGCACACAGGCACACAGTCTTTTCACACACACACACACACAAATTTGGCACATGAAACTGCATTGTTTAATTATTAATAGCAGCTATCAGTGCTTGCTGCAAACAGGATTAACTGGGGTGGTTTCAGTGGCCATTTGTGACTGAAATGCACAAAGGAAGAACTCATTTAAGAGCATCTGTACCACACAACCATATACACGTTGTGTGCGACATATGTTTTTTTAATTAATTTTTTTTTAAGGCCACCAGAAATGCAAAAGATTCAAACAGATCATCAACTCTGAGTGAATCACATCAACTCTGACAGAGTTACAGCATCAACTCTGAGAGAGTCACATCAACTCTGAGAGAGTATGATTCACACTGAAAATGTGCGATACGTCCCTGCTGGACTCATATGAACTTTATTAAGAGTTCAATTAACACCAAACATTTTACTGCGTCCACTTGTTCGGTTGCTTTGTCATCACGTCTGTCATAATGGAAATAAAACAGAAATCAATCCACTGTTATCATTTACAAAGAATTGCTTTTTTTTGTTTATATAGTACTGTACTTTCCACAGTACAGTACTACAAATGTGTCAAACACCTCAAGCTAATGTGCCAAACATTTTCAAAACCAACACAGGGGAGAGGGAATGACGCTAGATATCTCTATGTCACAATACTTTCCTATATTACAATTACAATCATTTCCACCATCCACAAACGTGTCTGAATCCCACAAGAAAGAATTCAACATTGTACTCATAAAAAAAAACATAAGTTAAAGCTTCTAAATATTAAAAAAATATCTATTTAACTTTATTTTTTTTAAAAGATGACATTCAGACAGGTTTTGTGTGCTATGTTACACAGACATTTTGTAACAGTTTATTACTGCAGTAACTCACCTCCATCCTCAAGAGTACGACGTTCCCAGTGTACTGTACTCAGGCAGACTAGAATTATTCAAAGAAAAGTCAGCTTGAATGGAAGACACTTCATAAAGTGGGGGGGTGCACTAAGTAAGTGTTTGTTAAAAATAAATGTACTTTGACGTTCTAACTAGTATAAGCTCACACACAACACACAGCCAGGCAAAGGTGTGTGTGTGTGTGTGTGTAAGGGATTATGACTCTGCTCTGTCAAGACCATATGTAAACACAGGTAGTAAAGGGCAAGTGGAACGCTCCCTAATCTTACTCGGCTGCTCGATCATGTGGCTAGAAGTGCTGGTCTCCTTGGTTACCGGGCGTAGCACCAGCATTAGGTTATTTTTTACAGTCTCTGGTTATAAGCCACGGAGCATAATTTCTTTGCGGAGGTTCGTCATCAAGACGGGACGGCGACTGACGCGTGACAAATCCGAAATATGCTCAGTTCCGTGAAGAATTCAATCTCTGCTCAAAGAACTCAATCTTCATACTGGGTTAAAATGTGTAATTTAATGTTACAGAACTGTGCGTGCATCATTCTGCAGTTCTCAGCGTCTGACCAACTTTGTGACCGATGCCCCAAACAGCAAAGGAATATAACAGACTATCTTTAAATACCCAGGTGACAAAGTACTAGTCTTTTAAAAAAAAATTTACTCGCGGGTCGTTAACATCCATCAGAAGCAGACGTTAGTTTTCTCCTCCGAGAACAGCAGGTGTGTCACGGCGGTACCGAACTGACAGCTGACTCATTTGCAGGTCCTCGTGATAAGACCGCGGCGCGCGCGTCCCTGAGCACTGAAGTACAAGCAACCGTCAAAGTCGGACCGCGTGACGAGAGCTGATTTGTATTCCAGAACACCGACCTCTGACGACATTGCCTTGTCTGGTAAAAAAAAAAATCCTTTGTGGAGTCAAGAGGAGCGAGACGTAACACAGATCCCAGCGGAAAAGAAAGCGTTTGCTTTTGCCTGTTTGCGTTTCTGCACGGAGAGAGGTCCAGATATCGTGTCCTTCTTACCTTTCAAAAAGATAGCCCTTCTCATGCTTTTTTTTAGCCGAACACTCCTGGCTGCGTCTAGTTAGGCTACTTCACACCGCTTAATAGCCCTCGTAAAGTGTCTATTGATTCGCTTAAATTAGTGTATTTAAATCTAAATGGACAAAGTGAAAACCTGCTTTTAAGAACGAGCAAGTACACACTTGATAAAAGATGTTCACGATGAAACATTTTGCTTTAACAATACACATGAATATTACATTTTCATAGGATCTGCAATTAAAGTAACAACTGATACGTTTTAATTGTAAAGCAGGGCACAGATGCATGACTGTCTGCAATATTGTAAAATGTATGTATGCACCCAGTATATAAAAGAGATTGCCTGTGATCTCTGGAGATTCTCAGTAGCACAAATTCATCCTGATCTCAAACAGTATTAGCCTACTTTAAAAACAGATGCCCTTATCTATGCCAGCTAACAGTAGTGTGGATAAAATAATCCCCACAATTTCAGTACAAATTATACACAGCAAAATGTACAGTGTTAAAATTCAACTCTAACAGAGTACATATGAGTCCACTCTGCCCATAGTGGACTCATATAAACTCTGTAAGAGTTGACTTAACATTTCACTACGTATTTGTGAAATAAAGAGCGTAATACACGGCTGCTTTAAAAAAAAATCTAGCTGGAACGGTGGGTGCCTGAAGGATGCAATCTAATGGTAGAACTGACCAGATTAACGGAAAAGTATGAAATCAGCCTGCAGGTGTTCAGAGAGGTGCGTGATTTGTTTTTGTTTTTTTTTTTTGGGGGGGGAGGGGGGTTGCGGTGATCTGAGAGGGGGGGGGGGGGGTAAAGGACCGGCGGGATTCTGGATGATATGTTGCTGAGAGGTACAGAAGCGTGTCAGATTACCCATCCACTTAAGACCATGAGTCATCGTATCAGTCATACTCAACATGGGAGAATTTACTGCAGCGGGGAACTCAATCTCCAGTCCGGACTGGGGCGCAGTGTGGGCAGGTCTAAAAACGCAGCAAAGATAAGAGGGAGGCAAGGCCAGCCAACACCCGAAATGATAAACACACTTTTTATTTTACCCCCCCCCCAACAAGGTACAGTAAAAGTCCTCTAATTCTTTGTCTCTGCACAACCAGTAATCGCAGCTCGTTGAGTCTAATCGCGGCCCGTTTCTGTAATCAGAGCCGATGTGAGGGACAGCCATGATTTTAATAAAGTGGCTTTGATTAGCACCCTGCTCTGCATCCGGCACTTATCCAAAAACAGTCAGTCACAGGATTTGCTGCGTTATTTTAATGTATCACAAAATTGACTGCCACTCACTGAAAAAATACACGGCGTCTGTGGAAAAGTTCTGTTGGAGTAACTTCACAGCAACACTGTGACAACATTTTGACTTAGCAAAAAAAAAAAAAAAAAAACAGCTTATATATTTTATTATTACAACCTAGTTCAGCTAAGTATCAGTCTCAATCAGAGATTAAGTGTTGCACTGTTTGAGGATATTATCATGAAATGGTTGAACGATTTCAAAGGTTTGAAATAAATTCTGGAAAAATTTTACCTGATCAATGTCAAAATGTGATATGCAGTATAATCGGAACATTTCGAGAAGTTACTTCATAACCATGTCCAGTCATGAATTTCTTATCTGAAAATAACATAGCTGGTATCTGAAATTAGTTTTCCAGTTTAAAAAAGTAAGCAAGAAAGTTTTGTTTCCATGGCAACGTACTAGTTTCTATAACCTAAAAAAAAAGTGCTCCATCAAGGTGAGAGACTGAATACTGATTCTAATGATAAAACTTGTAGAAAATAAATTATCTGCTCAGTCAGAAAATGAAATAAACAGATCTTGTTACAGGTGTGTGGAGCCACGCAATTCCCTATGAAAAAAGAAAAAGGCTATCCGTACATTCTAAATTAAAACGCTATGGTCTAGCAAAAATAATTTATCATTATTTACTACTTATTATTCAACACTGCTAACAGTGTGCAGGTGAATCGGTGAAAATATAAAGCACAACAAAGGCAAGCGTTTCAGCGTCTAGCTATCAACAGTGCGCAGACAGCGTTTTTTGTTTCCTGAAAGTATAAAACAAAACTATAGAAAATCATGTTAAAAAAATAAATAAAGCTATTTCCATTCTAAAGTATTCCAGAACCCTTTCACAATTTACTGTATATTTGCATAGCTAGAAAATGTCCAATAACAGGAATCAAAAAACCATGGCGGTTTACTCTGCCTCGCAGAAGCAATTATGCTCATTTTTTACATGCTCATTACAGACATTTAGCAAATGCCCTTATCCAGAACGACTTAACACAACTTTTACATACATTAACATTACATCCCTTTATACAGCAGGATATTACTGAAGCAATGCAGGTTAATTACTTTGCTCAAGGGTACAACGGCAGTGTCCTACCTGGGAATCGAACCTGTCACCTTTAGGTTACAAGACCAGTTCCGTACCCATTATACCACACTGTCGCCTGAGAGTTGTTTTTTTTTTTAGGACAACTCAGCTTAAAATTTTATGCTTCATGTATGTCGAGTACGCACCATGCACTAAGTCATACTCTCTGAGACTAGCCACTACATTTACCGTGGTTTCTAGCACTGAGGACTCCCCCGAGAGTGTTTAAATAGCACTTTAAATAATGCTAATGACAAAATGGCTGCCGCTGAATCTCTGCAGATGAGTTCAATGACAATTTCCAACCAAAAGCAGCATTATACATAGATACATTTTAGTCTTAATATTTAAAATGAAAATGTAATGTGTAGATACAGTAATGTGTAAATACAGTATTTATATACATATATATAATTTATTTTTACTTTTTAAACTAAAGTTATGAGAAGGCGGATGGAATGTTAGCAATCACTGGCATTCCTCTGCACAACATTATTAGGCGGCACTTGTCTTTCAGTTGTCTATTTATATCCTGAGTGCCGCGTGTGGACCAGATGAATCACCCCAACTCGCGTTCTAATGCAATTATGCGTATTTGTAATGGCAGAAAATTGTTTTGCACTTCAGGCAAAAACACAGCCGTTGTGATATCGCAACATTAAATCAGAGAGACGGGTATCGGGAAGCTGAGGACGTTTATCCGGCGCTGAGTAGCACTTTAGAATGATTTCCCATCTAGCGTACGCTACTCACAGCACCAACATAACAACAGCGAACGAGGGCCTCCAGCGGGGGAGTGGCACTTACCTAAGCCGGCTGCGAGAAGAGATTTTTTTAATTTTTTTTTTTTTAAGCTGCTTGCCTGAACAGAAATGACAGTTTTTGTATAGATATATTGTTATGGAACTCAATTTTGAAGTCATACAAGGGGAGAGCGTACATTCCAGTGCATTAATCACTGCAGAAGTCACAGTCTTCCCTTATGGAAAAGCAATATACTCCAATATACTGTAAATATGTGTGGATGCGTTTTTATTTATGTAATGATATAATTAATGGCAGTGCGTTTAAATATATATTATACAATATATGAAAATGGCAATAATTATTACATTTTCAGGATATTGCCTTCCCCCAAGACTCACTCAGGCATACCAGTAGTGGCGATAGAGAAAAACAATCACTAAAAACGAAAATAAATATGATATTTCCCCTCATATCCGTGAGGGGGTTGCAACAGCTTAGGGATACATTTTCCAGTCTATCCCATTTTCACAAGGGTTTCTGTCTCATAATAATAATAATAATAAGAAGAAGAAGAAGATGTATATTAAAGTGTTTTTTCCCCGCCCATGCCCGTGTGAGAGCGCGCCCGCACGCGTGCCGCGGCTCACCTGGCTCTCCAGCATGTCTCTCTGCAGCCCCGCGCGGTCCTGCTCCGTGCTGTTGGTCCGGCGGATCGAGAGGCTGTGCGACTTGCGTTTCTGCTTCGCCTGGCGGGCAGCTGCACCACTTCCACTTTCCACTGGCATCGCTCCTCAGCGGGCGGGCGTCCCTCGAGATTCCTGTCTAGAAAAAAAAACTGAAGCCACACAACGAATGGAACGGTCAGGTTTACAATTTTATTCTTTTTTGTGAAAGATTATGCTAAATATTAGCTAATTATTACTGAAATACATTTTGCAGTCAGTTTGCTTAATTGACCCTTTTTGATGATTCATGCTCGCTCTAAGAAGTACTCAGTAGTCTCTTAGCTGGTTGTAAGATCTTGTGATAAGGAGCATTCCTAACTTTCTCTCCCCCCGATCTCGATCAAGAGGGACCGCGATTTGCATCTCGGTTTAAGCAGCGAGTTTATGTAATGACAGCAGTGTATTTATGCGCTGTGTATTTCAATAAACTTTGGTTATGGGTTACACGTGTATGAGCATTTCCCTGTCACGTGACTTGCTCTTGGTGTCACATCGCATGACTTGCTCTGCTGTCTCAGTTCCTTCACTGATTGATGCTGCCGTTTCTCCCGTCCCACCATGTCGACCATAGGAGCGTTTGGTACGTCTTTACTCCATTCACATACTACGAGAGCAGGGTAGCGAGATCAGTCCTTATATGGTCAGTACTCATAAAGACTAGTGTTGTGGAGTGTCCTGTTCATCTTGACTCGTGACAACCCGATGCAGTATCTTCCTCAGTTATGAGGTGTAATTATGTGAGTGAAGGGAGGTGAGGTTGCCATCAATGAGCAGCCTGTTGGCTTATTTGAAGAAATGAAAACGTCTGAATTTGTTTGAATCAGTGAGTCCTGAGAAAGCTACCCGTCTACAATGGTCTCCTTCAGCAACAGTCCCAAAAGATTAGACTGACTTTCCTGACACTTTCCGAAATATAAGACCGTACCTCTGTGTGAGAGACAGGGATGCCTTCAAGTAACTGGCACATATACAACTTGCATTTTGTAGTCCATTATTATGCTAATGGTTCTAACACACACCACCATGCATAGGGGCCATATAGGCCAGCAACAATGCATTGTACCTCGTGTTAAAATTACATACATGCTCGTTGGCAAGTGTCTTAGTCTGTAAACACATGTACTGGTTTGTATGACAATAACCCAGCAAATGTGTCACATATATAGACCTACACATACTTGTAAGCCTAAGTCAACCCAAGGTGTATCAGTGTTTATAAATGATTGCATGTGCCAAGAAAACTATGCATAACCCAAATATCCAACAGATCATTTCCACAGTAAACGCACCCTAAATGTCAATCTGTAACTCACTGTCGAACACAATGACAAGAATCGTATTCTGAAAAAGTGAACATTATTTCAAGCGACACAATACACAGCTAGCTACAGTCGGAGCAAGATACAAAGCTAGCACATTTTACCATTGCCAACCCAGACCTATTTCGCTTGTCAGATGTTATCTGGACCTCTGACTAACGATAGGTTGTTTTTAAAGTTGGCTACTGATGTTGCCAGCTAAAGCCCCGCAAAGCATTAACATCCACATAGCTTGCGCGAGTCTAAATTAGGTACGTTCCCGTTAGCTGTTGGTTATAAGTGAAAAGAATAGTTAAATAGCGGTTTAGGTAACTTAGCTTGCTTAGCAGCAAACTACGCGGCCCGAGGTTGTACTTGCATGTTAACGTTAGCTCACTTCGTTATCTTTAATTCTGAACTTCCCTTTTTTCATTAACTAGGCTGATCTAGCTAACAAATTAATGACATGTCAAATGCACTCGAGGGCAACGCTAATGTTAACTTATTACTCCGTTAACTGTAGCTAATGGATTCTTAAATGGAGCGACATAGCTTGTGGGCTAACGTTAACCTGCTGTTGCGGAGATTGTAACTGTCTTGGTTTAGCTAATGTTAGCTACAATGTGGCTGCTGCAACAGCATAGCTAGTGATCTTTGCAAATACACAAATCACAGGGTTGTTAGCTAACTGCGTAGCTTGTCATTTCACTGTATATATGTATACTCAAATCCATATACAATTGCGCACGTTCTCAGTCGCTGAAAAATAATAACACCTATATCTAATATCTTGTTAACAAGCTTGAAACATACCTAATCTGTCAATAGATTAGCTAGCTAAATAGCTAGCTAGACAGAACCACTTACTTTTGAGCGTCTAGCTGCGTGAGTGTACTCCGCAGGTCGCAGAAATATAACAAGAAAGACGAATCTGTCCAGCGACCATTTTCCAGAAGGAATGACAATAGGAGGAAAAAAAAAACGTTTCCAGTTTTTTGTCTGGATTCGTGTTGACGTTTCTTAACGCCGCTGTCAAAATGACATGCCCTCTTTGTAGCAACATCCGGGCATCGGAAACTAGCTGGAGGTTAAAGGGAGCGAGAAAACAGGAGGGTGGATCCAGAAAAATGCAACATTCGAAACATTTGGCTGTGGTTGGCTCACGCGCGTCAGGTGGAGCGCGTGCATGCGTTACATATGCTTTGAAATGGAGAAATTGACTTAATTTCCGCACAGGTGTGCTGCACCGCTGTCTTTCGATGCAAGAGAGTCGGGATCTACCTCATTACTCTGTTTCCATTGGGGCATTCAAAGTTAATTGGATTAAATTGTCCAAAAACGTGCAAACTGATGTGTGTACTCTGATGACAAAGTCCTGTCTCAGGCTTTGTCTGTGAATTACAGAGGTGTACCATACATTTTTCCCACTGTATCTGTAATATAACCATGAGATGCATAGTGATTATAGTAGAAATATGGCAGAATTTTCCAACATTAGATGGTGGAAATTGTCCACCCTTTTCCCTGTCATCCTGGAACTAGGCCTGCTGGCCAAAGTAAGAAAATTGCAGACGTTCCACTTTGATGCATTATTTAAAATTCTTCTGGGAGCAAAAAAAAAAAAAAAAAGGTTCCCTGCATGAAAAGGGTTTTATTTTAATTTTATTTTTTTGCAGTAGAAAGAGATGTTCAGAAGGCACTAGGCTGACGTTGTGTGGAGACGCGCAGTTAATGTGACTTCAGCCTTCTGTCACATGTCTCTGTGAGCTCAGGGAAGAATCGATCAGCGTTATGAATATCTCTTACATTTACAGCAATACTTTGAGACCAAACCTAGCTCTGTATTACAGAGGACAGAGGCTTCCTTGATAGTGTCAGTTCCCCATGAATATGAGTTAGAAATGTCTCTTTTTTTTACCACAGCTTCTCTCTGGTCTGCTGAGTAATTCTGAAGAATCTTCTGAATTTCCTAACCCTGTTACACCATCAAAATCACTTTCCCACCCTTTTCAGCTCCTCATTATCTGTGTGTGTCTGAGAGAGACAGAAAGTGACCAAAGAGAGTAAAAAACATGCCAACAATTTTGTTAAAGCAGCTCAAATTTAATCTTATGATTTTTAATTACATTAGAAATCAGCAACGTGTAAATGCTGCTAAACTATGTGTACATTCCTTGGGAACATCCCACACATTTTACTTTACCACTAGTTGGTCTCATGCATGAGTTTCTACCCTGAAGCCATTGCACTCTCTTTATAAACACACCCTGCTGACCTTTGACAACCTTGTGTTTTATGCAAACGCTTGCTTGTTTTTTTTTGTAGATTATGAAAGATCTTGACCCACCACAATTACAGTATATTCTGTCCTGTGATAAAGAAAACAAAAGCATGACAATGTCAGCATCAATTGGTGACTTTTCAGCACAATTTATATCACCAACTTGTGGCCAATCAGACTTTTCAGTTAAAGCAAGATCAATGTGTAACTCAATTCCAAGCAACCTTAGAGAGTGGCTTCAATTGTTTTGCTGCTCAACTGAAAAAATGGCTCAAGGAAAATCAGACATGCAACCATTAATATTTTATCTGTGCCTGGTTACTGTCTTATCAAATGGGTTGTTGTTGTGTAATTTTTTTTTTTTTTTTTGTAATGTACTTCCTTGTTTATTGTCATTAATTCTGTATTTGTGTTGTGATTTGTATTATAATATTTTCCCTCCCCAGGTACCACAAATGAAAATTAGCGCTGGAGATAAATCTCACGCACCAGCTGTAATGAGCATGAGCCCTGTAAAATCAAACAATACAGTAAAGTAAAGAGTGTAGTGAGGAGTCAATATGGACAGTGAAATGGCTGCATTACTATATTATTATAGTTCAATTAACATACACATGTACTGTGGAACTATTTGCTCCTTTAATGCCATTAAAAATGAACCTTCCAACCAAAAACAAAAAAGCAAAAACAAAACTTTCACCTCTGTCCACACAACCAGTTCCAAAAATGACCATCTTGCTCCTGAGAATGACGAGAGAAAATGGTAAGAGAATGGAGAGAGGGAATGGGGAGAGAAAGCCTTGTAATCTTTGTTGACAATTCAGAACTGCCTCAGAAGGACCAAATGAGGAGTCTGGCTCTAGTGGTGCAGAATATATCATCACAAAGAAACATCTTATACCAGCGGTAGAAGGGAATCATTGAATGTATGTGTATCATTTTTAATATCACATTCATCAAACGATCTTAAAGATGTCTTGCAACCCCATTGTCTCTTATTTTCCCACATTCTTCCACTCAGCTTCAGGCCTGGTTACTGCGCCTGTCTTTACCGGAATGGAATAGCCTGGAAATATATTACCAAGTAAAATATATTATCAAGATATTTAACACTTCACAATGTATGGGCAAATATACCGATTATTGCTATTCTCAGGTGATTTTTTAATGCACTGCTGTTAAAATATATTTGTTGTTATGTTTTCCAAAAAAAAAAGTAATATTTTTTCATAAATATATTGCAGTATGTTCAACTTTTGTAAGGGCATCACCTTGGTGGCACACGTGATGACATTTTCAGGAAGGATGTGCATTTCAAACAATTTGACATTTCCGCATGCGAAGACTTCATGACACATTATTCAACCCAGGTAGCACGGTTTTTTTTGCAGCCAGGTTCCAGTCAGTTGCAGGACAATCCCAACCGTACACAGCCCTGAGTCTGTGTCTGTCCCTGCTATTCCTGGGGGCTTTGTCGGATTTTCTCGGAAGTGCTATGCGGCACCTTGTGAGTGACAGCGGTGAGCGGCTGATTAACGACTCATCAAAATGAATCATTTCCCTAGATTTTATTGGCTGTGAAAATGCACATGCGTAGATTTTTATTTATTTATTTTGTAATATTTTGCAGGCGTCTGCAAATCAGTGGTGGATACGCTGGGATTTTGGAATGGGTTTTTAACAGCCTTTGAGGCAACCTCAGTATCACAGCGGTTAATGACGTAACAGTCAAATATCAGTGAAAACGTTTGCCTCGTAGTTTCTGGGGGAAGATGATAACTTCTGCACGCATGAAAAATGCATGTTTGCATAAGACGGCCATCATTGTGGGCAAACCATTTTCTTGCCAAGGTGATGCTTTGCGGAACAGAATTGCATTCATCATCTTAAATTGCACGTGTCAGCATGTCTTCTACTCCAGGTGTACTTAACGGGAGGAAGGCTGGATCATTCGGTCCGGAGAATGCACCGTAGAGTCTTTTTTTTGTTAAGTGAGAAACATTTACAAAGATGGCTGGTACGACTTCCCTACCATAATTCACAAGATGTGCACTTTGTAGTGTGAGTTACACATACAAAATCCACTCACTGTTTGTGCCTGTGTTGCACATTTGTTCTACAAACATATTCAATAATGATAGGGACCTAACAATGTAAATATTGTAAAGCCAGCAAGACCATAAATTTCATGCATCTCACAGCAGTTTTCTGGGAATATTTATTTAATTCTAAATGTAAGCTTGACTAAAATAAATCCCAAGTATATGGCACAGATAAATAATTGATAACATGTTCACACTGCTATGGGGTTTCTGTAGCCTACTTGCTTATTTTCCCACTGACCACTACTCATATCTATTTATATCATCCGAATAAGAGAAAATAGCCTTCATTTGTAAGACAGATGCATCAGTGTATTACAAAGATTACTGGTCCTGGCGGAAATTACAGTAATAGCACCGCTCACAGTAGGCTTTTGCAATGTCTTTGTTCACTCTTTAATTAACCATGCACAAAAAGGTCTTGCTCCTGTCTTGAATCGCATGTGATAAATTAATTACAAAATGTATCTGAACAACGATTAACTATAATTATATGATAATCACGCCATGATTATCATGATATACTATTATTTTTTAGAATATTAAATAGTTTAATTTTCTATTTAACGTCTTGTCAATGAATGGACTATGTCGGATGTGTCCTTTCAGTGCACTGAAAATTCAGGTTTGACTAGTTGCATGCAATACATTAGTCTCAAAGATAAATTAGATAATTTAAAAGGACAATATTTTACCATTGTCAATAAACAAATACAACGAAAATACAAACTACAGTTCACCCAATCAGCTAATTGTTAGAGCATTTGTCAACCTGAATTCTGTGTTATCTGTTTGTTTGATTTGTTTGTCTTTCAGAACATGTTACGCTGGATTCGTATGTTGGTTGTGGGTAAAGTACAATGACGGTGCGGTTGTTTTTTTATTTATCTTAAATAAATATTTAATATCGAGCTATGTTTGGTATAATGCAACGATTTAAAATAAAGTGAGACATGAGGGGGATACTCCGTCACTGCTCACGAAGAAACCCCAAGCGATTAGCATACTAGCTAACGTTAGTCACAACCAATCCACAATCACGTTTCTAATCACGAGTGGAGCGTTCCGCCGTCGGCATCAACCAACAGAGAAGTCTGTTCACTGTGTTGGGGGGCGGGAGTTCCTGGAGCTAGAGTCTTCGGTGTGACTGCGAAAACAGTGTGATGGTCGCTACTCTCCGAATGGGAAAGGAAAACTAGCTAATTTTCCTGTCCTCCTCTGAAACTAGCCAGATTGCAAGACGAAAAGTGGAAGGCTCTGAAACTAAGAAGACTGAAAATAGAACGTTCTTCAATTTCACAACTCTTAACAACCCCCGACTGGCAGAATTCGAAGAATAACACGGCTGTTTTTGTTTTAACCCTGTGACGAAAAAGAACAAGTTGGCTAAAAACTTAATGTAATTAGACAAGATAACATTTTAAATTGGTTCCGCTTTTAGCAAATTTAGAAGGTGCTCGGAGTTTACCACGTAAGTTAGTTAGCTAGTCTAACCTTCGGAGTTATTTAATTTCAAGTTAAATCAAGTGAAAACAGTCTGGAAGCCAAGACAAGGCCCACAGTCATTGCAGCGCCGTGCATTGAGAGTCGACAGGTGAGTAAGCGCTCCTGCGCTAGCTGTATTTACGCAGTGTGTAGCTATACACGGGTGTGCCAGCTTGCAAGTTAGGAATTCAATGACAGTGAGCTGTTTTGTTAGTAGTGGCCATCCGTCGTGCATTCATGAAATAGTTTGCGTGTAAAATCATCGGTTAAGAAATGGAGCCTGATAGCGCTAGCTAGCTTGCCTGCTGGCTAACTAACTGTTTGAAATGCAAACGTCAAAATAAATGAAGTTGTCTCCCGTTTTGAGTTCCCTGGCCTTCCAGGAGATTATCTTGTTAGCTAGCGTTAATGCAGTTCAGTAGTAGTTAGCTAGCTATCGTGGTGGGTAACACTTACGGTTAAGTAAGTTATCTAAAACATTATAGAGGTGCGTAGTTAACAGGCTAGCATGTGTCTGTCTTTCTGCTAGCCTTCATCTTAAAGCGTGGCCTGGTCGGAATCGTTGCACTGCAACATTAGCTATCTGGCTAACTGGCTAACAGCCTATAATGGGAAAGGGGGCTGGGGGCTCAGCATCGCGGGGGTCGCCATTTTTCACATGATGTTGGTGTTGCTCCAGTTCATGTTAGCGAGGGAGTCGCGCAACGTTAGTGGCGTAACGCAACTTAGCCAACTTAATGTTTGTAGGCTGCTTGTGAATAAGCTTGATATAGGAAGTCAGCTAAACCCTTCGCCACTTTGCTTGGCTATCACTGTAAATGCTCGCTAGCTTGCTACTGCGCACGTACATTTCCATATAACTAGCTAGCACTACCTGGCGCTGGCTGCAGTTGTTTTGCTTCGTGAACTCTAGCCTGCTAGCTATGATGTCTAATGCACATTGCCCCGCGTTTGGTTACATTAACTTGGCGTTAATTTGACTACAATCTGCCTGGTCATGAGTTACCTTGTGTTAACTCTCTTGCTGACTTGCTTGTGGTTGACAGATGTCATTTGTTGCAGTGCTAAGGTAAACTAATGTTAGCTAGTAAACGTAGGTGCGGAAAACACCTGGCTAAGAGAGTTAAGTTCGCTATCTTGAAATACTAACTAGTTATTACAGTAATATGGAATAGAATGGTTATCCATTGTAACCCACAGAAAGTTGCTAGACTGGTTATTTAGCTATCGGTAAGTGAACTTACGTGTCTCGCGAGCTGATGGTAGTTTACATGCCACTCGCCCCTAGTGAGTAGTTGAACTGAACGACGCATTCCTTACGTTAACCACTGGGAACTTGTGTGAAAATCTGTCAACGCAATTGTTGATAAGTCTAGGTAACTATGTGCTAGCTGACGATACCTAATAAAATGTAACCATCTCAGTGAATCGGAATGAGCGTACTTGCCAGCTAACGTTACTGCTGGGTATAATAACGCTGATTGTATGGGAATACACTGGGTGTATTATTTTAGTTATTTATTTGTGAAATTTACTGGTGGTGCACGCTAGCAGAGGTGGTTATTATAGTTTAAATATAACGTATAAGTTACGTTATATTTTCTTGCTTTTTGGCCGAGAACGTCCACCAGAGAAAGCAAACCCAGTTACGGTCTGGTCTGCACTGCGTCTCCGGCGGTTGAAAACTTTGTACTGCAGACCACTTTGGCCTGTCCCTGGTCCCTATGTGAACTTGGGGCCCTGCAGTATTTTAAAATATGTTGTCCGAGACATGATATTTATTGATTTTTTTCCTTTTTAAATGAATCACTATTGTCACAATTTGTTTGGATTTATTTGGGCGCATTCACCGAAAACACTATTGAAAAAAGAATGTGCATCTTTTAAGTACCAGTCCTGGGGATCTGGCTTGCCAAGACTTGATGGAGTGTATTCCATTTGCATGAGCAATCTAGTTTTTTGTTCTGTCTACGTACATGAAAATGCCTTTCATTTCTCTACAGAATTCAAATGCAATTCAATTTTATTTGTATAGAACTTCTGGGTATATACCCAAAGCCATCCTAATTTTTGTTTTGTGGAAATTTGTTTGAGCACTTTCTAATTTAATTTTTTTTTACTGGTTTATGCAAACTACCTTTTGTTATATTCATCTGAACATAATCACCTTATTTTTTTTGGCTTGTACTAATTTTCTAAGTAATATTGCTGACAATCTTGACGATTCTCTAGCTATTTTATACCGGGGTGAGAAGTAGCTCTCAGGTCACCACATTGTTGTTAAAATATTTTCATGATTAATGAAATGCTTGCTAATTAATTTATGCATTAATGATATTCCCAATATGCTCAAGCATATTGTGTAATTAATTAAATGTCAAGTGTCATTCATTTCATGGTATTAGCCTTGGTAGTCACGTTGCATCTCACCAGCTAGCGTCCTGTCCAGAGAAAAATGACTTCTACAGTTCGCTATTTTAGCGCTTGTCAAAATGTCCTGTGTTAAGAACGGCTCGCCAGAAACCTTCCGTTTGTTGGAACGACAGAGGCTGGACTGATGTGTTTTATACCCAGCATTCCTTCTCGTATTAGTGTGCCGGTTTGTGTGTAAAGTGAAACTTAACCCTGTCCTCTAGCAAGCCGCTACGTCACTCAGCTCTGGGAAAACTCCTCTCCTCTGTGTCTCATTTAAATATCACTGGTCCTCCGCAGCGAGTTAACTTTGTGGCGACAATGACCGGAAATAAGTTGAAGAAAAGAAAAGAAAGTAGGCCTATCCGCCGACCGCCATTCCACATCACATCACTGCAGAGTCCGTGAACGCACAGCTGTTCACTGACTGGGGAAGGATACCGCGAAATAAGCGGAGTACACGCCCCTTTCCCGTTCCGAGCAACAGAGGCTGACCAAATGCAATAAAACAACCTGGAAGGGCTTTATGGGGGGGCTTTATTTCAATTGACAATTTTTGACCCTGTAATATTAGCTGATCAGAGTAAATATCCATGTACTTAGTGAGCTATTAATGTTGGTTTCATCAGTAATGATTATATGCATATCATAAAACTTTTTAAATAAAAAAGATATTGTTTGAAATATGAATTTCAAGAGTAACTTAAGTTCATAATTAATAACTGTTGCTATTGGATGCATTATTCTGAGCGGCTGACATTTATGGTTGATGGTCTCTGGGCCCAGAGGAAGGCCTGGGGACTAATCGAGTGCTTTATGAGGAATCACAAACGTTCTTAGATGACAGATTGGTTTGGAGATTCTGTAGCTGGTGGAAACGTGTGGCCCGGCTCACAGCTGATGGAGGTGTTCCGTTGGATGTCAGGGGTGATGCGTATTTGGGTCAGAGGTCATAAGCTTTCCAGTCATGCCGTTCTCTTTCTGCATTGTGTGCAAACACAAGGCCCCCATGTTGGAGACAGGCCTTTGATTGTTTGGGGATTAGGCCTACGGGACCGAAAAAAAGGGGGTCTTTCCAAAAGCGTTTTACGAGGGTCAGAAAGAGAAAGTGTGCGATGCGGATTATAATTGGTTTGCCTTTGAGTATCGGCACTGATTTGAAGGGGGGGAAAGTAAGTTGGAATTACCAAGGATCAGTACGATTAATGTGGATTTAGTGAAATAAGTTACGGAAGCATTCAGACTAAATAATTTCACTTGACTTAGGCTGATACACATTTGTATTTATTTATAGGGTTACCGCATAAACTGCCGACCAAATCCATGACCTCTGGTCACAATCTTGGAGCATTTTCAGCCTGTACAACCGGAACACCAAACGTTAATATTTGTAAACGGATATAACCTGGCCCTGCGATAGATTGGTGGCCTGTCCAGGGTGTATTCCTGCTTCTTGCCCAACGCACGCTGGGATAGGCTCCAGCAACCCCCGCCACCCTGCTCAGGATAAGCGGGTATAGATAATGGATGGATGATGTAACCTGTTATGTAACTAGCTGATCGCCCCCATGCCATTTCTTAAATGTGTATTTTAGTCTCTGTCATAACCTTCATTGTTTTTATCTTTGTGCAGCCTACTCGGTGACGAAAGTGACTTCTCGTTGAGGAGCCTAGAAGTGGATGGCTCATGACTTCTGACCAGGATACAAAAGTTGTCGCTGAACCCCAGGTGCAGCAGGTACAGGAAGCTAAAGACAGCCCATCTCTGGTAGGTGCAATCTTCCCTTAACCCTCTTTTAAAAAAACAAAAAATAAATAAATAAATCAGCCCACTGGAAGTGGAGCCACTCACGTCAGATTTAGCACCAAGCACAGCCCAGCAGTCACATGACATGCCACAGCCTGGAACTGATAAAAAAGCTCATCTGTGATTAAGTGTGAACACGTGAGCAGCTCTGAATCATGACTGGAAGCTGCTCGGTGGATGGAGGGGCTGTTTTTTGTGTGTTATGATTTTATTTGGTTCTTTTTCTCTGAAGGTGGGGTTGTGTAAGATGCAGTAACGCCGCCTCCTGCTGGTCACAGGCAGCACTGTGGGTGCTGGGGTTGTGAAGATATGCGGACCTTAGTCAAATATGTGTTTAAAACAAAAAAAAAAAAAAAAAAAAAAGATTTTAATCTTATAGTATCTGGGTTCCTCTGTCCATATCCTATGGGAATCCTTTATGACATAAAGACTAAATTGACCCCAGATCAGCACCCTCACTGCTCCAGGATGCTTTAGGAATACACAGCCTTATTAGATGCTTTATGAATATACATCGTGGTCGGATGCTTTATGAATACACAGCCTGGTCAGGTGCTTTATACTTTATGCACTGCCTGATTTTACAAGTGAATTTCAAGTGATGTTGCTAATAATGTGAAAGTGTGTCGACCGGCACTTGGTTAACATTTGTCCTTAACTTTGACTAACAAAAAGCAAGCAGGTATTTATTTTTCTTTAAAAACGCACTTTTTGAAGTTGCTAATGTACGTGTGAAGAAAATTGTGCTTGTGTTTTGTTTTCTTTCTCTCCGTTTGACCAAAATTGGGTTGATTTAAAGGTGCAATGATTCTCAGTAGAGGACCGCCGTTCTGTAGTACCCAGATTTAATTTTCTCTGCGGACAGCCCACGCACGCGCCCTATATTTAGCTGTAAACAAAGCGTGTTTGTGGCTTAGCTGGTGTGGGATGTGACCAAATCCTGCATGAAAACACCGCCTGGCTGTACAAATTGCCGTCGGAGGACCGGAAATCCTTTGGGAAAAGTTGACGCTGCCCAGGCCAAAATTGCACGTTGTCCCAGACGAGGGAACAGTCACGGCTTAAGTGGCGGAAATATTGACTGAAAGCCGTCCAATCTCACAACGAACACTCTCACCAGACTGTATTTTGGGTTGTGTACATATATAGACGTTGAGCAAAAGAGGGAAACTGGCTAATTGCAGTGTGTTGGAATGAATCACAGTGTTCTGCAGAACATATAGTATTCATTGCATTACATTTATTTAGCAGACGCTTTCATCCAAAGCGACGTACAAAAGTGCATATCATGGTCATTGGACGACTACAAAACACAGATCCGATGAGGTACAAAAGCTATTCCTGCTCGCTTGTTTGCTGTCTGTCTTACCAGGTCATATCCAGACTCAAACCCCTCTACATTAAAGTAAAAGTAAAACAGGAGAAAAAAACCAGGAACAGTCTCTTCCCTGTCCAGCGGTGTGGTTGTGTTTAGTCACGTCAGTGTTGTGTGTCTTTTTTTTTTCTTGGATTTGCTGTACAGAACAGAGCGGAATGTTGTGTGTGCGCTGCCGCTGTCCCGTTATAATGTCCAAACACGGGGTCTGTGCTGCCCCAGGCTGGGGAGACAGATGCCCCTCGTGGGGTAAAGAGGGCAGAAAATGAGACCTGTGTGGAGGAGCTTAGGCCAGAGGGGCCAAATGCCAGTCCAGGAGGGCCACAGTGTCTGTGGTTCCCTTCATTCAGCAGGCAGTCCAGGTTTGGGCTCTTTAGCCGAATCAGTGACTGTATATCCAGTGAAGATGTTTTTGGCTGTCTGTTTCACTGTGATTGGCTTGAAACAGACTTATCAGTGTTGGAGCGATGCGGAGATTATAGCCAATGTGGTGCACTGGTATGGCGAACAGTATGCATGTGCCAGAGAGATGGTGCGGTGGATGCAGCTTTGATTCTGTAAGTTAAACGGGCGGTTTGTGTGTTGGACTGAAACCAGAGACAGAGATCACGGTGAAAAGCTTTCTTTCTCTCGCTCTCACTCGATCATAAAAAGGGAAGCTGAAGCTGGGTTGGTCACATTCTCGCCCCCCAAAACCTGTAGTAAATTGTTAAATCTCCACGAGAACCAGCAGAACGCCAGCTACGACCTCCGCACCGATGTTCTTGGGTGACCGTCTGGTGACAGCTGATCTGCAATCGAACCCGGGTTCTGGCCGAGGGGCAGGGTCACCCTGCGTAGAGGTGCCCATGAGATCAGCCCGTTACGTCTTCGGAGAACCCGTTGCGACAGGCAGAGAACCCGTTGCGACAGGCGGAGAATCCGTTGTGCATAGGTGGAGAACCCGTTGCACACAGGCGGAGAACCCATTTTGCACAGGCGGAGAACCTGTTGCGCACAGGTGGAAAATCCGTTGCACACAGGCGGAGAACCCGTTGCGCACAGGTGGAGAACCCGTTTTGCACAGGCGGAGAACCTGTCGCACATAGGCAGAGAACCTGTCGCACACAGGCAGAGGACCCGCTTCACACCAGGGGAGAACCTGTTTCACTTGGGCAGAGTGCATGGGTTTGCTTAAAATGGGGTTTTCTAATCTTTAGGCTCGCTTGGGGGCAATTGGTGGGATGGAGTGTTGTTAGTGCTTCTGTTCTGAGATCTTGTGACTGCCCTTGGTGCTTGGCCACACCATAGTAAAGATGGAGGCTTGTGTAGCGTTCACCTGAAAGCACATAGAGACGGTTACTGGGCATAGGAAGCTGAATGGAGCAGCTTGGCCCAGCACTGAGGCTGCTGTTTCAACACTTCCTCTGGTCGCGTGCCACGTCCTCGAGTCGCTGGATTTCGTTTGTAGGTGCTGCGCGGATATTTAGCTGGGAAGTGACTGGGGGGGGGGGGGTTGTTGATCATTAACTGGGGGGTGGGGGGTGTGGTTTGGCAGTCGGTGAAAAGCACCGGCTGCCGTCTCCTGTGCCGGGGCCTAAAAGCGGTGCGATCCTGCGCCCATCTGTCCCTCCACACCTGCGCGGGACGCTCTTTGATTTTAGGGAGACCCCCCCTCCACCCAAATAACAGCCCCTGAGTTCTACTTGCACCTGTTTTGCCACCTGGTTTTCCTTTTTTAAACCCTGTTTTGCTGGAGAGGTTCTGGGTGTGAGATGCGCACAGACTTGCATCGCCGCTGCCCGCTATCCTCTCCAGGAAGCTGCCGAAGCCGCGGGTCTGCTTGCGACACTGCGGTGTGTCGGGGAGGCTTACTGCGTTGCGTTGGGGGGGGGGGGCGGGGGGGGTTTGTGTGTCTGTGCGCTGCTGGGGAGTTCTCACACTCAGCGGCGGTTTGGCGGTTAATGGGCGGGGCTTGGCGGAAGTTGCCGGCCAGACGGGGGCGTGTCATTGGTTGAGACGCCTGCTTCCGAAACTCCCCGTCTGGCTGCCGTGTGTAAAATAACAACATGAAAATAGAGAGAGATGTTGGAAATAGAGGCGTTTCGACACAAACACGGGGGGGGTCTGTGAGCCGAACCCTCTGAGCTCCTCACCAGGTACGAGTGCTTCTTTAAAGCGAGGGTTATGTGTGCTGTAAAGTAAAGTTGCGTGTTATATGTGTTTTATGTGTATTTATGTTTTTGCTGTAGGAATCCAACAAGGTCTCTCATCTTAACCCGAATGCAAAAGTATGGGCCAATCACATGCTGAGCCTGGAAGCCGCAGGGACCGCTGACTCCGCCCCCACCCCCGACCAATGGAAGGAGGCCTCTGACATCACAGCCGACCCCGGCCCAGAAGGTGTGAGCCTTTCCCTCGGAACCACCGAGGGGGTTGCCCTGGCTACCGTGCCGCACGCGCTCATTTGAGTCTGTGGCAGTTATTTGTCAGGTCCCTGGGGTGGCAGTTATTTCTCAGAGATTCGGGAGCCCTGGAAACTCTGGGATCTGGCCCAGTTGTGGCCGGCAGTGCAGCATGAGTGATCCGGTCCAATCTGGAGCCGTCCTGCTTGAAATTTTCACTTCATGTCTTTAACCAAGTCCTGCCACTCATTTGGAATTTGAAAATGTTCATACTGTAACATCAGGTGACACTTTAACTTTAGTAGCTTAGAAAATTGTGCACTAACCCGACTACTTCCTATTTAGGTCAGACTGCTACAACTTATCGAGTAAAGCTGTGCTTTTATTTGCTTAATTTTATACAGTCTGAAACGTTAGCGCTGTGCGTTTTGATTGGACAGCAAGCTTGCCCCTCCCCTTTAGGGTATGATGCCACCGAGGACAAGGAGGCGGAGTACGTGGCGCCGTTGCTATTGGACGCCGACGATCCACCCCCGGTTGCGCTGATCGAGCCCGCCAAAATGGCCGCCGTCACCCTGGAGGTTCCGGATCCGGCGTACACGGAGTTTGAGCCCGCGCAGGACTCCAGCCAGACTGGTGGGGGCGCTGTTCGGCACAGTTAGCGGTCTGAGAAGGGCCCGTTTGGGTCCAAGATTGCGTTCATTCCCAGTGTTAAAAAAACCCCAAATCAACTGGTCCACGGACCTTTAATCAAGACCTTGATTGATTAGTGTTGATTCTGTGTGGAGATTCATGGCTGCTCTTAACTACTAACCACTTCACTCTGGCAGGATATCCCTGTGGAAATCCTCCCCCAGCTATTGTTTTTCTCATTATTTATTTATTGAATTAATTACACTTGTGGTGCTTGATAAATGTGTGTCATTGTAATTCATCAGTGGTGGGTAGAATAAGCAGTACGTAGGGGAATACGGATCAAAGGGTGCGTCCCGTGCCAGAATCAAATCGTTTTTGGCTCGAAGTACGGGACGTCCCAGCTAATTCAAATTTGAATTTGAATTAACCAGACAATGCATTCTTCCCCCTGACCACAGGGGGCAGCGATGCGCACCTGGAAGATGAGCTGGGCGACCTGCGGGAGCATCTGAAGAAGACCCTGGAGTTCTGCCTCTCCCGGCAAGTATTTCTGTTCCCGCCACAAACGTGCGCCGCTCTCCCGCCAAACTGTTCGCCACTTACCTGATTCTCCGCACCTGGTTCTTGGGTCGGAATCGGTCGTGTGTTTTTAGGTGAACAAAAATATCGGCATGGCTCTCCATGACCCGGGCCAGTGACTAAGCGGGGCATAATAAGAGCTAATGAAATAATTAAGGACAGACGTTCTGAGGCTTGTCTGAGGCTTCCTCTCAACTCTTTTACGGAAGGGCGTTTTTCCTAAATCTGCTCTTTATTTACACTCTGGAGTATGAGTCCTGATGGTTGGTTTTTGCCAAGTGTGACTTGTGTTTTTATTGTTTTTTTTTTTTGTGATGCTTTGTCTCTTTAGGGAAAACCTTGCCAGCGACATGTACCTTATCTCTCAGATGGACAGTGACCAGTATGTGCCAATTATGACCGTCGCGAATCTGGACCATGTGAAGAAGCTGAGCACCGATGTGGATTTGATTGTCGACGTTTTACGGTGTAAGTACAATCCCGCTTTTTATTTTATTTTGATTGGGTGACAAAATCTCGATGAAATTTTGTGAAAATTTTGTGAAGTATTTTGTAAAGTATTATTATTGTTGTTGTTTGTTTAGCTTTGCCTTTGGTCCAAGTGGACGAGAAAGGCGAGAAGGTACGACCGAACCAGAACCGCTGCATCGTCATCCTCAGAGAGGTCCCCGAGGCCACGCCCCTGGAGGCAAGTGCGCTCTGATTGGCCGCATGTTTGTAGCCAGGTTCACTCTGTGTGCTCTGATTGGCTGTGTGTTTGTAGCCAGGTTCACTCTGCTCTTGTTGGCTGCCTGTATGTAGACCAGGTTAATTCTTTGTGCTCTGATTGGCTGTGTGTTTGTAGGGCTGGTTCACTCACTGTGACCCGATTGGCTGTGTGTTTGTAGGGCTGGTTCACTCACTGTGACCTGATTGGCTGTGTGTTTGTAGAGCTGGTTCACTCTCTGTGCCCTGATTGACTGCGTGTTTGTAGAGCTGGTTCACTCTGATTCGATGCATGTTTGTTGAACAGATTCACTCTCTGTACTCTGATTGGCTGCATGTTTTTAGAACGTGATCATTCGTCGTACTCTGATTGGCTGCGTGTTTGTAGAACAGGTTCACTCTCTGCCCTTATTGGCTGTGTGTTTGTAGAACCGGTTCACTCGCTGCGCTGATTGGCTGCATGTTTATAGAACAGGTTTACTCTCTGTGCTCTCATTGGCTCTGTGTTTGTAGAGCAGGTTCACTCTGCTCTCATTGGCTCTGTGTTTGTAGAGCAAGTTCTCTCGTCATGTCACAGTATCCCACAGTTGCATGCTTGTACCATTTGACTGAATTTTGTTCAGGCTCTCTCTGTAGAACACAGCTGTGCGGTATGCTAATCTTGTTTTGATGTATCTCTCTGAATTATTTATATTATTATAAACTCTCAGTCGGAGCTTCGCCCCTCTCTGAGCCCACGCTGAGGCGTTATTCTGTGTGTCTGATGCTTCCTGTTTCCTGTTCACTGGCCTGGAGCCTTGTGCTTATTTACCCTGTGCTTCTGTACCCTGCGTAAGTGTGTAAGATTGACAACAAGCTTCCAAAGACAGAGTAATAACGTACACCTAGCTTACAATGATAGAAGGGTAATTAACAGCCAGCTTACTATGGCTAATATTTTTGTATCACTGTGATGTCATCATAAGCAAATGTTAATATGGATAATTTACTGATATGAATGAAACGCAGGATGACCAGCTTAAGTGGTCGCCTGGTTAGCTGGGGCTCTCTTTTGCCACTCTGAAAACTGTTGTGCTGGTTTATTATAATGAACCAGGTTGTTTTAAGTTAAATACCTTTTTTGTGCGTTTGTTGACAGGAGGTGGAAGGGCTTTTTCAGGGAGAGAACTTGCCCAAGTTCATCAGCTGTGAGTTTGCGTACAACGACAACTGGTTCATCACCTTCCAGTCAGAGTCCGACGCTCAGCAGGTAAGATGTTCATCGTGTGTTTTTCATGTTCAACAGAGCAGTGCCGTGTTTGTGAATGCCTTCCCTTGTGGGCAGTTCCCCATTAATATAACAGGCTGAACTCGGTTAAGTTAATTTTCACTCAAACTTCAGAAGACACCTGAAATTTAGCTGAGTAGTAACCTAGTGCATTACGTCATTTCACTCTCAACAAGAGTGTTAAACATAAAACGGTACCCAAAGGTTTCAGTCTTGGCACACATCTGCTGCCTGTGATCACTGATTTAAAGTCTGTTTTGTGTGTTTCTTCCTCTTGGTTAAGCGGAGGGTTTGGGTGAAGTTAGCTCACCCTGTGTCTGTGCTTAGAGACCTCTTCTCCTGGGAGTTCTCTTATACATTACATTTCATTACAGGCATTTAGCAGACGCTCTTATCCAGAGTGACTTACACAACTTTTACATAGCTTTTTTTTTTACATTGTATCCATTTATACAGCTGGATATATACTGAAGCAATGCAGCTTAAGCACCTTGCTCAAGGGTACAACGGCAGTGTCCTACCCAGGAATCGAACCTATTACCTTTCGGTCACAAGCCCAGTTCCTTACCCACTGTACACTGCCGCCCATGTGTAGATCCATTATACATCTCATATGCTGTATTACGGTGAAGAAGAGAGTAAAGTTTGTGAAATTCATATGTAAGTTTTAAACGTGGTTCTCTCTCGTCCCGAGTTTCTCAGCATCTGTCGGTCTCTGTTTCCCAGGCATATCGGTACCTTCGGGAAGACGTGAAAGTTTTTCAAGGGAAGCCTATAAAGGTAAACGCCTTAAAATGTCCGCAGTGTGTCTCATGTTTTTCTTAAATTTGAGCATGCTATCCTTCTTGTGTTTCTGTCATGTCGTATTTGTTTTTGGTGACCGCCAAACTTGGCTTGGAGTCACCCCAGTGATGGGCAGACGAGATGTGTCACCTGTTAAAAAGACAAACGGTCGGGCTAGACCGTGTTGCATTCTGTGGAGCAGTGGTAACCAACGCTGCTCCTGGAGATCCACCATCCTGTAGGTTTTCACTCCAACCCTAACAAAGCACATGTCATTCAGCAGCTAGAGCAGGGCTGCCCAAACCTGTTCCTAGAAGTTTACGTTCTTGCAGGTTTTCATTTCAACACTAGTTTGGCACACCCTGACTGTACTCTATTAGCAGCTCAACAAGGATCTGTAGCTGTTGAATGAGGTGTGCTTTGTTACGGTTGGAGTGAAAACCTAGAGGATGGTAGATCTCCAGGAACAGGGTTGGGCAGCCCTGCTCTAGCTGTTGAATGAGGTGTGCTTTGTTAGGCCTGGAGTGAAAACCTAGAGGATGGTAGATCTCCAGGAACAGGGTTGGTTGCTAGTGCCAGGTGTGATTCCTGCTCTGTGATCTGTCCTCATCTCTAACCCCGTCTTTTACTCCCACCTGAATAAAAGTGAAAATGTGGGGCAAACGGTCCGCCCTTTTTTTATTTGTAATTGTGTATTATAGACGTGGGACGCCCGCAATGAGACGTGATTAATGCCTGTCCTCTTCCCCCCCCCCCCCCCCCAGGCCAGAATAAAAGCCAAGGCCATCGCCATCAACACCTTTTTGCCAAAGAATGGCTACAGACCGGTGGACGTGAACCCGTACGCCCAGCAGCGCTATACCTCCTTCTACATCCCCCCGGTGTACAGCCCCCAGCAGCAGTTCCCCCTGTACAGCCTGATCGCCCCCCAGGCCTGGTCCACCACGCACGGATTCATCGACCCCGCGCTCGTGAGTGTCCTCCTACGGCCTTTAGCGTGATTACACAGGAAGTGGGCGCGTCCTCTCTGCGCGGGGTTAGAGTGTTCTCCCTGTGTGTGTGTGGGGTTAGCGTGTTCTCCCTGTGTCCGTGTGGGGTTAGCATGTTCTCCCCGTGTCCGTGTGGGGTTAGCATGTTCTCCCCGTGTCCGTGTGGGGTTATCGTGTTCTCCCTGTGTCCGTGTGGGGTTAGCGTGTTCTCCCTGTGTGTGTGTGGGGTTAGCGTGTTCTCCCCGTGTCTGTGTGGGGTTAGCATGTTCTCCCTGTGTGTGTGTGGGGTTAGCGTGTTCTCCCCGTGTCCGTGTGGGGTTAACGTGTTCTCCCCGTGTGTGTGTGGGGTTAGCATGTTCTCCCCGTGTGTGCGTGGGGTTAGCATGTTCTCCCCGTGTGTGTGGGGTTAGCATGTTCTCCCCGTGTCCGTGTGGGGTTAGCGTGTTCTCCCCGTGTCTGTGTGGGGTTAGCATGTTCTCCCCGTGTGTGTGTGGGGTTAGCGTGTTCTCCCCGTGTCTATGTGGGGTTAGCATGTTCTCCCCGTGTGTGTGTGGGGTTAGCGTGTTCTCCCCGTGTCTGTGTGGGGTTAGCATGTTCTCCCCGTGTCTGTGTGGGGTTAGCATGTTCTCCCCGTGTGTGTGTGGGGTTAGCGTGTTCTCCCCGTGTCCGTGTGGGGTTAGCATGTTCTCCCCGTGTGTGTGTGGGGTTAGCGTGTTCTCCCTGTGTGTGTGTGGGGTTAGCATGTTCTCCCCGTGTCCGTGTGGGGTTAGCGTGTTCTCCCCGTGTCCGTGTGGGGTTAGCATGTTCTCCCTGTGTGTGTGTGGGGTTAGCGTGTTCTCCCTGTGTGTGTGTGGGGTTAGCATGTTCTCCCCGTGTGTGTGTGGGGTTAGCGTGTTCTCCCTGTGTGTGTGTGGGGTTAGCATGTTCTCCCCGTGTCTGTGTGGGGTTAGCATGTTCTCCCCGTGTCCGTGTGGGGTTAGCGTGTTCTCCCTGTGTCCGTGTGGGGTTAGCGTGTTCTCCCCGTGTGTGTGTGGGGTTAGCGTGTTCTCCCTGTGTGTGCGTGGGGTTAGCGTGTTCTCCCTGTGTGTGCGTGGGGTTAGCATGTTCTCCCTGTGTGTGTGTGGGGTTAGCGTGTTCTCCCCGTGTGTGTGTGGGGTTAGCGTGTTCTCCCCGTGTGTGTGTGGGGTTAGCATGTTCTCCCTGTGTGTGTGTGGGGTTAGCGTGTTCTCCCTGTGTGTGTGTGGGGTTAGCATGTTCTCCCCGTGTGTGCGTGGGGTTAGCCTGTTCTCCCTGTGTGTGTGTGGGGTTAGCGTGTTCTCCCCGTGTGTGTGTGGGGTTAGCGTGTTCTCCCTGTGTGTGTGTGGGGTTAGCATGTTCTCCCCGTGTCTGTGTGGGGTTAGCATGTTCTCCCCGTGTCCGTGTGGGGTTAGCGTGTTCTCCCCGTGTCCGTGTGGGGTTAGCGTGTTCTCCCTGTGTGTGTGTGGGGTTAGCGTGTTCTCCCTGTGTGTGTGTGGGGTTAGCGTGTTCTCCCCATGTGTGCGTGGGGTTAGCGTGTCCTCCCTGTGTCCGTGTGGGGTTAGCATGTTCTCCCCGTGTGTGCGTGGGGTTAGCATGTTCTCCCTGTGTCCGTGTGGGGTTAGCATGTTCTCCCTGTGTGTGTGTGGGGTTAGCATGTTCTCCCCGTGTGTGTGTGGGGTTAGCGTGTTCTCCCCGTGTGTGTGTGGGGTTAGCGTGTTCTCCCCGTGTGTGTGTGGGGTTAGCATGTTCTCCCCGTGTGTGTGGGGTTAGCATGTTCTCCCCGTGTGTGTGTGGGGTTAGCATGTTCTCCCCGTGTGTGTGGGGGTTAGAGTGTTCTCCCCGTGTGTGTGGGGTTAGCGTGTTCTCCAGGGCTCCAGGGCTCACTTGCAAAAGGAGATGTGAGTGTGGCTACCCCGGTTAAATAAAGCTAAAAGTGTTCTGTCTCTGGCCAGGACCGTTAGGAACTGAAAGTGCGCGTTTCCTGACCAGTCTGGATTAACGGCTCTCAGTTCAGACTGGCCCCCGTGTTTCTGCGGCGGTGTGATGTCAGGAGGTCGCGCACGCGCCTCGTGAACGTGCGTTCTGCTCCCAGGGTGCACTGCAGCGAGCCGCTCCTGCCTGATCATTAGCGTTAGCCGCACAGCAGAGCGGAGGGGCTGAGTCCTTTCTGTTCGGACTTGTTCTTTGTGAGGACTTTATTGCACATACGTTAGCACCTGTGTGTTTAAAGTGTCTTAAAGCTCCGTGTGGTGTGGTTTGCCCTCCGCACGCTTTGTGAAACGCGTGGGGAATTTTTTTTGTCTCCCTGCAGGTGACGCCGTTTCACAACACCGGATTCATTAACGGATTTACGACGTCTCACGGTTTCAAGCCCGCGACGTCGCCCCTGTCCGTCCGACAGTACTCTCCCAGGAACAGGTGTGAGAACGCCCCCCTCCCTCCCCCCTTTGACCCCCCCCCCCCCCCCCCCCCCCCCCCGAGCGCTCACGGTCAAAGGAAACGTGTCTCTGTGCAGCGAGTCTCCTCGAGCTCGCCTTTCTGTTTGACGCCTGAGGCCAGCTCTGATCAAACAGCGCTCCACCTGCGAGGCGCTCTTCTCTCGAGAAACTTTTCAGGAGATCGTCATATTCGGTGTGAACTTCCCGGCTTTGGAACACTGGCGGGTGGCTGCAGAGACTCAACACGTCAAATCCAGTCAAATTGACGCGAAAAATTAGTTTAAAAGCCAGTTGAAGCTGCTAAACCAACCGTCAGTTTTTTTTTTCTTCAAAAAAAAAAAAAAATGTGGGCTGTGTAGTCTTTGCTCAGTAATCATTTTCAGGTTTTTAAAAATGAAAGCCCGTCGTCCCCTCCCCGCGTGTCCCGTCTCAGTTTAGATCTGAGCCGCGCTTTGGGGCTGCGTGTGAGTCTGAGAACAGAGACGCGCTGCTGTGCCTTTAAATGGGCGTCTCTGCCGTTTTTAGGAATCACACCAAACCTCACCTGCGCCCCTCGCTGCCCAGCGTGGACCGCGGCCCGGGGCTCCTGGACAGCCCGGCGGCCATCTTTAACTTCCCCGGGGAGCGGCTCCTGAACGGGACGCGCAGCCCGCAGGCCCGCCCCCCCGGCCAGAACCGCGCCCGCCTGCAGACCAGCGCCGTGTTCCCCCGCAGAGACCTGGGCACGGGACGTCCCGAAGCCATCACCGCGGACTACTCCCTCAGCATGGGCCGGGGAAGGTACTGTTACTCCCTCAGCATGGGATGGGGAAGGTACTGTTACTCCCTCAGCATGGGCCGGGGAAGGTACTGTTACTCCCTCAGCATGGGCCGGGGAAGGTACTGTTACTCTCTCAGCATGGGCCGGGGAAGGTACTGTTACTCTCTCAGCATGGGCCGGGGAAGGTACTGTTACTCTCTCAGCATGGGCCGGGGAAGGTACTGTTACTCCCTCAGCATGGGCCGGGGAAGGTACTGTTACTCTCTCAGCATGGGCCGGGGAAGGTACTGTTACTCTCTCAGCATGGGCCGGGGAAGGTACTGTTACTCTCTCAGCATGGGCCGGGGAAGGTACTGTTACTCTCTCAGCATGGGCCGGGGAAGGTACTGTTACTCTCTCAGCATGGGCCGGGGAAGGTACTGTTACTCTCTCAGCATGGGCCGGGGAAGGTACTGTTACTCCTCAGCATGGGCCGGGGAAGGTACTGTTACTCTCTCAGCATGGGCCGGGGAAGGTACTGTTACTCTCTCAGCATGGGCCGGGGAAGGTACTGTTACTCCCTCAGCATGGGCCGGGGAAGGTACTGTTACTCCCTCAGCATGGGCCGGGGAAGGTACTGTTACTCCCTCAGCATGGGCCGGGGAAGGTACTGTTACTCCCTCAGCATGGGCCGGGGAAGGTACTGTTACTCCCTCAGCATGGGCCGGGGAAGGTACTGTTACTCTCTCAGCATGGGCCGGGGAAGGTACTGTTACTCCCTCAGCATGGGCCGGGAAGGTACTGTTACTCCCTCAGCATGGGCCGGGGAAGGTACTGTTACTCCCTCAGCATGGGCCGGGGAAGGTACTGTTACTCCTCAGCATGGGCCGGGGAAGGTACTGTTACTCTCTCAGCATGGGCCGGGGAAGGTACTGTTACTCTCTCAGCATGGGCCGGGGAAGGTACTGTTACTCTCTCAGCATGGGCCGGGGAAGGTACTGTTACTCTCTCAGCATGGGCCGGGGAAGGTACTGTTACTCTCCTCAGCATGGGCCGGGGAAGGTACTGTTACTCCCTCAGCATGGGCCGGGGAAGGTACTGTTACCTCTCAGCATGGGCCGGGGAAGGTACTGTTACTCTCTCAGCATGGGCCGGGGAAGGTACTGTTACTCTCTCAGCATGGGCCGGGGAAGGTACTGTTACTCTCTCAGCATGGGCCGGGGAAGGTACTGTTACTGTTCAGCATGGCCGGGGAAGGTACTGTTACTCTCTCAGCATGGGCCGGGGAAGGTACTGTTACTCTCTCAGCATGGGCCGGGGAGGTACTGTTACTCTCTCAGCATGGGCCGGGGAAGGTACTGTTACTCCCTCAGCATGGGCCGGGGAAGGTACTGTTACTCTCTCAGCATGGGCCGGGGAAGGTACTGTTACTCTCTCAGCATGGGATGGGGGAGTACTGTTAGAGACTTTGCATGGGACGGGGGGTACTGTTAGAGACTCTGCATGGGATGGGGGGGTACTGTTAGACTATCAGCAGGGGGGGGGGGGGGGGGTACTGTTACCCTATCAGCATGGGACAGGGAAGGTATGTTAGAAACAGACTGCTCTGTGCAATATATGACTTGTAATTTGTTTTTCTCTTTTTTTTTTTTGAAGGAAAAATATTTATGGTTATAGGAAAAAGAGGGACGACAAGTTTACAGTAAGTATGATTTGTGTGATGATGACTTATTTGTGCAGGTGTTTTTACTGTGTTTGATATGCCAAATGTATTTACTTTAACATCGCAGTGTGTTTTTCCTGGATATTTTATAGCCGGTTAACAGTCTTTCAGGGCAGTTGTGATGTCACTGCGTACGTGTGCCCCTGTAGTGTTCTCAGTCCCGGTGTAGCTGTGTGTGTGACACCTGTCTGTTCCTGGTTGTGTGTGTGCGTTTTTGCGCAGAGGGGCCCCACCCAGTCCCCCCCGCCTCCCCAGAAGCCCCCCTCCCCAGCTTCGAGCTGGGCCTGTCCAGCTTCCCGCCGCTGCCGGGCGCCGCCGGCAACCTCAAAACGGACGACCCCCTGGAGACCCGACTGTCCGGCACGGCCGCCCGAGCCGCCAAGGACAAGGTGCGTGGGTCCGCTTCGCTTCGACCAATCGGAGTCTTCGGTCGAGATTTGGCCGTGTCGAGCTTATTTTTGGCTGGACCGCAACAATGGGGCCAGCCCTGCCAACGCGAATGTGTGTGACTGAGTGACTGAGTGAGTGATGAAGTTACACCATTGGTCGGCCGAGTTATGACATTACACCATTGGTCGGCCGGATCACGTGTGTTAGGTCCAGGCATATAATAGGTTTTGACCTGGTCTCATAGCTTCTCAGTCTTGGCTGCGGGTCTCTGAGAAACGGTAGAAAATGTGTCTTAATTGCTCACACGTGACGAAATAGACAGCAATTCAGGCTCTTGCACGGCTACTCTCTGGTGTGCGTGATGCATTACATTACATTACATTACATCAGAGGCATTTAGCAGACGCTCTTATCCAGAGCGACTTACATAATTTTCACACAGCATTTACACTTGCAATACATTTATACAGCGGGTATACACTGAAGCAATGCAGCTTAAGTACCTTGCTCAATGGTACAATGGCAGTGTTCTTACCTGGGAATTGAACCTGTGACCTTTAGGTTACAAGACCAGTTCCTTACCCGTTACACTACACTGCCACCGTGGCAGATTGGGGCTGGTGTCACTGGGTGACTGTAATGTTCTGTGACATCATGCTGTGTTTTTACTGGCTGACTGCTGTTGTGCGTCATCGTGGCGGGCATACGTTACTGTCTCTCCTTCCCCCTCGGGAAGGGAAAATGTCCGAGAGGAAGTCGTTTATTTAATGGGCCTCTAATTGCTGTTGAGGTCATAAAGTCTGCTATGTGAAAAAAACAGAAGAGCATTTTTATTGTAATTTTAAGTATTTACATGTGAACTTGTTCAGAGTGTATCTGTTTTTTTTGTCTGCTTGCCAAGGACATGATAACCTGCCCAACGAGTGCATGTGGCTCCAGCTGGAAGCAAAACGTCATGATTATTACCGGTCGGTACGCAAGGTGTCTGAAAACAACGGGAACACGTCCAGATGTGGGCTCGCTCTGCCAAACGATTAATTCTAGGCGTTAGGATACCGTTTCCCAATCTCGTTTCCCAATTCCCTCGTGTGTATGACTTCGTGGAAGAAAAAGCCATTGTTGCGCAGGCGTCCCGTCAGCTTGAAGAGCTGGGTTTCGGTTCCCGGGCGAGCACGGTTATGGTTGAACTCGTTTCTGACGAGCTTGCGGTCGGACCGCTCTTGGTCGCTGAATGCGTTCGAGTGCCGCGGGCTTAACTAGGGCTTAACTTCGGTTTGAGAGCGACAGGGGTAAACCGCTCTGGGGAAAGGCGGCGGCGTAGGCATTTCGTCGTCTTTTGTTTCCGTGTTGTTTCGCGTTTTATGGTAGCTTCCTGTCACATGACTTTGACACGCCCGCATGTCTCCTCGCCAGCTGAGTGGGGACTGACTGCCCTGCTGCTGTAGACGGCTTGAGGCACTGTCAGTTTGTGATGAGAAAATTAGAGGCTGGAAAGTGTGTGTGCGTGTGCATGCGTGTGAGTGTGTGTCTTTCGTGAGTGCGTGCCTGTGTGTGTGTGCGCGCATGTGTGTGAGAGAGAGAGAGCATGTGTGTCTGTGCATTTCCTTGTGTGTGTGTGAGTGTGTGTCTGTGTGTCTGTGTGTCTGTGTGTGTGTGTGTGTGTGTGTGTGTGTGTGTGTGTGTGTGTGTGTGTGTGTGTGTGTGTGTGTCTGCTGCTCCAGCTGGGCGGGGTTGTGTGATTCTCCTCCCTTTCTTGCAGAATGTAAACACGGATGCCAGTACCAACACTATGCCGTCAGGAATCCCTAAAGAGCCCCAGACTGTTACTACCGCCCCCCCGCCGGCCTGCACAGAGCGCCCCCCCACCCCCCCGCTGCCCCCGCTGTGAGTTCCGCCCCCCCCCGCCCCTCCTCTTCCTCACGTTCAGCAGAACGTAGATTTCAGCCTCTCCCAACTGCCGCCCTCCAGCGCTGTCCGAGGGCGGCTGAGAGTCCTGCACTCTGCTTCTGGCTTCACTTCTCCTGCGCTGTGGCTGAGCTGCCATGTTGCGCCAGAACATTAACCCTGAGCTCTGTTCATATTAATGCAGATTCATTTAGACTTATCTGTATTTATTTATTTTACATATGGTGAGTTTATACCACTTGATATTTGACTAAAGCAGTTCAGATAGTCGGGGGGGGGGGGGGGGGGGGGGGGGGGGGGGGTGCTGGGGGGGGAGGTTAATCTTCTCCTGAAGCGAGGGTTTTTCTGCGTTGGGTGTGTGAGGCGGATTTTGGGAGGGGTTTGGTCCGTGTCCTGAGGCGGATTCTTTCTTTTTTGGATGGGGGCGTGGCGGGGGGTGTCCCGCAGTGAGCTGAAGGTTCCGGAGGAGCAGCAGAAGGAGACTCAGCCCCCCCCACGGAGCGGCTGGCTGCCCCCCCGGCCACCGCAAGCAAATCTGTGCAAGTGAACGGCGCTTCGACGGTAAGAGCAGGTCCCCTGCTCCCTAACCCTCCTGCGCTCTCTCTCTCTCTCCCTCCCGCTCTTTCTCTCTCTGTCTGTCTCTCAATCTCTATCTCTGTCTCTCTCTCAATCTCTATCTCTCTCTATCTTTCAATCTTTATCTCAGTATATCTCTCTCTCTCTCCCCCTTTCTCTTTCTCTCTCTCCCTCTCTCTCCTCCTCTCTGTCTCTCCATCTCTGCCCCCTCTCTCACTCGCTCTCTCTCTGTCTCTCCATTACAGGTGAGCTTCCACTGCGGAAGCATTAAAGCACATATGTAATGAACACCTCTCCCACCCTTGAAATAAGGAAAACATGACATAATAGATTTTTAGAAACTAAGTAAAATACACTGTAGTCATCCCTCTCTTTCTCCTCTTTCTCTCTTCATCTGTCTTTCTGTCTCACACCCTTGTTCCTGTCTCTCTCCTTCCCTCTTTCCTTCTCTGGTTTTCGCACAGTGTAAATGGTCAGTGTTGAATCGGCTCTTACAGAGTGCATATGTCCTCATATAGAACTCATATAGGACTCGTGCTCATATAGGACTCGTATAGGACCCATATGTACTCATATAGGATGCGTATGTACTTGTATAGGACCCATATGTGCTCATATAGGACCCATATGTACTCATATAGGACCCATATGTGCTCATATAGGATGCATATGTGCTCATATAGGATGCGTATGTGCTCGTATAGGACCCATATGTGCTCATATAGGACTCGTATGTGCTCATATAGGATGCGTATGTACTCGTATAGGACCCATATGTGCTCATATAGGATGCGTATGTACTCGTATAGGACTCGTGCTCATATAGGATGCGTATGTGCTCGTATAGGACCCATATGTGCTCATATAGTGCTCGTACCCATATGTGCTCATATAGGATGCGTATGTGCTCGTATAGTACCCATATGTGCTCATATAGGATGTGTATGTGCTCATATAGGACCCATATGTGCTCATATAGGATGCGTATGTGCTCATATAGGACCCATATGTGCTTATATAGGACTCGTTAGAGTTGAATTAACTCTTGACATTTTACTGAGCACATGCCGCTATAAGGTGAATGTCCGTGACCTCTGACCCCTGTGTGTGTGTTGTGTTCCTGCCAGGAGCTTCGGAAGCCCAGTACGCGGAGATCTGCCAGCGGATAAAGGACACCGCCGCGACGCAGCCACCGCCACCGAAAGAGCCCAAGCCCGCCGCCGCAGAGGAGAAGAAGATTCCCGAGCAGGCCGGCGACCGGGGGGAGCCCCGAAACAGAGACACGCACCCCTCCAAGCCCGCCCCGCCCCGTCCCAGAGAGGCCCGGAGACCGGCTGGGCGGTGGCCCTCCCCCCCCCCCCGCCCCCCACCCCAAAATCCCCGCACTAAGATCACTACAGCACAGGCCGAGGCCTCTGGGCTGCTCGGAATCTGTCCCACAGTAATACAGCCACTGCCCACCAGGGGGCGCATCACCGGATCAGGGGCTCTCCAACAGAACGGAAAAACAAAAACAAGCACTTTTAGTGTGTAGAGCACGATCTTCATTTTATTTTGTTTTTTTTCGTTATTTAAGTTTTATTTCTTGTTTGTTTCTTCTCTTTTTTTTTGCTTTGTCAGTTTGGCATTAATCAGACTTCCTGTTTGTGCGGGCTGTGCGCGATGGGTTTGCTCTGAGCGCGACTCAAACCTGGCTTCCGCGAGGAGTTTCTGTCTTCAGCAGCTGATGGAGCTCGTGCTGAGCTACTTTAACCCTTAAACGGCAGCTCGTGCTGAGCTACTTTAACCCTTAAACGGCAGCTCGTGCTGAGCTACTTTAACCCTTAAACGGCAGCAGATAAATTACTGACATCGGGGTCGGAAAGTCGGTTGATTGTAGTGCTGAAGAGTTCGACTTTTGTGCTATAGTCGGTCTTAGGATGTACCTTTCCTGTGAGCTGGCAGGTAGTTTCCATACTCGTTTTTGCATTGCTTATTTATCCTAGGTTTGGGTTAGTGCAGTTTTCGGAACGATCAGAAAACAAGCTACCCTTTTTTTTTTTTCGTGGTTTGACAAGTCATGGATCCAGGACTGGAATTCCTTATGGCCACTAGAAATCTGATTTTTTAATTTTTTTTTTATTTTATTTTTTTGTTTTTGACACCAGCAGCAGATGAGGACAGTTTTTTTAAAATCAATTAGTCTGATGGCAGAAGGGCTGGTGGGGCCATAACCGTTTCTTCATGTCTGTCGTTTAAAGAGAGAGAGCCTTCGTTTTGTACGTATTTATTCAAAATACCATTTTGTCTTTCGTCCCGGAAAGAATTTACCAACAAATTGTATATTTTTTAAAAAGTTAAAATTGCCCAATGCTCGTTTGACCCCCGCTGTAAATATTAAATCCGGGTCAGTAGGAATCGACATATTCAAACTAGAGATGCTCATCAGGTGGGTTTGTTGGTGCCTGTAGTTTTTTTAATCGCTGTAAAATGACCTTGTTCAGCAGGCACATACGCTACAGGCAGCGATAAATGCAGTTGAGTCTCTCCCGCTTCCCCGAAAAAAAACCGTTGGATGGGTTCAAACGGCAACGCGGTGGTTTCATTTAGTCAAGGGACTCCTCGAAATGGTGCTAGCGGTTGTATCTGGAGCTTGTTACACCAACTTAGCCTGGTACTGTATTTAGACAAACTTGATCTACGTTTTAACTTTGCACTACTCGATTGCCAGAGCGATTGTTACATTTGATTTCAGTTTGTTTCCGGCGAGCCAATAAAGGGAAGTTTCTTTAACTGACGAATGGGGGGGTAAATGACGTTGTCTTAGACATGCAAACCTGGCTTTCTTATGCTTCCCCTTCTTCTGTGGTGTCTGTTCTTTATCCAGGTCCGTTTGCTTTAAATCTAGAAGTGGCCTACTACGATGCCTAAGGATTTGAACTTCCTTAAATTTCACTTTCACATATTCTGCTACGTTTCTACATGGATACCTAGCATCAGCATACATTTACATGAAAGTAGAGAATCCAGACGACGTGCGATTCCTGTTCGCTTTTTAAATTTGCCTGAGAGACGCAAGTCCACCCATGCCAGCCCAGTGTTCTGAAAATCACTGTATTGAAATTCCTCGTCTAACCTCTTGCTTTAATCATTTCATATCGGACTGTTGTGTCTATCTTAACTCAAGGGTTATGAGTTCGCGTTCAGTCTGTTATAAGTTGGATGTTAGGCAGAACGGATTTGTTTTTGGGGGGTTTTTTTTAGGTATGCTTGGCAGCGGGTTTTCAGCTGTTCAGTATTGGCTGTTTCGGCCACTTTGTCTTCTCGATACTCTGTGTTGCAGGATTAATTGTCTGGAACCAGCCCCAATAACGGAAAATACTGAAATGATACTGGGGAATTGTCGTTGTGACGGCGTGTCGAGCGTAGAGGGTGCTGATTTGAGTGTAGGCAGGTCCCTTGTTCACTCGGTCTTGGGGGGCAGACGGCCAACTGTTGAATTTGGGGTCTCTTTAGAACCGGGGTGTCAGACTCCCTTCTTGGCGGGCTGTAGTGTCTGTTGGCATTGGTGATTTCCTTTCAGTCAGCAGCCAATTAAGGCCTTGGCAAAAAAAAAAAAAAAAGTGTGTGGGCTTCTTAGCCAATCAGTGACATAAATTAGTCGCTAGTGCTGAATCTGACCGAATACCAACAGATCCTACCGCCCTCCAGGACTGAAGTTTGACACCCCTGGCTTTAGAATTTGGCAGTGACTGCAGATTATAAGTGTTTTCTGTGGAACTTCTGTGCAAACGGTTTCTCTATTTTGTGTTGTTTCTGGCAGATGTCGCTTGGCTCTCTTACCGCGTGGTCGCGAACCCCCCCCCCCCCCCCCCCCCCCCGTCTGCATAGTGCACTACTTTGAAACGGGTGTGCGTTAAAATCCGGACACGCGCCATTCCCCCGGACCGCGTGCCAAGCGCGCGTCGCCTGATTAACGTGCGCACCGTCTCTCTCTCTCTCTCCTGTCTCCCGTTGACGTCTTCCTACAGTATGGAGCATCTTGGAGGAAACAGTTGTAACATGGAGACACTACGTGAGATATCACCCACCATGACGGTCGTTTCCTCTGATTTTCTTTACACGTTTGATGTGTAAAAAAAAGACATTTCTTTTTCGCGAAAGATATTGTTGAAGTAAGTTAGATTCTGAAGGAATGAAATGCACTAAGGGTTTGCAGTCTTCGAGGGGTTCTTTTTTAACCGTGGGATTCAAAAGGACGCGTCGCACATGCTCATTAACAAACCAGTGCTGTTTTTTTTCCCGTCAAATATATCACTTAAACAGGTTATCTTTTTCTTTTCTTTTTTTGGAAGAACACGAAACATGAATATATATTTATAATTTCCATCCAGTGTTTGAAAACTTGAATTTTATTTAAACTTGAAAATGACTTTGCCTTAACTTTTATATAAGACAGCTTAGTATCGCTTTTTGAACCCCAAAAGGTTACCGAGAGTGACGTAGTGTAATGCTCAGCTAAACCGGCTGTCCGTAGTCTTACTTGGTCTCAGAAAAAGTAAAAATCTATCAGCAGATAATTCTTTTGTAATATACATGAAAAATCTTATTTGAAATTCTTTTTTTTCAGTTTCTATTTTCAGTTTGGGGAAAATAAATCCTGTAAATGCAAATAGTTAATACTGTATTAAATATGTTCACTTTGAAGTGTGTGCTTTTGCGTGTACAGATGTAAATAATCAGAAAAAGTATAAAAGAGGTACCTAAAAATGATTTAAAAAGTTTATTGATCTTGTTGAAATATTAATGTTGTTATTGAGCTGGATGTAGATTAAATGCTAAATGTTGTGGTTTGATTTTTATTTGATTTTTTTTCTGGTGTGTGGAATATTCTGCCGTCATACTGCAATGTGGGCAGATGGTCTGATTGTAATTTTAACACGTCATTCTCATTCCGTTTTCTTGTCGTCCTTGCTCAATATCTGGATTGCTAGATCGTTTCTGTAATACAACACCTTTCACTGTGCAGTATTAAAGCACGGCTTACGGAGTTTGGGTTTGAGAACAAGGGGTTCAAATGTACACGTTGTCGCATCCTACCGATTCATGAGATAAAGCCAGATGCTCTGTTATATTGACCCATATAACAACAATGTAAAATTGTTTCTCCCTTTTCACAAAAGCACATTGTTTTAAGCACAGTCATTTGAGGAACCTTGTTAAAAACCCAAACTAGTTCCACCCTTTGGTCTTCATACGGGCATACACCAGACAAAAACTGTAACCTGAAAATGAGTGTGCTAAATGCATTTGCGATTTTTCTGTTTTCATCATCTTTTTTTTTCTTGTATGTTTTCTCAATAGAAGAGAGGTTCATTCTCCAACAACGCCTCCCCCACCAACGTCAGATAATTATTGTACAAATGATTTGACCTTTCCCATTGTAAGCTTTGTAGCGATCACAAAAGTCAATTTTGTGTAGATATTGTTACACTTGTAACGCAGACGGAAAATTGATTTCGGGCAAACTCTGTAACCTCTTGTCCCAGTACGCGCGTGGGCTGGAGTCCGCGTGGCAAAAAGTTAACTGTGCCATTCGTTTCAAAGCTATGGCGGTTTGACCTGTACATAGTTACAGCTTGCCATTCAGATTTTTTTGATTATTATATACTGCCGTTAACCGAAGGAAATGGCGGTAAACCAGCGATTCAGTCGCGATCCGGATACACTCAGACATCAGAAGTGCAGGCGATTATCGCAAATAAGACGACTGGCAAATTTGACTTTACCTTTTTGTTTGTTTACAAGTCAAGAATCGTTGTGTTGTACTCGATGCTAATGTATGCCAATGTCAGTTGTGTTTAAAGTGTAGCTATACTGCATATACTGTTGTCACAGTACATTGGGTATGGAATTTCTTTTTATTTTTCCTTTTTTTTAAACAAAAAAAAAATAGAGCTTCTGGATTGTTTGTGTGTGTGTATGTGTATCGAAGTTTGCTATTTGTCTGCACAAGTGAAACTGAACACAAGAGTGGGTTTGAACCGGTATGTAAAGGTTAACCACACGACAAGAATGAATTCTGCAAAGAAAGTGGGAGAGAAAAAGGGTTGTGCTGTTACCCTGAGAAAGGTTGTGTTTTGTTTTTATTTCTTTGATTTTCTTTATTAAAGAGGAAACTGGTGGATGCTTCGTGCGTTGACATGTTAAAGGCGCGTTTCCTAACCTCGAGAGAGTGGAGACGCTGCAGATTGTATGTATGATAAGACTTTGCTATGCTGTGTAATATGTACGTTTTGCTTGCACTAAAGTTTTGTTGTGTGTTTGGGTTCTGCGCGTCATAATAATCTGGCCCCTCCCCTTTTCCTCATCTCTGTGAGCGGTTGACGCTGTGTGTGTTTCGCTGTCGGTGCAGCTGGCCGATCGGCCGATTTTTGTGAGTAAAGCAGTGTCAAGACACACTAGCTGACCGTAGTGATGAGACGCACCGTTGCATCTGTATAGTTATTTGATCTCCTTTTTTTCCCGTCATAACACATCTCACTAACTGCAGTGGACAATCTGTGATCTGACTGGTGCGCGGGGCTTTGAGGGCTGGAAGAGAGACGTTAACAGCAGTTATGGCTGTTAATGGCGGTTTCATCGCGAGGGCTTTTGTGTTTCTTACATTAAGACTGGAATCAAGCATACATGTCAACTATTGATAATTTAATTTTTTTTTTCTTGTGTCATGATGTAAACTGTCTAATTTGGAAAAATGTAGCTTACTGAAAGAAATAAAGATTTAGGCACTGTTATCCAATCCTATATTTGCATTTTTTTAATTTTTTTTATTTGATATTTTACAAGCTATGTGCATTCAGAGTGGTTGATTTAATCACTCTGAGTAATTCAGAGGTCTCATTTCACAATTCCAGTTTCTAAACTCCAGTTTTAGTTGGTGACTTCTTCAGGGACGTCTCCTCACGACCAAAATTGGAGTATTTTATGCATTGATCCTATTGGATCCTTATCAAACATAGCTAATGTTATTGCCATACAGCAAATAATTTTGGTGATTGGGAGCCTTGTGGGAAAAAGAAATTGAGAAGCGTTGTGAGTTCAAAATTGGTATTGGTGGATTTGTCCTTGAGCTAAGATAGGCTTAGGTAGGCCAAAAACACACACACGTATTTAGCAGATGCAAGTTTAGGGACTAAGACTGTTGTAATGGATAAATTGTATACTGAGTGCCGAGTAGCAACGGAAACGGACACTCCCATGTTGTTCTCCATGCAGGACCAGGCCCTGTTTCACGAAGCAGAGTTGCCGAGTTGGCTGGATAACTGCCCTGCGTAGAACTCAGAACCCTTCCGAATCCGAATCTGAAGGTACTCTTCAAATGTCTAATGTCTGTAAAGAGCATTTGTAAAGTCTGTGCTGTTGTTATTTGAGCTGGCAATCGTGATATGTGCCCTAACTGTATAGGTAGGCCTATGCACCACATTCCCATAGCATGGGGGATTCAACGATCCAGCAGTGATTGTTTTAGGAAGCAATGTGTGGGCTACATTGCGTGGCTAGTAACACAGTGCTATCATAGCTATATCCCAGAATAGTTGAACTGAATTTAAGTAAGCCACCCTCATTAAGGGTATCACTTAAGCAAACAATTTAGGCGAGGCTGCTATAACAATGTGATTAGTGATGCAGTCATTTGAACTTTGGATGCTACGCGTTTGTTATGATTAAGTGGGCGTCCTTGTTATAGTAGCCACACTGTTTACGTAACACAGTGGCATCATAAAATATGAGCATTCGCCTACGTAAAATAAACCAAGAAAAACAAACATGTTTGCTTTGACCCAAATACTTGTCCTCTATAATTTTCAAACATCAGAGTTTCCGGTGTTAAACATGGACGAAGCTTTACAAATGAACAGCAATGTTCACTTTTTCTGTCTGTTGGTAGGATGGTGTGATGATCCAAGGCAGCGAGCTCCAGCCGACCTTTTCACGGTGCCTGCTGTCTGTTTCTTGTCCGGCTTTTATGTTGGCAAAGGTTATGCTTTGTGACTGCCTGGACGTGTCAAACAGCAGCGAAGACGGGACCGTTAAAATCAGCGGAACGGATCAATTTTCATTTAGGAGCCGTGACAAACGGAAGAATAAAACTCCGGTATTGTGTTTCAGGCTTAGTTCCGACCTGTCCGCTTCTGGCCACGCGTGTGTGAGGTCGATCAGTTCGGGGCCCTGCGCTTTTAAATCCTTTATTTCACCAGACGTTTTGAAAACGTATCGGAACATGTCGTTTTCACTATTTATTGCCAGATGTAAATGTTTAATTTGCCCGCACCGGTACAATTTGTTCTTTTGGACGGATCACAAGACTTGGATTTTAACGCACACTGTTTATAAAACGTGTTTTAGACCGTTCGTAGATAATGGCTTACATTGCTGTTCATTTATAAAGCTTCATCCATATTCAACACTGGAAACTCTGATGTTGGAAAATTATAGAGTCAGAGAGGACAAGTATTTGGGTCAACACATTCTTTGCCTTTCTCCAGACCTATAATTTAAAACGTTCCTTGACCTATTATTTTGAACACGGAACGGTTTCTCAGTGATACAAGACGAATTTTACGATTACTTGCTCTCAGTTAGAAAGTCACTCAGCGAATGTATACACTCACACTTACGCACTTAATCATGGCACAAAATAGTAAAGCGGAAAAGTGTACTCCTCTGATCCCTGGTGCATTTACCGCACGTAACCACAGGGTGGCGGTATGCACACAACACCGCCTAAAAGAACCCCAGTCAGATCAGCCCAGCTCAATCACGTTAAGTGAATCTACGATCTTAACGACTTCTCAGTACTTCAAATCCATTTTCATTTTTCATTGGTATACAAGATTGAATCTTCGTTCCAAAAATAAATCAGTAGTGAGTATTACAACGTCAGAACGCACTTTTACTCGGAAAGATACGGCACTGGATTGTGAATATCAATCATTTTAGTATTGACAATCTTTGCCACTTGCTTCATTCCCCTAATAGCCACTCGCGAACACTGGATGCAAACCAAGACGAATACTATATTTACTACGTTGCTATATTTATCCTACCTTTTATAACCAGGTTGGTCAACTGAGAGCTTGGTTCTCTTTTGCAGTGGTGCATTGTGGATAGGGAATTGAAGTGATTGTGTAATCAGATGTATGGGACAATAAGGCCTTTCTGTGATGATTTAGTCAGACCACTTTTTTTTTGAAGTTCCATGGGATCTTTAATGATCGAAGTGAGTCAGGGCCTTGTTTTAGCGTCTCTACTGAAGGATGATGACATTTATAGCACTCAGCATTCAATAAAGCACCGTGGATTACCTGATACAGGCTTACAGAACTAGCGAGTGAAGGCTAAGATAAGCTTTAGAAGGCTTACTACACTGCTGAGGTAATCCCTATTAAGTGGATGGACGGCCATCTATCGCTGTCTGAACGCTGCGTCAAATGTACATTATTATTAAGTCGCGCTTCAGCCTCAATCCATTCTTTTCCATGCAAGAAAAGACTTAAGAATATTGCGTGTAGGTCTGCGCGCTTATGGCTGACCGCTCGGTTTCTCAGTCTCGTGTGTGTTCGCGGGGGGTGGGGGGGGGGGTGGGGGTTGGGGGACGGGGGAGGAGGAGGAGGAGGGGAGGGGGTAGGTGACGTGTGGTCTGTAGGGTGTAAGGTTTTGCCGGGTATCAGCAGGAGGGTGCATTGAACGACATGCATATCAGGGTCAGGTGTACTCCTGCCATTGCCCCTCTCCAAGACGCTGCACTGTGGCTGCCCATTGCTCCTAAGCAGCTGGAATGGGTTAATGCAGAGGACTAATTACCCCTCAGGGTTATTTAACTTATCTTATCATTAGAGATGAGACTATATAATATATATTGCACTTGTATCGTTATCTTGATGTTGTAGCTGATTGTCATGCCTCCTAGTTTGACTTGACTTCACTTTCTGACCTAGTCTGCCTAGGTCTGATGCTTACCTGTGTGAACTGGACATACTGTGTTCATGGCTATGAATAACTTTCACATAATGAGCCATATTGTTAAAATAAACACTCGTTTGGTTTCAGAAAAACTGAACTGTCCGGACAGGAAGATGCTGACACACACTGGAGCAAATGTACATCTGGAAATTCAGGACATGCACACACATGGGGTGAAAAAAAGTGAGTGTGGGTTTTAGGGCACGGTCAACATACCAATGAGGAACAGCTTCCCCTGGGTAATGAGAGATACAAGGAGCAACTGTTTCAGCTTCCTGTTTTAGAAGCATCAGATGGCAGGCCATTCCCCTGTGATGCTTCCTGTCTATCTCTCTCTCTCCTCACTCTCTCTTCCTTTCTCTTTCTCTCTCTCTCTCTCGCACTCTCACTCTCTCCCTTTCTCACTCTGTGGCTCTCTCTCTTTCTCTCTCTCTCTCTCTCCCTTTCTCTCTCTCTCTCTCTGCCTCTCTCTCTCTCTCTCTCTAGCTCTCTTTGGCCTCTCTCTCCCTCTCACTCTGATTTCCTGTAAATTTGCTGTCAGTCTGTGATGATGAAGCAGAGAACAGAGATGGGAGACAGCACCTGAACATCCCCCTACAGGAAGTGATGTCACTCTTGAGGAAGGAGTAAGTGTGCCACTCAATCCCCTGATTGATTGAGCTTTAGTTCAGTGTTGTGTGGAACAGCTGGTCAGGATGTTGGTACAAATCCTGTAGATCAACCTCCCTGTTACATTAATCCAATTTAACGCAGGTTTCACATCTGCAAAAACATGAATATTCGTAATATTAATGCTACCTTTCTGGTACTTATAATTTAAATGCATAATGGGTGTTCGTTCTGACAGAAGTGTTGAAATCTGTGGTGCAAACATGGCATCGATGACCAGAGGAGGTGAAGAAAAACAGAAACTCAAGAGCCAGGGCCTTCCAAATACAGGGATGCATTTTGTTTACGGTCCGTGAGATAGAGAAACCTCGGGCTCACGGCCTTGTGATGTCGTGTGTGAAATTACCACTTTGGTTGCCATTTTCACATTTTTCAAGCGCTCAACCACTCACCAAGAGAAAAAAAAACCCCCTGTGAGAGCCAAGAAATTATGTTATATTGCAGTAAATTTAAAACGACTCACTTTTGTGCCAAAACGTAAGCCTTTGAATTTTTTTTTTCCATATTCGCTGACATTGGTTATTACAATTTTTTTTTATATATTCAGGAAGGTAATGTTCACGGCTAAAATCAGGTAGTTTCCCCTCTCTGTGGATAATCGTGAAGTCGCAGGAAATGGGCCTAAAATGAGACTCCTTTCATGTGAAGAGCAGCTTGCGATAGGACAGTGAGATTCTGATGGTCGTTACGGTGGCTGGCGGTATTACAGTCGCTTAATAAGGTGGATTCCGTTACTGTAATGGCAACCCGTGCTGGTCTAAGAGAGAGGGTACACAGAGACAGGTGAAACGTACTAACCTCACCAGATTTAGAGATTTTGGAATTTATGTATTTACTACACAGTGCGTGTCAATGCGCATAGACTCCGTGGATGAGAGACGTGTCCTAATTTTTTTTCTTTTTATAAGACAAAACATGGGTGTTTCCAAATTTATTGTGTATAGACTGTAGATGGCAGTGTCCCTTACGCTACAAATGAGATATCCTTAAACACATCTCCTCTCTGTCCAGTGCCATTGTCTAATTTCTCTCACAGGAGTGGGAGAGCATGGGATGGTAATTATGGAGGTCACAAAGGTCAACATCTTTAATCAGCAGGAGCACACTGGCTGCTGTAGGAAAACGGTAATTAAATTAACACACAGAATTAGTCGTACACGAGTACTGATGCTTACATAAGGATGGTACCTCGCGGCAGTGAAGCAGTGGACTGGGCAGCGTTACTGGACGAACGAGGTACTCCCTATTTATTATTTTTTAAAAGGAACACGATCTTCCTGCACACTGCTGTATGTCTGTCGGCAGTGGGGAACTCTCACACTCACCGAGCGCGGAGCAGTACCTCTGCGCTGACGTCCACATATTGAGTTTACAGATTGCAAATAACTGTGCGATCCACTTACTACAAACCATCCGATAATTTACCACAGGGTGAGAGAGAGAAACGGGGGGGGGGGGGGGGAGAGGGAGGGAGAGAACTGAAATTGAAACAGATATTGACTTTGCTAAATGCAGCTTTTATAATCCGAGCAGAGCCCAGAGTGATCGATGCACATCTTCTGAGTATCACCCCGGCGTGCAGTGGGGCTGACCGTGATCTGATAGCACCGTCTGTGTGTACGGTCCCTGTCTCTGGACTGGCGTTGCGCATGAACACACTTACCGTCACCATCGTACATTTAACTGCATAAAAGTGCAGCCATCTTGAGCACGTGGCAAGTCAATTTACAAATAACACAGTTGTCATGACGATGAAAAAAAGGAAGAATCAGAAGGAAAATAGAAAGTGATGATGACAATGATTATTATTATGATCAAAAGCAAAAAAGACTAATTTGAGCAAAGGCATTGCACATGCAAGAGGAAAGGTAGCTAAATTTCACATAATTCATTAGAACATTATAATATCAAGAGTATAACACATATAATTGTTATGACTGTTCCACACTGCAGAAATTAGATATATGAGGAATTACTTCATATGAAGTTTTCAATGCTGTTTGATTGACTTTGGCCAATGGCTAATGTTTGTAGCCCTTGCTAGCAGACAACGTTAGCTGCTTCGCATATAAAGTTGTCAGTGCTGTTTGATTTAATTGGCCGATGGTTCTCTCTGTGAACCTTTAAATCCTTTTTGTATCCAAAAATGGAATTAATTGTGATGATTTCACTGGTGAGCACGGAGTTGTTTCGCTCCGACTTCTGTTGCCCTGGTCAAAAAAAGAGAGCTTCTGTCACACTAGACTGAGATGAGCAGTACGCACCCTTCAGCAAAAACACTAATAAAGTTACCCCCCCCCCCCCCCCGAGCAAGCTTTCACCGAGTAATTACAGGCCAATCAGGGCAGCCGAGGTTCACCAGCAGTGACAGCCCAGGGGACTCCTCTCCACTAGTTCTCCAAGCCAGAGAATGGACTAAATAAATGCTGTTTAGACCTGGGGATCTATGAAGGTTGTTCCCAAGTCTAATTCGGCTGAATGTACGCTTCTGTTATGACTGGTGTGGGCTATACTGTCGCTGTGCAGTTGCAGTCAGTTGCTGATCTTTAGATGCACATATGCCGCTGCAGTTTATTTGCATTTGCCATATGTTGTCATAATTTCCCCCTTGCCAAGTTAGATAATTCTACAGTTCCTGTGATCTGCGCACCCGCAATTTATGCAAGAACTGTTTGGTCTCTTTGGAACTCACTTATCAAAGCGCTGATTGCCAGATGTCCTTTACGACTGACAGATGCTGGCAATTGGCTTCAACTCAATATGACTCACCTGTGTACATTACAATCTACTTTCAAGTTTAGTCACTTTCAAAGTTAAAGTCCACCACATACGGAGGCTATTTTGTCCGACCCTTGTACTATACTGGCATTGTCTTCCAGGTTAAGTAACGCCGCAGCGTCTGCTAAATTTGAGCTTAGCGCCCTCTGGCGGAGTAAGACGTCGCAGCCAGTCCGCGCGTGATCACGTGAGCGCGAGAGCGAAAGAGGCAGAAGCGGCGATGTAGCAGCAGCAGCGGGTCTCAGCGCCGCACTGACAGCCTGGAATTACAGTATCGTTTCTTGCTGAGGGAACGCGGCCATGGCGGGGCTTTATTGAGGGAAAACGAGATCGCACACCACGCTCCTCGTCTCGGCGTTTCTCTTTCCGCTGCTCTTGTCGTACACCTATGCATTGCTGCGTTGCGGATAACGGACTGTGTTGAAAGAACGGGGCTGAAAAAGAAGGAGAAAAAAAAAGCTTAGCTTTGTAAATTTGAAACAGAATGGCGGACCGTGATACATTACCCCTTCCTCTGGAGGTGAGAGCGAGATTAGCCGAGCTGGAACTGGAGTTATCAGAAGGTAAGCAACACAAATTATTTTCGCAACCCGCTGCCGCTTTCATTAGATGTTGTTTTTTCCGTCGCGCAGATGATGTGCAGCAAATGAACGCTTGAATGCCCGATTTCTCAACACCAAATGAGAAGCTATAATCTTTGCCAGACCTGCAGCAAATCCATGATGTGTCGGGCTGAGATGCGTAATTGTTTTCGCGACATTTTATCTGTTTTCAATTGTTTGTTTCGCCCCGTTGATTGCAACTGGCACTTAAGATGACAGCATTTTCGTTGACCTTGAAATTAGTGTTTGGAGACGTTCGGTTCTTTATTCATTGGAATTCATAGACCAACGGCTGCTTGAGCGGGCTGACTGGTGGGATAACTTGTGCGGGCTAACGTTGTGGAATGTGCACCTATGCATTAAACTGTCACAGACGGTTTAGTAATGTAATTACATCGGTGTTTATAACGGGTCCCCTAACTGTGCGTATTTTGTCACGCTGGAAATGCAAGTGAATCGTGTCGACCTAACAGAAATCCCTTTTAATATTCCGAAACCAAGTTGACCGCGTATAAATACGGGGAACTGTGTTTGGGGTAGAAAAAATCTGCAGTCTTGGTTTGCTCCCTTTTTTTGCTTCATGTATGGTATACGATAAAACAGGGCCACGACATGGACTCTTCAGTTTGCTCACGATGTTTAACGTACACGGATGGATTGTCCTTATAAAGTTAATTCACCCCGTGTTTTGTTTTAACCATAAATGTGTCAGTTGTATTTTTTTTCTTACCCGGGGCGTGTGAAATTGTACGCTATTTATTTGTTGAACTCTGCCATTTTAGGTTAAGAAAAAGTACCCCTACATTGTTATCGTACGCGTTCTGGTGCGTTGTGCTGTTCGTTGCAGTGGATTGCTCGTGTATTTCGATATCCAACGTTTTCCCATTTTCTCCGCCTAGTGAGGTTTCTGTGGTTAAAACAAAACACATGCCTTACCAGCTGAACTGCTCCAAAAACGGAAAGTGTGTGCGGTGATTTGACAGCCACCATCAGTCGTATGTATTCCTGCACATACCAAAACCTGTTCGGTGCCCCCGAGTGGAGCGTTCTTTCCGTTTGCACTTTTACGGGTCCGGCTTGGGTTGATGTCTTGTCTGCTTGTGTATTCTCTTTGTGTTTGCGTAAGAGTCGAGCGCCCGTGGCAATTGCATTAAGTCGACCTCCTTCTTAGAATTGAACCTGGCGATACATCTGAAATATATGACCGTGGCCGCCTGTTTCCTTCGGAGCGTTTGTTTATTTTTTTATTTTTAAGAAAAATGTTGACATTGCATGTGCATCGAAGGAAACAGACGTTTACGGTTTACAAATGTCTCGTCTTGTGGAATTCATTTATTTGTTTCAAAGATTATCCCGGTCCAACTAGGCCTCTGCAGCTTGATTTCTGTTTTAAACGTTGCATTTGAACATTTGGACAACTGACCCTTCTCATAATGGATAGGCCTGCATTACTGTCTTTCAGACCGTTGAATATGCTTCCTTGGCATATTTACTCAAACTACGTAACTGGCTGTAAAAAAAAAAACTGCAGTCCTTTTGCGAAATGAAAACGATTTGTGAATCCCTGTGTTTACATTTTTTCCGTTTTCACACGATGAAACGCGTTTCAGATGGGCAAGTACCGCGGATTAACACATTGTTCAAATAAACACCCACGGGAAAAGCACGGCCGCTCGGAAACGGTTGGGTTTGTGGCGATGTGGAGGTAACAGCGGCCAGCTGCGAAAGACGTGAGCAGATCTTTCAGAAATCACAGATCAGCAGGTCAGCGGGGTTGTTCTTAATTGAGTGCCGTCAGCAGTGAGTAGATCACTGCGGCCTGCAGCGGCGCTGATTGGGTTAACTGCATTCCAACAGGTGTCTGAGCCCAGGAAGACCGTTAGCTCCACCCGTATTGGCAGCCATTGTTGAAGGTGAACTTTCGTTATTACAATTCCTTGCAGGCCCACCGCCAATACGTGCCTTCAGGCAGTTCGAGGTTCTCTCAGTGTATTTAAGGTTCGCTAAGTTATTACTAAGCCGCTGCGTAGGTTTCTTCTCAAAGCACCTTCCGAGTTGCGTAACCATAGTTCTACACTGTCAGGTAGCAGATTTGTGTATGATATACAAGTATGTGTAGACCTGATGGTGATTTCTTCTATATTTTGACCGATAAAAATGTTTGCTTTATGCATTTTTATTAATGTTAGATGTTCATTAATAGATGTTAATCTATTTTCAGACTTGACATCTGTTGGCCAGGGCCTGTCTAAAAATAATAAAACGATAACAGCAGGCTCTGTGCAGATGCTGGGGTGTATCCCTAATTCAGCTGCGGTGCATCTGTCTGGGTCCACTCAACACGTGTCCCTGTCCCTGTCTTTGAAACGTTACTTCTTTCACCAAAAAAAAAAAAAACACAAATTTGGAGGTAATTTTTTTTGGCGATTGCTGAAAGTCACCAGCTGTGTTTTTGTTTGGAAAATAAAACAAAAACATTTTTTTGTTTTTTAGTCAAATTTTTGGATCAGAGGTGATTGAATCCTGGCCCTTTTTTGCATTGTTCTGAGGGAGTTGCTGGCTTGGCAGGGATTCATTCAGGCAGTCAATGAAGGACACGACTGTTTTCTTTGACCACTTAGACAACACCAAACCCAAGAAGCAGAAGATGAGGCAAACTTCTTGCCAGATGGAAGAGTTCATATTGTGCGGCCACTTGATGTGTAAAGAAACTGGCAGCCAGTCAATAATTTTAAAATTTTTTTTTTCAACTATGGCAGCTCGGCGTTATTTTAAGAGTAAATATCTAATCATACAAGAAGGTATCGCTTTTGAAGCTTGGGGGGTTTCTCTCAATCGAATTCCAGAATGTTGGAGCTTTGACTTGAAAGTGTTTAAAAGTGTATTTGCAATGTACTTAGTCCTCACAATATGCTTAATCGCTCAATCCCTTCTGGTAGCTGCTGTTAGCTCTCCTAATACACTGCAGTACCTGCCACCAACGGGTGTACCTGTTTAATCACCATCAGTTCTGAACCATGCTTCATTATTAGAAGACGCTGAAAAGGGCTTCTCCGGAACGTCAGCCAGTTTAAGATCTTTTCCTGCGAGGTGACAGTTTTGGGATATTTATTTTCTCACCGGTGGCAGTTTTATTCTGTCTGACTGTTGAGAGCTCAGTAAAATTGAGAGCCATTGACATTTCGGGAGGAAATCGAATCCTAGCAGCGTACAAAAAAATTCAGAGTATTGACTCTCGTGAAGGCCCCGGGAGTCTTGTTTGTTTATGAAGTGCGGCCGTGTGTCCAATTCAGACACCTCTCTGCCATTCACATCCGTGTTTTTTTCAGTGCTCCTGTTTTTATCTAGAATGGCCTGAAACAGTCGGACCAAATGGTCTGAGATTTAAAAGCGTTGTCTGACATCATCCCAACTTCCTTTTAACCCTCTACATTTGCCAGGAGAATCCTATGGTGACTCAGAAGGGCCAAGTTGAAATAATATTTTTTATCTCAAGATCGCAAGATAATAATGTCAGGATTTCATCATCGTTACAAAAGAAGCTATCTTGATATCAGGAAACTGAAGCGTCGGTGTTAGCTTGCATTAGCTGGTGTTAGGCCTAGTTTGCTTTAGCAGGTGTTAGCTTATGATTGCTGGTGTTATCTGGTTTTAGACTGTATTAGCTTTTGTTAGCTGGTGTTGGATTGCATTAGCTTGTGTTAACTTGTATTAGATTGTGTTAGCTTGCATTAGCTTGTGTTAGCTAGTGTTAGCTGGTGTTAGCTTGCGTTAGTAAAAAACCATCACGCATAATTTGGGGAAGGTGTGAGGTCAGCTGGGAAAAGCACTCAGAGGAAAGAGCTCCGAATCTGGGACAGGGATCCAAGGGTTTGGAATTCCTGACGCTCCCAAGAATTCCGGACTCTCTCGATGACATCTGGGCCTCATTTAGCTCATCCCGGAAGCCCAGGGACTCCATGGAAACCAAAGGCTTTTTAAAAAAAAGTGCAGCGTCCCCACGATGGGGTTGCTTTGGCTTATTACACTGTCCTGCGTGTGGTGCGACTCGCGGTGGCTGGATCAAGGATTTACTGCCACCGTGTCAATAAAAGGACTTTGCTCTGCTCTGCTAGTTTCCATAGTGAGTCATGTATAACTCCAGGCCTTCTGTATTAGAAATGCTAAGCGAAGTCTGTCGTTGACATTTGCACAGAGTGCAGTGTTTCACGTTTGCAGTGGGAATGGGTTTCATAGCACCACTAAGAGTGGTTGAATGGACAGCTTTGCACTGGATGGCACCTGCAGGTAAACTTTTATTAAAGTAACAAATTTAGGTCACATGGACCGGGGCTGTGCACATCTGTTACACACACATCCTGCTTTTCATTTTTCACCAGATATTCTGCCTTCACCTTCTTAACCCCGTGAAGAACACGATTCTGGAGTTCTAGACCACGGAGCTCTAAGTCAGTGTTCTAGAACTCCGCTGCTTTCAGTTACGAGCAGTGATTGTTACATCGGCATTAGAATGTTGAGTTAAGAACATTATGATCACATATTTGTGACCTCACACCTTAAAGGGTTAACGGCTGTACACACCAACGCTGGCTCACTCCTGTGTAAGGTTACCACACTTGTTTACACACGTAAGTTCATAAACAAATAAATGAACGTCAAAAGAAAGTTCAAATACACCATATGGGCGTATTAAATAATAGTGAGCAGAAGTTGGTGTGGAATATTAAAAATGGATCGGCTCTCATTGTCAAGCCCAGTCAGAGATCGTCATCGGCCGTGTAGGCAGTGGTAAGGTCACATGACCAATCACGTAAGGTCACATGACCAACCAGATAAAAACGATTGCAAAACTCCCTGTGTTTGTTTCTATAACATCATGCATAGGAGAAAATACTGATAATCTGATGGTGTAGACATCATTACTGTGAATTAAACAACTTCACCAACCATATACTACAAGCTACCACATTTTATTATGAACATGATGTGCAGTAAGTTATGGTAAACATGGGGGAAATGTTTAAAAACTGAGGGGCTGTGGCTTTTATGTGCTGCTGATGTAATTAGTGTAGAATCCACCGGCGGATGACCTTTTGAAGTTGTAAACGGCTGGCATTTGAATCTAAACAATTCAATTTGTTGCTCCCTAACGATCATTAGGAGTGTTTATACTTACAAATGTCTCTGCCTCGGCTGAACCTGATTGGCTCCTGAGCCTTTTCCTCAATATGCGTGCGCACACAAGCGTGCACACACACACATACACACACACACACTCACAAGCCACACACGCGCATACACACACACACACAGACTGGAGTCTAAACAGGATGTGAAAGAGCACCTGCGTAACCCAGCTGCTTCTCTTCCTAATGGACCACGTTTGTTTTTGGTTGTAAATTCACAATTTATAATAATCAGCTTTATTTATACTTTGCTTTCCGTTCATTCGAAACACTCTCATCACGTTGCATTGAGCAAGTTGGTTTCATCCGGAATGACTTGAACAGGTGACCTTTTTCATCTTGTAGTCCATTTATACAGGTGGATATGTTTTACTGAAGCAGTGCAGGTGAAGCAGGTGAATCTGGGATTTGAACCCACAACCGTTCGGATACAAACCAAGTTCCCCTGTCCTGCTGTTTCTTCAGATAAAACATCACATGTTAAGACATTAACGCTCAGAAAATATAATGGAAAAATAGAAGAAATACAAGTTGAATAGTTTATACAATAATAAATAAATCAGGAATAATATTAACGTACCTGGAGTGGAAGATTCAATAGGCTCAGGTTGATGAGAGTGATGATGTCATCTCTTTAATGATGATGAAGAGCACAGTGTCTGGCCTTCATCTTCAGTGTGTTCTTAGCCCGGTCTGTATCTCTGTTGCTCATGTACTTCAGGTGGATGTGTCCATGTTCTCCTGCATCTTCTACGGTGTCCTGGTTTCTAAGCTGTTTTGTGAGGTAATATAAAGGCACACAGATAACCCTTTCTCTGAACCCCATCCGCCCCCCCTTCAAGGCAAGACCAGCGCCTGCTCCACTTGAGAAACGTTATGGGGTGTTGTTTTTGTCCTGCCTGATTCCCCAGTCTGTTTTGGAGACTGAAAACATGAAAGCCCAGAGATGGAGCAGTGGCCCTGGGCACTGGTGGATGCTTTAGTTCTCTCTCTCTCTCTGTCTGTTCTTGTCTTTCTTTTGAGTTTAATGTGTAAAATGGGATGGGTATTGAAGCTGAGGTCTGCTGGTCTCCTACTCCCCTCTCTTCTACAGTTGTTTCTTTAAAAAAAAGAAGAAAAAAAAGAAATCCTCCCTTCTTTTTTTTTTTCCGGTTGACTGACTGTTGCAGATGATTGATTTCCTGATTGTCGGTGCCGATGAAGTCCACAGAGAGATTAGCGGCGTAAGTCTGTGCCATTAGGGATTAGCGCACACAATGGCCCCCGCATCGATTCTGCACCGCGGCCGTTCATGTGTTCCCGGGCCCAGTTACATTTAATGTAAATCATCGGAAAACGAGAGAGAGAGGCAATCGCCCAGAGTGTCCCCTCTACCACTATCCGCTGATAATAAAACATTTCTGTACGCGTCGGCCAGTCCCAAACAATAAAACAAAGAAGTAAATTACCGAGTGGAATATTCGGCGTGCTGGTGAAGAGACGGACCGGGTGTTGGTGAGGGAAGAGCGTTTCGCAACGCAGGCCGTGGGAACCTGAGCACGCGCTGCAGAACGTTCAGACAGAAGGCGTAGTCGTCTTTTTCACGAGGCTTATCCAGGTGCATTTACATGAAAGCGCCTCGAGGTGCTGGGATGTTGGCCCCTTTCCTGATTGGTTCAGAGGCACACTGTTGCCACCAGTCAGCTCCGATGGAGTTAATTTAACTCTTGTGATGAACTCCCTTCGCTCTGTGAGAGGTGAATTGAGGCTGAGCAGAGTGCTGTGTGGTGATGCTGTGTGTGTGACAGGGAGCACTCTGAGCAGAGTGCTGTGTGTGTGATGCTGTGTGTGTGTGACAGGGAGCCCTCTGAGCAGAGTGCTGTGTGTGTGATGGGAGCACTCTGAGCAGTGTGTGTGTGTGTGACAGGGAGCACTCTGAGCAGTGTGCTGTGTGTGTGACAGGGAGCACTCTGAGCAGTGTGCTGTGTGTGTGACAGGGAGCAGCTCTGAGCAGTGTGCTGTGTGTGTGACAGGGAGCACTCTGAGCAGTGTGCTGTGTGTGTGACAGGGAGCACTCTGAGCAGTGTGCTGTGTGTGTGACAGGGAGCACTCTGAGCAGTGTGCTGTGTGTGTGACAGGGAGCACTCTGAGCAGTGTGCTGTGTGTGTGACAGGGAGCACTCTGAGCAGTGTGCTGTGTGTGTGACAGGGAGCACTCTGAGCAGTGTGCTGTGTGTGTGACAGGGAGCACTCTGAGCAGTGTGCTGTGTGTGTGACAGGGAACAGCTCTGAGCTGAGTGGTCATACTGTGTGTGTGACAGGGATCAGCTCTCTTGGGCTCTGAGGAATCGCACAGTGGGCAGAATTCGGGTGAGAAAATCGGGGTCACCCACCCGGGGCTCACGGCAGCTCTGCCTGTTAATGAGGCTCGCCCGGCCTCGTTCACCTACGCACCCCTCTGTGACGGGACACCTTTCTCAGACCCCGTGCGATGTGAGCAGCCTGTCCTCTCTGAATTCCAGCACTTCCCAGAGTCTTTAGGGAGGACAGGGATCTTGGAGTGAGACGTCGCCTTCCCTCCTCACACACATCTGTATTACACACCTCACACACACGTCAGTATGACACCTCACGCACACGTCAGTATGACACACCTCACACACACGTCAGTATGACACACCTCACACACACGTCAGTATGACACACCTCACACACACGTCAGTATGACACACCACACACACACACGTCAGTGTGACACACCTCACACACACGTCAGTATGACACACCTCACACACACGTCAGTATGACACACCTCACACACACGTCAGTATGACACACCTCACACACACGTCAGTATGACACACCTCACACACACGTCAGTATGACACACCTCACACACACGTCTGTATGACACACCTCACACACACGTCAGTATGACACACCTCACACACACGTCAGTATGACATACCACACACACGTCAGTATGACACACCACACACACGTCAGTATGACACCTCACACACACGTCAGTATGACACACCTCACACATACATCAGTATTACACACCTCACACACACGTCAGTATGACACACCTCACACACACGTCAGTATGACACACCTCACACACACGTCAGTATGACACACCACACACACACGTCAGTATGACACACACCACACACACGTCAGTATGACACACCACACACACACGTCAGTATGACACACCACACACACGTCAGTATGACACACCACACACACACGTCAGTATGACACACCTCACACACACGTCAGTATGACACCTCACACACACGTCAGTATGACACACCTCACACACACGTCAGTATGACACACCTCACACACACGTCAGTATGACACACCACACACACACGTCAGTATGACACACCTCACACACACGTCAGTATGACACACCTCACACACGTCAGGATGACACCTCACACACACGTCAGTATGACACCTCACACACGTCAGTATGACACCTCACACACACGTGTCTGTAAGACACACCTCACACACACGTCAGTATGACACACCACACACGTCAGTATGACACCTCACACACACGTGTCTGTAAGACACACCTCACACACACGTCAGTATGACACACCACACACACACGTCAGTATGACACACCTCACACACACGTCAGTATGACACACCACACACACACGTCAGTATGACACCTCACACACACGTGTCTGTAAGACACACCTCACACACACACGTCAGTATGACACCTCACACACACATCAGTATGACACACCTCACACACACGTCAGTATGACACACCTCACACACACGTCAGTATGACACACCTCACACACACGTCATTATGACACACCACACACACACGTGTCTGTATCATGCACCTCGTTGCTGAAGCCCTCTGTCTCCAGCTCTGTGTCTGTCTCCAGCTCTCTGCCTGTCTCCAGCCCTGTGCTTGGCGGAGTGAGGCTCCTGAAGCGAGAGCGGCCCGGGTGCCCCCGCTGACAGAGAGGAAGTGGATATTTATGCGGTCGCAGCCGAAGGTTCGCTCCGGGCGCGGCGAGCGCGAGAGGCGCTGATGACTAACATGTGCTCACCCCCGCCGAGGCGTTTCCCGCCTGTTTTATAGGCCTGACCCCCCCCTCCCCCCCCCGCTCCATCTCTGCCTGACCCCCCCCCCTCCATCTCTGCCTGACCCCCCCCGCTCCATCTCTGCCTGACCCCCCCCGCTCCATCTCTGCCTGACCCCCCTGCTGTATCTCTGCCTGACCCCCCCCCGCTCCATCTCTGCCTGACCCCCCCCCCGCTCCATCTCTGCCTGACCCCCCCGCTGTATCTCTGCCTGACCCCCCCTCCCCCCTGCCCCACCAAGTGGCCTGACCCCCCCCCCTGCTCCCCTCTGCCTGACCCCCCCCTCCCCATCCCGCACCCCCCCTCACCTTCCAATCCCCCCCTGCTCCCTCCACCCCACCCCTTTTCCAGAAAATGATGGTTCACTTCAGTGTGTCACTGGTTGCTCCACACATTTTTGGTGTCGTGACTTAACACTGCCTCTTAACACTGTGCCTTCTGTGTGCACTGCTCCTGGATTTTTCAGATAGCTGGCCTTCACTTTGTATGTACTGTGTTACTCCTGCAAAGCCACTGTTTACTTTGTTTTACCCCACTCTTTTTTACTCTAGAGCCGGGGAGTGTATTTTGCATTTTTGCTCGCTAATTTGTGCTTTTACAAGCACCGAAAATCAGACCTGAGATGGAATGTTGTGCTTTTATATCAGAAGGGGCAGTAAGATTGGCAGCGTTTGATTTTTTTTTTTTTTTTTTCCCCACGGAGCAGGTGTTTGATATGCCAGGCGAGGGTTGCTGATAAAAGCCTAGTGATGGTGGTTAACAGCAGGGCATCGGGCTGTCGGGCTGTCATACGCACACAAGAGTGAAGATAAGAATAGAATTCATTCAAAATTGTAATTCCAAATGGAATGAGGCTGAGTTCCGAATTCCAAAGTTGAGTAATGCAGTGAATTCTGCGTCACAGTCGAGCTGTGAAATTCAGAATTCCCTTTTTTTTTTTTTTTAACGGCAGGGAAATTTGTACAGTAGTTTATTTGGTTGTTGTTTATTCTTGTCTGTCCATGGACTGTCAGTGGCCCTGGCTAGTTTTTCTTAGCTCACTGTAAGAATGGCACAGATTACAGTATCTGAGTCATGCGGACACACACCTGCCTGGCGTTTCAGAGTTGTGTTGCCTGTCGAGCCTCTTGTGTTGGGCAGTGCGGCTGTGTTTTTGCGTCTGTGTCCTGTTTTGTGATTGTGTTTCCACTGGCCCTCCTCTACCCTGCTGTGCTGGTTTTGCTTGTCGCTCTGCGGTTAGCGAGTCAAATACAGCCGTTGATTACACAGGGAACTCGCCTCACCTGGGGGGTTTTGGCTCTCAGCTGGCTGCTGATTTTAATCTGAAAAAGAAAAATGAAACAGGAGCAGGAGCAAGAGCAGCAGGAGCAGCAGCAGGAGCAGCAGCAGTTACTGTGCTCCAGTGACCCTCACGACCCTGCCCAGGATAAGCGGGTATAGATAATGGATGGACCCTGCCCAGGATAAGCGGGTATAGATAATGGATGGACCCTGTCCAGGATAAGCAGGTATAGATAATGGATGGACCCTACCCAGGATAAGCCGGTATAGATAATGGGTGGACCCTGCCCAGGATAAGTGGGTATAGATAATGGATGGACCCTGTCCAGGATAAGCAGGTATAGATAATGGATGGACCCTACCCAGTATAAGCGGGTATAGATAATGGATGGACCCTGCCCAGGATAAGCGGGTATAGATAAGGGATGGACCCTGCCCAGGATAAGCGGGTATAGATAATGGATGGACCCTGCCCAGGATAAACGGGTATAGATAATGGGTGGACCCTGCCCAGGATAAGCGGGTGTAGATAATGGATGGACCCTGCCCAGGATAAGCGGGTATAGATAATGGATGGACCCTGCCCAGGATAAGTGGGTATAGATAATGGATGGACCCTGCCCAGGATAAGCCGGTATAGATAATGGGTGGACCCTGCCCAGGATAAGCGGGTATAGATAATGGGTGGACCCTGGCCAGGATAAGCAGGTATAGATAATGGGCGGACCCTGCCCAGGATAAGCGGGTATAGGTAATGGATGGATGGATGTATTTTCGCTTACTTTAGCCTGAGTTGGCCAGAAAGCAATGCGACATGCTAGCGAATGTAGTGCCAGACATGTGCTTGTTAGTTATCTGCCGTCGCTCCCCCCCCCTCCCCCCCCGATTACGCAGGAGATGACACTCTGGCTGTGAGTGAAGTCATTTCTGTGGTTTCTGTTACAGAAGATCTTGGGAAAGATCCGCACTGCGTCTGCTCAAAAATCGCTTGGTGGGCAACATGGGCCGTGTCTGTCTCTGGTTTTCATGCCTTACTTCTGGCCTTAATCACTTACTTAATCAGCCCTAACATTCAGGCCATCTGACATTTCAGCTACACTTCTTGGTGAGCGCATTAATGACAGCTGAAGACTGTTGTGGTATCCCGATGCGAAATCTTTTCCTGTTATCCCATCCACGAGTGAACCAGTGTTGGTGAACCAGTTAGCTCATTTGGGCAACTGGGCCCCCCCCCAGTCCTAGAGAAGGGTCTGTGGCTGGTCCTGTCACTCCAGAGGATGTTTTGTTTTTCACTGTAACTCGGTGCTTAACTGACCAATTACAGCAGCTCATTATATGAATTCACTTGCCCCAGATTTCTCGGGGTCTGAAATGGTTGCTGATTTTATGTTACTAATAAATACCAGCAGACCCTGCAGCTCTCTGGCGTCAGGGTTTGACCACACGTGACACACGGCATTGTGGGTGAATTGTAATTGTGTGTTCAATTGTAACAAAATCAATTAGGACCGCCTGGACCACAAAACTACACTACAACTGGAACGGCTGTAGATTACCTCATAGACTAGGAGTAGCTGTTCCAGTTTTTATGTAACTCTGTGGTCTTGTGGTTTAAAACCGCCGCCGCGTTCAAGTGCGAGTGTGAACCCCACTGCAGATTTCGAGGGAGGGTAGACATCTGCGGTTCTCCTCCGAAAAAACGTGGTGTCACCAGCTGCTTCTTTGCACACCACAGACTACAGCCAAGCTCATGCAGGGTGGACTCGCAGGAGGACCTTTCATATGCGGCTTTAGCATTTGGTCCACGGGCATTCGATTGATCAGGCGGGTCACAACTGAGCAAAAAAAAAAGGGGACCCCTATCTGACTGAACCCTCTCATACCCTTGGCGTTGCCAATTGCCAAATTGCGAGTCACCCCTGTGGAGCTACTGGCCACTGTCCTGAGACCGTGGGGCTCATCCATGCACCGCAGTGTGCTGCCTTACCTGAATGAGCCACCCAGCAGCTCCCTGGGGTATTTTTTTATTTTATAAGAAGATCCACTTTGGCGTATTTCTGCCTATCTCTGGGAAGGGGGTGTGCTTGAGAAGTGACGGCTTTTGCGTGGGTGTGTAGGGGGAGGGGGGGGGGGGGGGGGGGGGGGGGGGGGGGAGGGGGCGGGACAGCAGTAACTCAAGAGTGGCAGTTGCTGAGACTAAATTTAGAAGAAACAAAAATGATTGAAAAGTGTTTGTCATTCAGAAGCTCTGAAGGAGTACCGTTATTTTATATCCTCTTGCTGTCTGACAGAGGCGAGGCTTTCATCGTCTTTCAGTCTTTGTGTAATTATGTTTTTTTTTAGGATTGTGTCTTTACCTCGCTTTAACTCAATACGGGCGAACACTGAACGTAAACATACGCAAACCCTCGCTGTTACAATGCTCAGCTTGATGGCCACAGCACAAGGGACTGTGTGTTTTTTTTTTCCCCCAAAGTCAGATTAAAGCAGAGTTTAATGTCCGTTGTTAAATACAGTACCTGTAACTGCGTCAGGCGGTCTCGGGGACAGCTGCCTGCTCTCTGACGAGCAAACAAAATGGCCGCCGGTGTACGCTACGGTAACCCAGTTAGCGCCGAGCGGGCTACGGAGAAGAGTAACGCTCCACATCGCCGTTATTGATGCTCGCGATCGAGCGGCTCGTTCCGTCAGCGGCCTGTTCAGCTACGGCGGGGACGGCTGAGGATACGTCTCCTGTTTTTAATAAACAAAATAAATAAATAAAAAAAGAACGCCACATTTTTAGTGTCGAATTTTTATTGCTGGGACGAAAGAATGCTTTTGAGCAGTCTGGGAAGTGGAAATGGGGGGGGGGGGGACTTTGATGAAAAAGACTTCACAGGAAAGGCATTTTGTTTTTCGTGGTTTACTTTGCTGTAGCCTGTTGGCAGTGAGCTTAGCTTTTTAATAGGAAGGAGCACATCTGTTTCAGTCTTGTTAAAAAAAAAAATCACTCGGAATGAGAAATTAAACATCCTAAAATATGAATGCGTAAAATAAACCCTGGGATCTCTTTCCATTGAAAAGCCTTTGCTGAAAAAGTGATTTCAACAGTATAAAATAAAAAAAATAAATAAATAATTTCAACAGTTGGCTGAGCTGTTTGAGTTGACAAGAGTTTGATTTCTTTTGACTGTGAAACTGTGGGGACCTGAAAGACAGGATGGTTAAACGATTTCAGAAATGGTCAGGGATAGGTGTGATGTCACGGTCTAGTTTGACCTCTGACCCCGTTCATTATCCTGAGTAGGGCTGGTAAATGCTGATGCCTTTACGTAGGATTACTAAACATCTCAGCCCTTTGTGGGTCTGAAAGTTTGTCGTGCTGCCAAGTCCATCCTTTCAGTTCACTCAGTGTATTTACAGTGCAATACATTGTTTAAAAGAACAGCTTTTGTATTGTTCATTTAAATCAAGCGTGCAGATGTTGAATATTAGTAGTGTTTTTTTTTTTTTTTTTTTTACAAAGGACCAGCTGTTCAAGTGAATTGGTCACTTACAGAAAAGTCTGTGAAGTGTCAAACCTCTGTAGTGTGGATTGTGGTAAAAGTTTAAAGTGCTGCGTTCACATGAAACCAAAATAAAAAAATGAAAGTCAAAAATAAAAGTGCATAGGTCATAGAGGGAGGTGAGAACTGCTCTAAGTGTTGCTGTGTTGGGAGCAAAGTTAACCTAGAAGGCTTCCAAAAAACATCTCCACAGCGCTACTTTGTTGTGTGAGAACCCCTTGTAGCCTGACGGCAAACCCTTAATTAGGTAAAGAATGTTCTAATTAATTAAGAAGGTATGCTTTAACTTTACATTACAGGCATTTAGCAGACACTCCTATCCAGATCGACTTAACACAGCTTTCTCATTTTTACATACCATCCATTTAAACAGCTGGATATTTTTACTGAAGCAATTCCTTGCTTGTTCAAGGGTGCAGTGGCAGTGGCCTAGGCCTGGGGGAATCGAACTTGCAACCACCTCTAGGCTACGAGTCCAGTGCCCTAACCGTTACACAACACCGCCCCCTTATTCAGTTGGCTTGAGTCCTAAAGAAGCTTAGTGTGCACTTTCCATGGGACACGCTTTAATTTGAAGTGTCATGGTAACCAGGCGGCACTCGGTCGATGGCGGGAGAAAATGCAGAAATGGTGGAGGAAAGCAGCGGTATGGCCTTAACCGCCAAATTAATCCGCTGATAGATCTGTTAATAGAAATTGCCATTTACCATTTGTATGAACTGCTGATTTGAGTAACAGGATGTGGAATTATTTTACTGTCAGCTGATCTTTGTGTTCCTGTTAGGCGTTAGTTGTTGGCAGACCATAGACCTCCTGACATTTGTGGCGTTAGAGCTCGCACCCTGTGTGAGGTCACAGGGTGTTGCCGTGGCGATGTCCTGGCGAGAGTTTAAATAGGGTTCCGCTGTTGCTGTGACCTCACAGCTGAATCGAATCTCGGTCTCTTAACTGCTTTAGCCGACCGGCGTTTGCGTTACCGTGGAGAGCGATGCGTAGCGGTAAGTGACGTGTGACGACGTTATCGCGGCGAGGTGATCGCGGTGCCCGGGAGCGGTTGAGTGGCTCTTCTGTCTTCCTGGACAGTAACACGGGCTGCTGCTCGGGGTAATGCAGCCATCCCACGTGCCGCACAGCACTTTATTACATTCTGTTTCTAATGAACGCGACTGCTGTTTGTCTTTCACCCTTTGAAGAGTCGTTTTTTTTGGACTGTTTTTTTTCAGAATTCTAAGTCAGTGTTCTAGAACTCCACTGCTCTCGGTTACCAGGAGTGATTGTGACATCAGAATGTTTAGTAACATTCAGCATTAGAATGTTTAGTAATGTCTCTGAACATTCTTATCACCCATTTGTGACCTCACACCATACAGGGTTGAAAGGGGATTGGGGGGAGGGGGGGCTGGAGTTTGCAGGTACAGTCGGCCTTTGTACCGGGAATCCTGACTCTCGACCTCTTTTTCACTTCCTGGTTTTATTTCCTTGGGCAGCCGGTGATGTGTGTCTGTTTTCTGTTCCCTGTTCTCTGTGCTTTGAGTTGGGATTCAGACTGTCTCTGTCCAGATGGGACCTGCACTAATCAATAATACGCAAGCCCCCTCTTGCCTTGGCTGGCCTGGCTGTATTTAATAACACAGAAGACTGTTGTATGCTCTTTGAAACTCTTGGCTATGTGTGTTTAATGCTGGCTGTACAATGCAGATTCAGTGAGAGCATGGTATCGGTACAGGAACCAAAAGGATGAGTGTCATAATTATCTTCATGCTCAGCTGCTCATGGCTTATTACCTGATTTCTAACCTCAGGCCCCGAATGTATTTTGTTTCCTTGTTGCAGACATGTGTGGTCTTGTATCTGAAGGCCATTAAGACTTCACGATTGGATGGTAGCCTAGATCCAATCAGTGTTTGTCCTTAAACTTTGACTCGCAGATAAATTCAAGTAGAGCGAGTGTGTGAGTGTGTGAGCGTGTGAGCATGTGAGCGTGTGAGCGTGTGAGTGAGTGAGTGTGTGAGTGTGTGAGTGTGTGAGTGTGTGAGCGTGTGAGTGAGTGAGTGAGTGTATGGATGTGTGTGTGTGTTTCTGCGTGAGTGAGTGAGTGAGTGAGTGAGTCTCTCCCTCCCTCCCTCCCTTCCTCACTTTCTATCACAGAGTGTCAATAGAAATGGCTGCCACAAACTGCTCTTCAGAGAATCAACCTGAGGAACAGGTCCTCTGTTTTCAGCCCTCAAGCGTGGAATGCAAATCAGCCCACGGCCTGGATTGGTCGCTCTGCTTCTGCCATCGGCAGCAGTAGCAAACAAAACAAGAAACAAAACAAAACAAAAGCAGAACAACAAATCAGAAAGGAAAAGTGGATGCATCTGGCCTGCCCCTTCTGCAGTCTCTGTGAGTCTGTAAGGTTGCTAATGAGGCCTTTCCACAGAAGCGCGGTGGGTTTGGGGGTTCGGGGTGCAGTAGGGGGGGGGCGTGGGGGGGGGGGGTGGCGAGGGTACATCCTCTCCGGCTGGTTGGCTAATTGTCACAAACAGCCTGAATCCTCTTGTGTTTTTTTTTCGAGATGTCTTTTTGCCTTTTGAGATGCTAAGTCGGAACGAGTCACGTGATCCCGAGCGCTTATTTTCTAAAGTGTACGTTCCAGCCCTGGCCTAACTTCTCCTTTTTTGTTTTTTTTGTCGGTTGAGAGTTGGGCGGCTAGCCGAGCTGCTGCTCCGTGTGGGTTTACAGTGCGCCAGATGGCATCTTTACATATGTAAATACTGCTGTCTGCAGGAACATAAAAAGGCTTCGGTGTCGCTACAGTCGCTCTGCAGCGGCGGGGCGCTGGTCCTCCTCTGTTTTTTTGGCGGTTTTGGGGGGCGGGCTTGGCTCAGCTCGCGCTCTAATTCCAGTCTGGGATCGTCTCTCGCGGCTCCGCCCGTCTCCACGCCCGTCCTTCATTTCCAACCGCGTTCCGGGTTCTTCCGAGTTGTTCCGGGTTCTTCCGAGTTGTTCCGGGTTCTTCCGAGTTGTTCCGGGTTGCTCTGGCTTGTTCCAGGTTGTTTCGTGTTCTTCCGGATTGCTCCAAGTTGTTCCAGGTTGTTCCGGGTTGTTCCGAGTTTCTCAGAGTTGTTTTGGATTGTTCCGAGATGTTCCGGGGTTGTTCCATGTTGCTCTGGGTTTGTTCCGGGCTGTTCCGTGTTTATGACATTAGTCCTCGTTTATTCAGCTCTCCTTTCATATTCCAGTCATTTTTCAAATGAATATAACATGAATCGTGTCGCCTTGAGGAAGACAAAATTCATAAACCTCTGCTTGCCTCGATTTCCGAGGTAGAAAAAAAAAGAGAAAACGCATCTGAGGATCAGATCTGAGCAGTTGAGAGATGAGTACCGGAATGTCAGCTTTCAGGATGAAAACCAGTTTCAGATCCAGATCTTAAAGTGGGCTTTTTGATGAGAAGGAAATACCGATGGAGCCTGCTGCGGAAAGAACAGGAATGCGTTTCAGTTGTGCTAATGTGCAAAGCTTGGAGTCTCCACCTGTGCAGAGTTCAGTCATAAAAAAACGAGAGGATTTTGTGGATGCAGCAGCTGAATTTGTTAAGATGTTAATTTTACCTGCGCAGTGTTTCATCTGGAAAACAGTAAGAACAGGGCCTCGGGTTTTAGAAATCGTCCTCCGCTCCAGTTTTCAACCTGGAGTTTTACGACTTGTTTAGTTTGGCACCTCTCTCAAAAAATGTTCAGTCGGGCCTTCGTTTGGAAACGCACGAGGCGCAGGACATGACAGCTTTATGTTCTTTATGTTTTTTTTCCCCGGGCTGCGGGCTGGGGTTCTGAGCCGTGTATAGACAGACACATCCCTTGTCTGAAGTGTTTTGGATCCCGTCGCAGGGAAACGTGACGTCAGGCTCCCGGGCTCTCTGGCTGACCCCGCGAACGCCGTCCCACGCGCGCGGCGAATTGCGTGAGTGTTTCGGAGGTTCTCCTCTGAAAAAACACTCCAGACCCGCCAGCCACGTAGCGCAAGGGCTATTTTTATGCCCCGCGCTCGCTCGCCTTCCCGAGGGCTTCAGGGGAAGAAACAACCGCCGTTTGTACAACGGGGTGAGACGTTAAAAAGAAGAAGAGAGTCATCGGTGTGAAACTGGTGGATCGTGACTCCCCATCTGAGAGAAATATAATAAAAATAGGCCTGGGGTTTCGTGTTAAGTGTCATTTCTAAAGATCAGATAATGACACACCGATGGTTAATGAAGTTGTGATGGTGTCCTGCAGAAGCCTGCTGGCAAAATGTCGCAAAAATCTTACACATTTCACATGGGTTTTTGCTGAAACTGTTTTGTATGTGTGTGTGTGTGTGTGTATGGATGGGTATGTACGCGTGTGTGTGTTTGTGTGTGTGCGTGTGTGTGTGTGTATGTGCGTGTGTGTTTGTGAGTGTGTGCATGTATGTGTTGTCATGTACGTGTGTGTGCATGTGCGTGCACGTTTGTGCGTGCGTGTGTGTGTTTATGTGTGTGCTTGCGTGTGTGTGTGTGTGTGTATCTGGTACATACGGATACAGACTGTTTGTTCAGCCAAATCAACAGTTACTTTTGGGCGGTGCACAAGTATTCATAATTTATTAAAATGTATGCAATGACCATGTTGTCATCGTGGCAGTCCCGCATAATTACAATATGAAATCCCCCCCCCCCCCCCCCCCCCCCAAGAAATCTTTTTAAGGTAAGCATTTAATTTCACTACTTCACTGCTGGTGGTATAGATAGCACCTAGAATGTCCCTTTCAGTAGATTTCGGTGTGAATAAAATCATGCCGTCAGCAAGTTAGTTAGTCTTAACTCATTTGTAGGTTAGTCTTTTTTCTTTCCCTGGAGTGGCAAGGAACATCCTAACAAACTCAGTTTGCCTGAAATGAGAAATGGCTCTTCGCAAAGAGGATGTCTGCGGGGATAACTGCCCTGCGTTGGCCAACACAAAACGGCTGTCGTGTCGTACGTTAGCCCTGGAGGAACTCTGTACTGTTCCCACCTTGGTAAACATAGCTGTGGCTCACAACTCAAACACAATTCCTGCTGTTCACGGGCTGTAAAACCGAAGACCCGCCCGTTCAGAAAAACGTGAAATGCATCACAATGGCTCACGGACAAAGGAAACTCGATAAAAAAAACATGTAATCGGAGCTTGCAGGTTCTTCTGCAAACGAGCCCCCCCCAGAAGCATTTTGGCCTTTTTCACTTGTGTTTTTAAGTCTGGACTGGTCCCACCTTGGCCTGCGGCGATGTCAATTTTATGACCGTACCTCTCTTTACTTCCTGTTCCTGTGTCTTAACCGTTTAAGGTGCTGGGTCACAAATTTGTGTTTAGAATGCTCTTAACTGAACATTCTAATGCTGATGTCACAATCACTGCTGGTAAAACTGAAAGCAGTGGAGTTCTAGAACGCTGACATACAATTTTGAAGGAAAAAAAAACATTCCAACAAAACCTGCTTTTCAAAGGGTTAATAGAACACAGTGAACTTGCACTTTCAGATGAGGGTGGCAGTTTTGTTTTGAAAGAGTGGACCATTTTAAATAATTGAATTTAGGTTGCGAGTGATGCTGTCCCTTGAAGGTCAAAGCCTTGCAACTTTTGGTAGTTCTGCGCAAAATGTAATTTTATTTTATTGCCTTTTTTTGTAAAGATTTACCAGGGGTGCGTGATACAAATTGAAATTTTGAGGCTGATATCAATACTCTTTTTGTTGTCCTGCCATATATGCCGATGACTCCCTGTTTAATATTACAAATTTTATTTCTAACAAAATGTTTCAAAAAATGAGTCTGTAGGACTGCTGAGTCCTGTGCAGATTTACTTGTGAGTTTGTCTGGCAAAATGATGGATTAAAAATAAATAATAAATACAGGCTCAGGGGATGATCATAAGGGTAATTTTTTTGAGCATGGTGTTTTCGCTTCATTTACAGCTTTGGCGACTCATGAAAAGCAGGAATTCTCTGGTGCACGTGTGCTGCCTCAGCACATTGGCCTTAATCCCAGCTTGTCGTTTTGACCGTGATGTTGTTATTGTGCATCGGTATTATTTGGCATTCTTACTCTGCACTGTTGCCACTATCTAATAACTACACTAGAAAGCCATGCCATGTTCACATTATACCATCGAACTTCATGCCTTACACTTTGTCATTTAATAACACAGTGTGAATCTGAATGGTTGAGACATCACTCGTGTCACAGCTAATTGGCCGATTTGTGAACAGTGCTGTCCTGTGCATGGCTAGCTTGTTAGCGGACACGGTCTGGCAGGATAAATGTGTGAAATGTGTTTAAGTGGATTCTGTCTGTCTGTCAGGAGGGATTCTGCCTGTCAGTGGATTCTGTTATTTGTCAGTATATTCAGTCAGTGGGTTCTGTATTCTGTCAGTGGGTTAGATTCTGTCAGTGTCAGTATATTCTGTTACTGGGGTCTGTCAGTGGGTTCTGTAAGTGGATTCTGTCAGTAGATTTTGTCAGTAGATTCTGTCAGTGGGTTCTGTCGGTAGATTATGTCAGTAGGTTCTGTCGGTGGGGTCTGTCTGTGGTCTGCCTGTAGAATGTTAACTGTGTTCTATTTTTCTCATTTTCACTTGGCATTCTCACAATCGACAGGTGACGTCACCTGTCCACCTGTGCTTAGTCACCGCCCCCCCCCCCCCCCTCAGTGACTCATACAGAGAGGTTGTTCTCGTGCGTGTGTCAAGGTTGCGGTCTAACAGTGGTGAATTATGGGCTGATGACACCGGTGCCAACAAAAGAAACATTTAACAGGCTTCCAAAACCAGACCTGTCACACCTACACGTGGGCTTCCAAAACCAGACCTGTCACACCTACACGTGGGCTTCCAGAACCTCCATCAGACTTGTCACACCTACACGTGGGCTTCCAAAACCTCCGTCAGTCCTGTCACACCTACACGTGGGCCTCCAGAACCTCCGTCAGGTTCACCACACCTACACGTGGGCTTCCAGAACCTCCGTCAGGTCCATCACACCTACACGTGGGCTTCCAGAACCTCTGTCAGGTCCATCACACCTACACGTGGGCTTCCAGAACCTCCGTCAGGTCCATCACACCTACACGTGGGCTTCCAGAACCTCCGTCAGGTCCATCACACCTACACGTGGGCTTCCAGAACCTCCGTCAGGTCCATCACACCTACACGTGGGCTTCCAGAACCTCCGTCAGTCCTGTCACACCTACACGTGGGCTTCCAGAACCTCCGTCAGGTCCATCACACCTACACGTGGGCTTCCAGAACCTCCGTCAGTCCTGTCACACCTACACGTGGGCTTCCAGAACCTCTGTCAGTCCTGTCACACCTACACGTGGGCTTCCAGAACCTCCGTCAGGTCCATCACACCTACACGTGGGCTTCCAGAACCTCCGTCAGGTCCATCACACCTACACGTGGGCTTCCAGAACCTCCGTCAGTCCTGTCACACCTACACGTGGGCTTCCAGAACCTCCGTCAGTCCTGTCACACCTACACGTGGGCTTCCAGAACCTCCGTCAAACCTGTCACACTGACACACATTCCATCAGAACTGCTCTGCTATGAGTCCAACTGCTCAGCAGTCACAGACAGAAATGTCATGTTTCTGTTGCGTTGATATTCCATTCATGGGCTTTTAAAAAAAATCTATTAATCTGTCATGTAACAAGGTGAAATTTCATTCAAACGCAGACAGGCATTCAGCTAAGTGTGGACTCAGACATAATTAGTCTAATTAATAGCTAGGCCATGACCAGAATGCCCACTAATATCGCTGAGGAGAAGCTATTCTTACAGCAGTTTCAGCAAAGTAGAAGACCAGCTGTCTCACTAAATAGTTTTCTTTTTTTCTTTTTTACATTAAATCAAGTTCTTGTGGTTAAGAACAATTACTGGAAACATCAAGCGCATTTGTTTAGTTTACAACAGTGTGTGGTTTTCTCTCTCCAGTCAATTTACTGTTTTAACGAAAACATATTGTTTTTCGTTGAAGCACATGTGGTCAAACAAGTGTGGAGCTTCAGAAACAAACATGATGAAATAAATAAATAACAATGAAGGTAACATATTTAGCTCAGAATTATATAATTGTATTTTCCATGATCTATTCTGGATGCTTCAGGAAGTCAGACTGCATGTATTTATCACAGTTTTAATTATTGAATTAATGCAAGATTAAACCCATAATTAATAATAATAATTAAATCCAATTACATGCCATTTATCTGCATTTTTGTTGCCGTTGCCTCTTTTTTTGCTTTGTGTTTTCATTTTCATTTTCTGTCTGTAATAAAGTGTATTTTTACTTGTTGGATACAGTCTAGGCAAGTGGTGAGCCCTGATTGGACTGGAGGGCCAGTGTTTCCCAGCCAATAGGAGGACAGCGTTTTTCAGCCAATAGGGAGGACTTTGTGTGTACAGACGAGGAAATGCCTGGAGATTTAGGAAGGTGTACGCAGAGCCGCTGATCCCACGCTGCACTGTGTCCCCATCAGTGTGCGCTGAATGAAAGCAAAAGTGAGGTGTTTATATTTACTGCAGGATGGAGGCACACAAGCTCATTTGGTCAGGAATACCTGGCAATCAAGGCCTGTGATAGGGGTGTGCGGGCTAGACTGCTGATTGGTTTATTGTTTTTCAGATCCTAAATATCTCAACCTGAGGCACACACGCATACACACACACACACACACACACACACACACACACATGCACAAACACACACACACACACACACACACACTTCACCATACAGACACACAAGCACACACATTCATACACACTTAACCATACACATGCACACAGACACACACACACACTCACACGCACAAACACACACACACACACACACACTCACACACTCACACACTCACGCACACAAACACACACACACTTATACACACACACACACACACACACACACACACCCAAGAGCTTTTTGCACTTGTACCCCTATAACAGGGGAGGACACTCAGCTATAAAGCAAAGTCCTACTGGCCCCCCCCCAAAGACAGTTAGAAAAGACTATTAGAGGAGAAGCCCTGCCTCAGTTAATGAACCCTACACACTCCTGTTCACAGGTGACAATTAGATGCGACTGTCTAACCTCTCCCAGTTTATCGCCCCCCTCTCGCTGGTCTCAGTCGGCCCTTGGGTTTGTGATAACTGCTGCGTTATGGCCCTCCTATTGGCTGTTCTGTGAGGCCGCTGCGTTATGGCCCTTCCTATTGGCTGTTCTGTGAGGCCGCTGCGTTATGGCCCTTCCTATTGGCTGTTCTGTGAGGCCGTGTAGCGCTCAAACCCTAAAGTCGCGGGATAACCGGGTCTCAGCGGGGCCTGTAGCTGTAGCCCTCAGGTTTATGGCTGATTATACTGATAAATGTGGAGCGTGGAAATTTAAATGCGGGCGATCCAGGCCCCCGTTACTTTTATGTTTTCAGATATTCTGGCCAGGAGACAGTTTCCTCGTACAGCAGGTTTTAGAACCTTCCTGAGGTTCCTCATATTGTTTTTGAGGGTTTTTAAATTTGTAAAAGGGTTTAATTAAGGGAACTGCAAAGGATTTCTCCAGGTATGTCGGTAGAACAAGTGTTCCTTTGCAGAAATCAGTTGCAGGTGAATTCTGCGGTGATATCAGTGATAAAGGTGATATCAGGAGGTGTCAGGAGTTGTGGATGCGTGTGACAGATCGCTAGGTCATGTAGTAGAGATAAGGCTCCAGGACAGACACAGTGCTGGATGTTCTCTGTTTGTAGGTAAAATGGCCGGCCGTAGATGGACAGAAATGTCTGCTTTCATTGTTATTTATTTATTCTTCCACTCTAATGCTTTTATGAACAGTAATGAGTCTGTTGCCATAAAAATACAGCATACCTCTTCATTAGCAGAAATTCAAATAAAATTTATTTATTTTTAACTGTAATAATAATGATAAAAGGTTATGGTCAAACAACACTGGATGGATTCGTTTGTGCTTCTCTATCGGTAAGGCTTTTGGTTGCGAGCTGTTTTGGATTAAAAGTGTCCAGTAGAAGTTCATGTCTTGTTTCATTTGAATCAGCGTTGTGCAACTCATCAGTGAAGTCGTTGGGTGAAGGCCAGACATCGGGAACCTCTCTCTTCCTTGCTCTCATTCCCTCGAGTAACCATAGTAATGATATTCACATACATTGTTTGGAGTTTCTTGTTTTTTTTTTTTTTAAATATAAACATGGGGAAAATAAGAGACGACTTTGACTGGAAATTGATGTGAGGAAATTGACGCTTGGCTACAAACCGTGGCGTTGATGGTTATTTCTCAAAACGAATCACATTTCTGGCACGCAGTGACCATTTAGCAAACCCAGCTTGAGTGGGTCTATTCACTAGAGTGTGATCTAGCAGTTTGCTTTTTCCCAGTGCGTGTCATAATAATTCATTGATGGGGCTTAAAATTTATGTGGGAAAAGTACGGAAATATGAGACTAAGGGCATCCTGTACGGGACAAACAATTTTCAGGCTGAAATATGGGATGGCCAGGCGAGGCAAACAGTGGTCCCTAATGCAGGAGTTGCCGACGGCAACATTCAGTTCTGAGCAGGTGCAGTCCTGGTTTCTGGTAAGAAAGGGAGGAGGATGTTGGTCTTAAAGACCTTTGAGGAGCTCACGTTTTTAATTAAACCCAGCCACTTCTTGGAAAATTTTACAGGCACTTTTTTTTCTTTCTTCAAGTTTTATAAGGTTGTTTATGAGTTTAATAAGGTTGTCATTGTTGAATAGCAGAGTGCTGATTTCATTCATGGCCTAAAAATCTGTAGGCCTTGTAGCCTGTCAGAGGCAGTACTGATGCCACGATTCTCATTTCAACATGCTAGAGATTTCCAAAAAGTACATTTGCGTATCTTCTGCACATTTCACAGTGAAATTATGGATGTCCTGATCTCTAGGAAAAAATGATCCGTTAAAAAAAATCGTTTTTGGATTTGGGTTTTGGATGATTCATTTATAGGACCTGCGCTGGAGTGACTTTTCCTGTCGTGAGTGTGGTTAGACTGGGTTTATTAAAATGCGTCTCTCCTGGAACAATAAGGCTTCTGTGCAGCACTAGCCACCTAGCGCTTATTAGGCCGTTAGCCTGCGGAAACCTGCTTTTAGCAAACAGGGCCTTTCCGCACGGTTTTTATGTAAATTAGTCTATTTTGTTAATCAGTATGTGAAGATTAGTCGTGGTTTTCAAAAAAGCATAGCTTTCCCCCCCCCTCACCCCCCCCCCCCCCCCAGGCTTAATTTCTCCTCTCTCCAGCGATGCCCTTTTGTGGCAGAAGCGGGGATTGGGATTATAAACCTCGCTAATCTCTTAATTTGGCCTGGGGGCGCCCCAGTGACCTTACGCTCGCCCCTCCTGGCTCAGCAGCCGAGCGTGTCAGGGGTCGGGGGTCGGGGGTCAGGGGGTCGGGGCTGCTCGCGGTTCGACCCCGGAACGATCGCCGTGACAACCCACGCGCGCGGCTGGAGAGGAAGGTCAGCTGACCTACATTAACCCAGACACGTTCACGGCTGTTATAATGCGCCAGTTAAGTCTCCCCGCGTCATCAGGAACCACACGCACAGAGACGCCGTCGCGAGAGAGAGGAGCCGTTGACCCGCGACGCGTATTTAAATTAACTGTTTTTGTGCTCATAATCCAGCATAAACGTAAACAAGGGAAGCTCCTCTCCATTTAAACACTTCATTCTGTGGAGTAATTCGGCCAGAGTGTACAGCTGGAGCCATTGATGTAGCACTGTGCTGCAGTGGTGTAGAAGGACTGCAACGATGGTTGCATCAACGCAATTAAAAATAAAGGTTTTTTTATTTTAATTGAGTATGAAACTAATTATGCTGTCTTGAAGATTGTGTTGAAGAAGTGTCTTTTTATTTTTTTTTTTGAAAGGTTAACATGCCACGATGTACTGTAGAACAGCTGAATGCAGCAACATCTGTGAGCTTTCATCAGCTCATGGGTACAGAAAACTCCTGTAAACATATCTTGTGATTTTGTTTGCCCGCCCCCTCAGAAATAAAATTTAAAAAAACAACAAAAAAAAGAATAATCACAAGAAACATTCAGCTGCCTATTTTAAGTCCAAGTCCTAGTTCCAAGTTGATGTCAATTCCAAGTCCAAGTTCCAAGTTCAAGTCCATGTAATGAGGCACAGCTTTTCTTAAAAGTCCCGCTCAGGCACCCGCCCCCCCCCTTGCCGCGTGTTAGCTTGGACGCCAGCGTCTGGACGAGAGAGAGGCCGGCAGCGGTGATCTCGCTGTTGGAAAGCGGGCCACGCGTGAGTCTCACCCGCCATCGAGGCAAAACAAAGCCAGCCACGCGGAAAATGGCGGAATCTCAATCTTAACCGCCGCTGTTTCCAGGCCCCCTATGGTCACATGACCTCTTTTCACAGCCCTCTAATAGGGGGGGGGGGGGGGGGTGGTCCTTTTCTGTCGCGTGAGGCGTTTATGCTAATTGCATGCGCACGACGGGAGATGCGCAGGTCATCATGAATCATTTCATTCTTTCATTCTGTCTCTCTTTCACTCTTTCACCCAAGCTCTTTTAAGAGTGCTGAGAGTCGATTATTTTGATTTTTTTTTTTTTTTTAAAAAAAAAAAAAGGAGCTGGCATTAGTGTGTTCTGTCTCGCCGTTCGTCGTCGCAGTTTTTGGGCAGTTTTCACCAGCGGTTCGAACGGAATCGTTTGTGCCCAAAAGCAGCAGAGGTGGATATGAACGCTCACGTGCTGGCCGCCAACTGGTCACACGCGTCCATATCCCGCACGCGAGTGTCTGTTAACTGAACCGATGCGTGGAAGTTAGGTTGAGGAAGCAAGGAAACTGGTGGCAGATTTTAAGAACTCTTTTTCCCACAATGCACCCCTGCTACGTGTGACCACGGGAGGAGGTTTGATCGTTAACGTGAGGCGTTCTTTCGGAATGGTGCTCGTACCGCGACCTGCCTCGTTACCCGGGGGACGTCCCATATGCTGCCCAAAAGCTCGGGACGCCCTTTCTCCCTCATCGTCCGTCTGTTCTGCAGATCACACCCCCCATTCATTACTTACGCTCATGAGCGCTGTGCGATCGCACTGCTGGATCGGGCTCTGGTGGGGAATGAACTAACAAATTTGGGTTGCTTGCTATGCAGTTACCGGTGCGGTGAAAATGTGATAAATTTGACAAGTAACCGGACCCCCCTCCCCCCCTCCCCCCCTCATTCCCCGTGACGTGCACGCTATGAAATGCGGGAACTACTGTGTCCCATGTTTCGGTCGGGGAATGCCGGCGGCCGCTTGGATATTCCGGATTTCCGTAGGGATGACGGAGGAATCTGGGCTCCTGGAGCTCTCCCTGTGTGAGAGCCGCATGGACCGGTCTCTCCGTACAGCCCCGCGGCTCCAGGAGGAGGACTCCGGCGTTCCTGCGGGCCTCCGTTTTCCTTTCTTCCAGAAGTTCCCGAAACTCCCCCCCCGGCTGCACTCCAGACTGAAGCCCCGCCGTTACCATGGCGACAGACCGGTCCCAAACCCCTCCTTTCTGTCTGCCCTGTGTGGATTGATGGCGTACGGCTCACCCTGAGCTTTTAGCCTGTACCCCCCCCCCCCCCCCCCCCCCCCCCCCCCCCCCCCCCCCCCCGTTCCCAGAGACGGTCGGAGGTTAAATCTTAACGAAGTGAAGGGTTCGTTACTGCTCTCCGTGCTTCTACCATTAACCTCGCGGTTTCGCCGATTCACCTCGGTGCAGTCTGGGTAAAAGTGCTC